>JAWNOR010000194.1:712500-1050000 GCA_035045885.1 Drosophila borealis | reverse complement strand
GACTGTCTTATCTGCGATTTATCTACTTGGGTATTTAATCTACGGCAATCCGATAATTCCCTTTATTTTTTGCTTCTCTTTTTAGACAGCTCTGCGATTTGTCAAAGTAGCTGGCAAGCCCACTAACTGCAACCATTATTGAACGATAAATTGATTAGATATGCGTATGTGTCTAGTAAATATATATCGTAATGTGAAATGTGTGAGTGTGTGTGTGGGTGTGCGTGTGTGACAACTTTCTTTCCTTCAGTTGGTTGTGGCTGCTGCTGATGCTTATTGCTGCCTCAAATTGCCATTTCAATGTTAATTTTATTAGGGTGTCAGCTATAAATTGCCTTCAATCTTAAATACCATAAAAAGCGTTATACTCACACACACACACGCACACACACACATACGACATATTCGCATTTTTAGCATATACTATATATATTTATATCCAGACGAAGTCCAAAGCGCTCAATTTCCATTATCATCAACAGCTTTGAACCTTATTCAAATCTCAGCTAAATTATACCAAATACTTGCCACATAAACATGCCAATGTGTGCGGGTGTGTGTGTGTGTGAGTGTGTGCGTGAGTGTGTGTGTGACCCCATCTCTAGCCTGTTTTAGGCCACAAGTTATCCATCACACTCGACATGAACACGCTCGCTCCGCATGTAAGCAGTTGGGATTTGGTCGTAACCATAAACCGTTCGAGATTTACATGCCCCGTGCCCCGTGCCCCGAGCCCCGTGCCCCGACCTCATGTTCTTGCGGTCGCAGTTGTTGCCACTCGGCGCGGATGGGCGCGTGTCCGGAAACTAAAACCCGGAAATGCGAACGTTTGTGAATACAACATCAACATTTATTTGAAATATTTCACTGCCTATTTATTTATTTATTTATTATTATTTTGCCTTATTTTAGTTGTCTTTTAAGCTAGTTGAGCTTATAATTTAATTTATTTATATAAACTAATCATATAGTTACAAACTAAATGATAAGTAGGATGAAAATAATATCAACACTTGATTACTTTCAAAGTTTTTGGTTCTTATTTATATTAAACTAACTTTTTAAATGTTATATTTATATTTTTATTTTGCTTTCTTAGCTTAGTTTATTTAAATATATTTATTTAATTTTATATAATAATTTTACATGTATTTTCTTAATTAGAGTTAGCAAGCATATTTATCGGTTTATCATGATTGAAAAATTAATTTCTAATTCTATGTGTTTTATGTCAATTCGTTCTATCAATCTGGAAATATTGTTCATGGATTTAGTATGGACTAAACGTAGACGAATTATTTTGATTTGGTCAGCAGGGTTTTTGTTGTTGTTGTGAGAAAATTTGTTCAAATTATAATCTATGTAGGAATTATTTATTTAAAGAAGGGAATTTTTTTTTTTGTACTAAGCTGGTTTTTTAAATATCTGTATATATTAAAACACAAATGAAAGGCATTTGAGAGGCTGTTTTTGCCACGAGATCTGTTAACTCATTTTCTTCAATTTGTATAAGACCAGGGATCCAAATTAGCTTTACTTTAGGAACTGGATAAATTATAGATGGTTGTTTATAGTCGAGATGGAGTCTAAGGCAGCTATGGAGTCGGAATAAACCTTTATCTCATATTCTCTGCTAAGTATTCACTTTTACTCGCTTTTTTCTTCTATGAATATTTCAATATGAATAACACATTTATTATAAAAATTTTCTATAATTAAATCTGGCTGACCAACGAGAAGCTGTATTTTGATAAACAATTAAGTACATCGTTTCCCGCCGCGTGCCCCGCACAAGTTGTTAAGGTCTTCGCCCTTCCCCTCCCTCCCCCTCCCTTCCCCTGTGGCAGCTGTGTTGTTCATGAAATTGATACTGTAATCGAATCGGAGCAAAAGGCCCGAGTTTGTTTGGCACTATTTATGATTTTTCACTCAACAGTTCCATCAATTTAAACTTTCGAGCGCTTCATTTGTCTTTCTACTCGACAAAGTTTTTATAAAAAAAACAATTATGCCCAAAACGGAATGGCCAAATGGCCACTAGCCACTGGTCCCTTGGCCAATTTGGCTTTATTGGCCAGCACTGACTCATTCCGGGCCGGGCTGGGCCGGGAGGGGCTGGGACGGGATCTGGTGGCCATTGTCAAAATCGTTAAAGTCGCATTTTGAAGCCAAATGTGGCACAAACTGCCTTGTTATGTCATTTGGGTACATTGAACCGAAACTCCGGACATCATCACATGACAGGACAACAAGCCCAAGACAAAGGACAAAGCGACAGGAGCAGGAACAGGAGCAGCAGCTGGGAGCAGGAGCTGAACATAACCAATATGGTGTGCACATAATGAATTTATCAAATTAATCAAAATGGCGCTGCAAAGAGCGGAAGTTCTTGTTACTGTCCCCCCTCCCCCCTCTCTCCCTCTCTCTCTCTCTCTCTCTCTATGTGTGTGTGTGTGTTTGTTTGCGTGTGTAATACAATTAAGCATCAGAGGGACTTGCGCAAAAATGGAGATTTAATAAAGCCATTTGGCTGATGGGCAGCCTCTAGTGATAATCGCCAGTTAGCCAACACTAGAGATTGCAGCCAGGGTTGTCACCCAGTCGAAATATTATAATTATAGTTTGAACTAAGCTATTGACTTATTTTCTAACTGTTTCTTTTTGTTTAAATCTGACAACAAAATATGTATATAGATCAAATATCATATATAGACATAGGTCAAAATATTCCACACCCATCCCTCAAATATCCCATAGGTCAAAACTTCCCACTCTTATAGCTCGGTCAAATCTCATCCGATTTTCACGAGGTTTGGCTCTTTGTTCATGGTCTAACCTCTAAATCAATTAAGCATCTTAAACTAGTAACATTATTCTTGGTCAAAATTCATGCAGAAATGGTACCCTCAAATTTCATATATAGACTTATGTCAAAATTTCCCATACCCATAACTCGGTCAAATCTCATCCGATTTTCATAAAGTTTGGCTTTTTCTTCATGGCTTGGCCTCTAGATCAATTTGTCATCTAAATCTGGCAACATTATTTTTGGTCAAATTTCATGTAAAAATGGTACCTTGAAATATCCCACATAGACATACTAGCTTAAAATTTCCCCCACACTTAACTTGGTCAAATCTCATCCGATTTTCAAAAGGTTTGGCTTTTTCTTCATGGTTTGGCTTCTAGATCAATTTGTCATCTAAATCTGGCAACATTATTTTTGGCCAAATTTCATGTAAAAATGGTACCTTGAAATATCCCACATAGACATACTAGCTTAAAATTTCCCCCACACATAACTTGGTCAAATCTCATCCGATTTTCATAAGGTTTGGCTTTTTCTTCATGGCTTGGCCTCTAGATCAATTTGTTATCTAAATCTGGCAACATTATTTTTTGTCAAATTTCATGTAAAAATGGTACCTTGAAATATCCCACATAGGCATACTAGCTTAAAATTTCCCCCACACATAACTCGGTCAAATCTCATCCGATTTTCATAAGGTTTGTCTTTTTCTTCATGGCTTGGCCCCTAAATCAATTTGTCATCTAAATCTGGCAACATTATTTTTGGTCAAATTTCATGTAAAAATGGTACCTTGAAATATCCCACACAGACATAGATTAAAATTTCCCCCACCCATAACTTGGTCAAATCTCATCCGATTTTGGCTTGGCCTTTCGATCAATTTGTCATCTATATCTGGCAACATTATTTTTGGTCAAAATACATATAAAAAAGTACCCTCAAATATTACATATACCCATAGGTCGAAAATTCCCACTCCGATAATTATATAATAATAAAAATTAATATAAATATAAAACTTAATTAAATATAGTTATAGACAATTAAAGCGTGGTATATAAAGATTTATTGTCAATTTGCTCAGCATATTTGCTTAACAGTGGGGATAATTTCTAGTCTTACCGGAGAGCTGACAACCCTGCAGGTAATTAAAATCCCGCCGACGACTGACACCGGGATTGCGGGAGCATGTTTATGTTAGCTTGACGATGGGGAATGGGTGTGTTAATCGCATTGGTCGGAGCATGTTTATGTTAGCTTGACGATGGGGAATGGGTGTGTTAATCGCATTGGTCGGATGTTTTAATGTTATGTAAATGACAGGGCCTAATGAACTCTCCACTCATTATCGTTAGCCAGTTGGCCGTGCTCGGGCCCGGGTCCGGCGAGCCGGAGGTGGCCGCTGCTTAAATGCTAATCCCAGACACTTTTGCTGCTACACTTCAGATCCCAGGACATAATCCAATCCGACAAGGAGGACCACAAAGCCCCCAACTGATTGATTTGTTTAATGTCGCCGCGGGGCAACCGGACGGAGGCGGAGAGCTGGTGCAGCAACCGGAACGGGCGCTGTTAGCGCACATCGTAAACTTCAGGCCGGCCTACGGGCAACTCTTAATTTCATTAGCTCGTATTAAAGGGCCGCCCCCCACCCCCCGCGACCAGGCCAAATCAAACAGCTGGGCGGTAAATCGCATAATGTGCCAAATGCGGCGAATATAGGGAATTCCACGGTGGTTGACGCCCTTGACGCAGGACGACGACATTGTTGAGCGGCTGCCTCGGCGTCGCTGTCGCCTCGCAAGCTGTGGCCAGGCGCGGGCAGCAGCCGCGGCTGACACTGAACAGCATCAAGGCGGGCCTACTGCTACTCCTCCTCCTTCTCCTGCTGCTGCTCCCAACAACAACAACAACAACACCTCAAGATGCTGCTGCTGCAACAGGGTCGACGACGCAGCACGCTGAGCTATCCCGTGGCGCTGCTCGTGGCGACCATGGCGCATACAACGCAACTAATAGTATTCCAGCCTACAACAACAGCAGCAACAACAACAGCAACAACAACAGAGAGAACAACTCCAACTCCACCGATCCGGTCGCCGATGGGGATGCTGAGCAGATGCTGCCACAGATTCCGTCGTATATACGCACAACCGCCATGTTCTTCTGCATAATCATCATGCTGCTGGGCGTCATCGGCAATGTGATGGTGAGTATTGTCAGCTTTTTCTATTTTGATTGACCGACTGACCGATTGACTGATTGAAGATGAAATTACATTATTCAATTTCCACCATTCGAACAGCTTCAGACTCAAATTTTCGCAAAGATCTTTGGGAAAATTACTTTGAGTCGAGTTTTTGTACTGATTGATTGACTGATTGAAGATAAAATTAAACTATTGATTGACTGACTGATTGACTTATTGAAGATAACATTAAACTATTCAATTTCTTTCATTCAGACAGCTTCAAACTCGTTTTCAAAGATCTTTGACAAAATTAGTATGAGTCGTGTTTTTGTACTGACTGCTTTGATTGACTGACTGATTGACTGATTGACTGATTGAAGATAACATTAAACTATTCAATTTCTGCCATTCAGACAGCTTCAAACTCGTTTTCAAAGATCTTTGGCAAAATTAGTGTGAGTCGTGTTTTTGTACTGACTGCTTTGATTGACTGACTAATTGATTGAGGATAAAAATAAACTATTCAATTTCTTCCATTCGAACAGGAAGGAGTTTGACTCCATTTCAAAAGATCTTTGGCAAAATTAATTATTGATGTGATTTTTATACTGACTGTTTTGATTGACTAACTGATTAAATAACTGATTGACTGATTGATGATGAATTATGAAGATAATGAAGATTTTTTGAGCTCAAACTCATTTTGACAGATCTTTTGGGAAAATTACTTATTGTCGTGTTCTTGAACTGACTGTTTTGATTGACTGATTGATTGAACAGCGTTGATGATATTAAATTTTTTTCCATCAAATTCAAACTCGATTCCAAAGATTTTTTAGAAAATTAATAATTGTGGTATTTTTATGCTGACTGTTTTGATTGACTGACTGATTGACTGATTGAAGTTGCTGTAAAGATATTACATTTTCTTCCATTCGATTGGCTTCAAACTAATTTTTGGGAAAATAAATTAAAGTTGCGTTTTTGTACTGACTCTTAACTCGTTGTATTGATTGATTAACTGATTGACTGATTGAACATTGACGCCGCGTGCAAACTAGAAGAGCTAGCAAGCGACATTTTTAACAGTTGTTGAAAAATACCGACAGCTAGAGTTACTAGAGTTACTGGAAAGTTCATTTTCATAAGTTCATTTTCAAAAGTCTTGGAGTAATTTTTAATTGTTTTTGACAAATTAACAAGTGCAACCCGAAAGCGGGTTAAAAGGTTATTGTGGAAATTTTTGTACGAACGACATAAGACTTATTTTTAAAGCTTACAAAAAGAATAATCGAATAAAATTCTGAGCGAAATTGTTAAATTCACAATTTGGTTCGGAAAATGTGTGGAAAAGTGTTCACAGTGTGTTCAAACGGATTTTCCCAATTCAAATACATATAACACACGACCAAGGCCCAAACAAGGCCAAATAATAAACTTCCACTTCCCCTGCAGGTGCCCATCGTTATAGTGAAGACAAAAGATATGCGCAATTCCACAAACATATTTCTAACCAATCTGAGCATTGCCGATTTGCTGGTGCTGCTCGTCTGCACGCCGACGGTGCTCGTCGAGGTGAACACACGTCCCGAGACCTGGGTGCTGGGCCACGAGATGTGTAGGTTCCAAATCTCGGCCAGCTGTCTGTGCAAACCAAACATTAACATTTTCACTTTCATTCCGCGGGCGCAGGCAAGGCGGTGCCATTTGTGGAGCTGACGGTGGCCCATGCCAGCGTCTTGACCATCCTGGCCATCTCCTTCGAGCGATACTATGCCATCTGTGAGCCCCTGAAAGCCGGCTACGTGTGCACCAAGGCGCGCGCCATACTCATCTGTGTCCTGGCCTGGGGCATTGCGGCGCTCTTTACGAGGTAAGTCTCTGTCTCGCTCACTCTCTCTTTCTCTCTTTCTGTCTCTCTTTCTCTTTCTTTGTTTGGGCATTGAACTCGCCCGCCTCACACTCTGCTTCTTTATGCTTTAAGCACTCGCATATTAAATTCGCATATTCGCTTTATTACTTTTGTATTTCGTAGCTAGTTTAATCTATTCCTTAAGCATGCTTCTGGTTATGGTATTTCTCGCCTTCCTTTCTAGATCTGTTCATCTATATATATGTATACTATATCTATTTACTGTACTTTGTCTAATTCCATTTTGCCCACTTTGGTTCTGTATTTATTTGGGTTCCTTTTACTCATTAATTATAAGTGTCAATCGCGGCCATTTTTAATGTTTTTGTATTTTGTTTTCCATTTGACCATTTCCACAGTTTCCTTTCTCGTTAAAATGCCCTTGCAGCGGGCCTCATGACTTTGTCGCCGAATATGTAACACATTATTTTATTGAAAGCAAACTCTTTGCATTTTGTATAATATTTATTCTTGAAATATTATTCTTAATAGGTACACAAAATTTATTTTATAAAAAGCAAATTCACTGAATTTATAAAATATTTATTCTTGAAATATTATTCTTAATAGGTGCAATAATTTATTTGTAGCAACTTATTTTTTTTTAATTTCGTCAGGAAAAACAGGTACAAAGTATAGCCAGCAAATCTGAACAAAATCGATCCACTTTCTTATGCAGTTCCTTAGAAATGATGAATAAAAAAATAGTTGTTAGAGGAAAAACTTAAATTGCTCTTAAGATACACTTACCAAATCTAGAATCTATCATTTTATTATGGCTCTTAAATGTGAGGACATTTTCTTTAGCATGTCATTGTATATTACAGAATATCTCATTATATATATATTAATATATATATCATCATATTATATATCATTATATATATTCATTTAAGCTCCTATAGGAACAATCAATCAAAAATGTGTTATGGAACATGTTTCTGTTTTTAAAGATATCCCAAATGGGTTCGGTATTTATGAGTTTTATTATGCTCTAAAAATATAGAAAAAAAAGAGTTTTTGTTATAATAGATCTTTGGATCTTTAGATCTTAATAGATCTGAGGAATAGACAGAAGCCCGCAAAGCTTCACCTCTTCAGGCGAGTTTTCTTGATTTTATGGGCATTTTTTTTAAATTTATTTATTTATTAATTTTTTAATGGTTGACAAAAACGTGTTTCTTCCTAATAATTTAAAACGTAAAATTATAAAAATTAAGTGCTAAGAGCCTAATTAGAATGCAAAATTTTCTAATATCATCGCCGACACGATCATGGAATGAGGAAAGATTACCAAAAGTTCCAAAAAAAAAAGGAAGATATAGGGAAGATTTACAAAAATCTTATCTATATATACGCTAAGAAAGTCTACAAACCATATTTGGTATATTAAACTTTTAAAATCCTCGAGTTATTAAGAATCAAATCTCGAAATCGATATCGATTTATTGTAAAAAAAAAAGAAGATGAAAACTGTTAAAAAAATATTAATAAATTATGCATATGACAAGTCCAGGGGTCTGCAAGGGCATTAAATGTTCGGCTAGCCGAACTCTTCCACTTATTCTTCTTCTTCTTCCTGCTGGTGTTTGCTTCTGGCCTTTGTTTGACATCAACTTCTCCATTTACATGCTAAACATTGGCAGTTAGCGTTACGACTGAACCAATTCTATTCCGACCTCCATTCCGACCTCCATTTCCCTGCATACATTTCGGCATCATCTGAGCTTGGTTTCGGCTGCTTCTTCTTCTTCTAGTTATCATATTGTGTGCTTTTTTTGTGTCGTCCAGCCTGCCTCAACTTTCCGGCTCCGTCCATTGTGCTCTGTCCGGCTGTCATTATCATTATCGCTGTCATCTTTAATAAGCGGCAATGCGGACTATCATTCGGGGAATTCACATTCCATTGACACTTTGGCGACCCTCTTTGCCTTTCACAAATCCCACGCACAGCGTGTGCCACAGTCGGTGGGCGTGGCAGCCGCCCACTTTTGTGCCCATTAATTAGGCAAACCAGCAAGAAGCCGTCGGAGAGCACACGCCCACAGCTGACTCGAGGAGGGGCGTTAGCACATAATTCAGACACATTCACAGCCTGTTGCCCCCCCGATCCATAAAGACTTCTTCCCGGTCTCTGTCTTTGTCTTTGTCTCTGTCCCTATCTTTGTCTTTGTCTCTGTCCCTATCTTTGTCTTTGTCTCTGTCCCTGTCTCTGTTTCTGTCCCTGTCTCTGTCCTTGCCTCTATCTTCGACTCTGTCTCTGTCCCTGTCTCTATCCCTGTCTCTTCCTCTGTCTCTGTCCCTGTCCCTGTCTCTGTCTCTGTCTTTGCCTCTATCTTCGACTTTGTCTCTGGCCCTGACCCCGTCTCTGTCCCTGTCTCTATCCCTGTCTCTGTCCCTGTCCCTGTCTCTGTCCGTGTCTCCGTCCCTGTCCCTGTCTCTGTCTCTGTCCCTGTCTTTGTCTTTGTCTTTGTCTCTGTCCCTGTCTCTGTCCGTGTCTCTGTTTCTGTCTTTGCCTCTTTCTTCGACTCTGTCTCTGTCCCTGTCTCTGTCCCTGTCTCTGTCCCTGTCTCTGTCCGTGTCTCTGTCCCTGTCTTTGCCTCTATCTTCGACTCTGTCCCTGTCTCTGTCCCTGTCCCTGTGTCTGTCTTTGCCTCTATCTTCGTCTCTGTCTCCGTCCCTGTCTCTGTCTCTGTCTCAGCCTCTATCTTCGTCTCTGTCTCTGTCCCTGTCCCTGTCTCTGTCCCTGTCTCTGTCCCTGTCTCTGTTTCTGTCCCTGTCTCTGTCTTTGCCTCTTTCTTCGACTCTGTCTCTGTCCCTGCCTCTGTCTCCGTCCCTGTCTCTGTCTCTGTCTTTCCCTCTATCTTCGTCTCTGTCTCTGTCTCCGTCCCTGTCTCTGTCTCTGTCTCAGCCTCTATCTTCGACTCTGTCCCTGTCTCTGTCCCTGTCTCTGTCCCTGTCTCTATCTTCGACTCTGTCTCCATCTCCATCTCTCTCTCTCTCTCTCTCTCTACGCTCGTTTATAACCTTTGACTCAGACACACCCTTCAACGTGTTTATGTTTGTTTTCTCTCTCTCTCTCTCTCTTTCTCCCCAACTGTCTCTCTCTCTTATAGCCCCATCTTGTGGGTGGCTGAGTACAAGCTGGTTGAGTATATCGATGGATCCTCGGTGCCAGTTTGCCTGACCCAAGCGATTGGCGTTTCTACGGTTGGTTTCTTTCTGATGACCATATCCGTGTTCTTCGTGCTGCCGTTCCTTATGCTGGTCGTGCTGTATGGGATCATTGCCCGGAACCTGGTCTCCAATCAGGGCGCCATGCTGCGCGCCCGACCCACCAAGCCGGAGCTGAGTCTGAAGGCGCGCAAGCAGGTGGTCCTCATGCTGGGCGCCGTTGTGCTCTCGTTCTTTGTGTGCCTGCTGCCCTTTCGGGTGCTCACGCTGTGGATCATCCTGAGCACGGAGCAGACGCTGCACGACATGGGCCTGGTGCGCTATTATAGTCTGCTCTACTTTTGCCGCATCATGCTCTACCTCAACTCGGCCATGAATCCCATACTCTACAATCTGATGTCCACCAAGTTTCGCAAGGGATTCGCTCGCCTCTGCCACGACGTCGCCCGTTTGCTGTTGAAGCTCCTCACCCTGGGACGCCGCCGAGCCAATGCGGGTGACTCACGCGGACGCAGCGGCACCCTTTCGACGGGCACGGGCACCCAGACGAACTCCTCGAATGCGACGGCGGCCACCAACTCGAGCATTCTGTCGCGCGGCTCGAATCGACGCAGCAGCGAGGAAATCAGCCGCACACGCCTCAAGATTGAGCTGCAATTGCCGTGCGGCAGCGATCTGGAGGCGATGGCCATGCTCCAGAACTCCACGTTGCGCAGCAAGCGGCGCCAGAGCGACAGCCGGCTGCTCGGCGAGAAGAAACCGCGACGGCCCAAGCCGCAAATAAGTTTCGATGAGGCTGCCGCGGGGCGAGTCCCAGAGGAAACATTAAGCCCGGCATGAAGTGGAGGCCAAGCCGAGCTAGGAAGGAGTAGAAGGAACCGGAAGACGAGTCGGAGCTGGAGGAGGAGGAGCTATGGTAGAAAGTAGAAACCGTAGGAGGAAACTGTAAAGCTGGCCTCAATTGGAGGCAAATCCAAGCCAGAGGAGAAGTAGGGACCAAAAGACGAGTAGTAACCGGAGCAGGAAGTCGCATTATGCCAGGCACAGGAGGAGGAGGAGGAGGAGGAGGCGTGTTAAGAGTAGAAATCGAAGGAGGAAACTGTAAAGCTGGCCTCAAACGGAGGCAAATCGCATAATGACAGGCAGAGCCGGAGGCAAATCCAGGCAGAAGCACAGACAAGTCCAGGCAGAGGAGCAGGAGGAGGAGGAGGAAGCGGAACGGAATGAAAAATCATGTGTAACCCGTTTACACTTTCGCTTCAGTTGATTCTGGAATGTCGGCCGGCCGGCAGTCTCAGCTCAGATCCTGGCCACGCCCATAATCGATGCCATTCAGGCGTTGACAAGACCCAAGCTCCTTGGACATATTCGCACACAACAAAAAACAATCAATTTTTCGGGCTATTAAACTCGAATGAATGTGCCAAAGATAAATAACAGCAGCGACAGCCAAAGCAGCAAAAACAACTACAACTATGAGAGGGGTGGCGGGGAGCGGGGCGGGGCGGGGTGCGGGTGGTCCATTAACTGGCATGTAAAGCACGGCAAATGGAAATGGCTTTATATGCGTTTGGTGAGCCCATCAAGCAGGCGGATAAACATGATTTAGTTGTATTGAAATACACACATAGTTTCTGCTTCTTCTCTCGGCTGCGCAGTTTCCTTCTGCAGAGTTTGTTTCGTCCATTTGCCAAAATGGCGGCCAGCAGCAAAAAAGTGTTGCCTACTTTGCGGCGGCCGAGTAAAAATCAAAATCAAACAAATGCATAGCTCGCATGTACACTCACACGCGCACACACATACACACACATATTAATAAATATTTATATATATATATGCCCACGCACACATGTATTTACCTTGTATATCTACTTAGAGGCGCCCAATTTGTAAGTAAATAAACATTTTTGTATTACAACGCAAGACATTACCTTAATCGGATGCAAAGCGTTTTCTAATTTGATTTTATTTCTGATTAGAATCTGGCAAACAATTGTAAATATGTTTGTATGCAGGTACAGTGAAAGCTCTGCGAACGAACAGCTGCCCGTGGGCGAAGTTTTACTTAAGCTTAAGCCTTAAACTTACTTCTTCAAAGGAAGTTTATTTATTTTATGGAAATGTTTTTATTTTTATTTCCAATTAAAATATTAATTGTTTTTTTTTAGAGCATTTAATTTTTATTTATTTTTTTTAATTTGTTATTTAGGGAATATAAAATTATTTTAATATTTTTAATTTTTAAATTGATCAAATCTCATTCATTTTTGACAGAATTTATAATTTGATTTTTTTTAATTCCAGCCTATATAGTTAATATGATTTTATGTACTGGAGATTTGTTTTTCCTTTTTATTTTATTTTTTTAAAAATTATCTCTTCAGCCAAAATGAGCCTTAATAAAAGCTGTGGCACTCCAGAGAGCTTTCACTGTATCATTAAGTAAAATATTGTTTACATACGTTTTTGTATTTTTGAAAACTTTCGACCGTAATGCGAAGTAGTTATCCAGTTATATGTGTATATATATATATATTTTGTAGAGCAGACGTTTCCGTTTCCGTTCTGGTAATTTGATTGGGTTGAGTGGCGCTTCAATTGGAAAACTTGTGAATAGTTTTTAAATATTGAACTTTATTTTTGTATTTTATGCTCAAACTTTGCAGACAAGCGACATTAACAGCTCATCCTCTTCTATTTCTATATATATGTATACTGTATTTGACTATAATTCTTGCAGTCCCATCATTGCCATATCCAGCTACAGCGTGGAGCCCTATGGGGATGGGACGGAGGCGCCAGTTTGCACCACCGCCGCGGACGGATTTTGGCCCATCCTCTACTTTGTGGGCACCATAACGCTCTTCTTCTTTCTGCCCTTTGGCATACTGCTGCTGCTGTATGCGGCGATTGCGTACAAGCTGCTGCGCCCGAACAGCGCATTCCATAGGCCCACCTCGCCGCAGGGGACTGCTCCGACGGCTGCCGCGGCAGCCAGCAGCAAGGGCAACAGCCATCAGCAGAGCAACGGTATGCGGAAGCATCGCAAGCAGGTGATCTTCATGCTGGTGGCGGTTGTCGCCAGCTTTTTTGTCTGCCTGTTGCCCTTCCGGGCGTTCACGCTGTGGGTGATCACGGCCAGCACCGAGGATGTGGAACGTCTGGGCATTGCCGGCTACTACAATCTGTTGTACTTTTCGCGTTTCATGCTGTACCTCAACTCGGCCCTGAATCCCATACTCTACAACCTGATGTCGTCCAAGTTTCGCAGCGGCTTCTGGCGGCTGCTGCTCAGCTGCTTTGGTCGGCGACCGCATCATCATCGCCATCATTATCATCATTATCCGACTGTCGCAGGGCGCAGTCTGCGGCAAACGCAGCGCAGGCCGGATCATGAGCCGGCGGAGGGCACAGCTGTGCCAGGCCCGGACAATGGCCAACGGCCGCGACGCACGCTGCGACGCGAGGCCACCTTTCTGATCAACTCCATATCCACCTCGTCGGGCACCGAGCGCAACACCTCCTCCACCTGGCGCAGCAACAGCCTCTCCACGTCCCTGGGACTGGGCGAACGGGAGCGGAAGCGCGAGCGGGATCGCGGCGCCCTCGGAGCAGCCATAATTGGCACGACGGCGGCGACAGTTACCACGGCCTGCCTGCAGGAGCGACGCGCCAGCAAAATCTGAGCATAGCGAAAATCGTATTTAGTTGAATTCTGACAGCACACAGATTTAGTCCATAGTCATAGTTAATAGATGAAATTTTGTTGTAAAGACTGAAGTACCTCAGAAGAAGTCAATAAACGCTAGAAAAGATTCGTTTTTGGAAACCAAAGTAAGCAACAAAATGCTGCCATTATTTGAGGCGAGAAGATTGAAGGAGGCTGGAGGTTCGAATCCTAGGCGAATGTGTGAATATGGTAGATGTCTTGGCTAAAGGCCCAATCATACATATAGGCAACTAAGAAAGTAGGTCTAGGGTTCGAATTTCCTGTTAATGTATAACTGTAGTAGTTATGTCTTTGCTTATCTATTGCTAATAATTTTTAATCTATTGGTAATGTTATTCGAAGCCCAGGCTAATGTGTAATTATAGCAGATGTCTTAGCTTAAGGCAATTGGATTAGCAGGTTCAGGGTTCGAATCCCCTGCTAATGTGTAATGTAGCTATGGTTTTGCTTATCTATTGCTAATAAGTTTTAATCTATTAGTAAAATCATTCGAAGCCCAGGCTAATGTATAAACATGGTAGATGTCTTAACTAAAGGCCCAGTCATATAGGCAGTTGGGGGGTTAAGGGTTCGAATCCTCTGCTAATGTGTGAATGTGGTAGTTATGTTTTAGCTTATCTATTGCTAATAAGTTTTAATCTATTAGTAATATCATTCGAAGCCCAGGCTAATGTATAAAGATGGTAGATGTCTTAGCTAAAGGCCCAGTCATATAGTCAATTGGGGGTTCAGGGTTCGAATCCCCTGCTAATCTCTAAATGTATTAGCTATGGTTTTGCTTATCTATTGCTAATAAGTTTTAATCTATGGTAGATGTCGTAGCTAAAGGCCCAGTCATATAGGCAATTGGAGGGTTCAGGGCTCGAATCCTCTGCTAATGTGTAAATGTAGTAGCTATGTTTTAGCTTATCTATTGCTAATATTTTTCAATCTATTAGTAATATCATTAACTAAAGGCCCAATCGTATAGGCAACTAGAGAAGGAAGTTCAGTATTAGTCTTTTTTTTTGCTTATCTATTGCTTATAATTTGTTAAACCATTTGTTATAATATTAACCTTTACAAATAAGGTAGAAAAATGTTGTTTATTGCTCCGACCATAAACGCGCGTGTGGCTTATGTTCAAGAATTTTTTATTGTGTTAAACGTCTCTCATTATCTTATTACCATCGTCAAAAATTACACTATTTTATGTGCCTAAACAAATCCTACGCGTTTTTTTTCCATTTCACTGCACGTTTCTCTTTAATTCTAAATAATGGGTTTTTTTTTCTCTTTTGATTTATATAATAATTACAATATGACAGACAGAAGTGGCGATAGATATGATTTGAGAATGGAATTGTAGTTAATATATGTAATTCGGTTGGGTGCCGGATTTGAGTCTGGGCTATAATAAACGCAGTTTTTGTTTGGTTTTTATTTTTGTTTTGTTTTCATTTTCATTTTGTTTTTGTTTATGCATATAAGTATTAATAGTAATCGGTATCGGTATCGCTATCGTTATCGCTATCGGTTCGCGCTGCTGTGGTAAGTAACTCTTAAGTTTAGATTAAATTTAGATTAAGTTAATTACTACACCATTTTTGTTGTTGTTGTTTGCTTTGCACTACTTATGAACAGAACTATAGAAAACAAAAGGAAAGTCAAAGGGGTAAGGGTAGGGGTACGGGGGGTAGTACATATCAGTATATCCTGTGTGTTATATATGTGTGTGTGTGTGTGTGTGTGTGGCTGTTCACAAAGTTGAACTTGAATTGCGCGCGCTTTCGCAACGAACTTCTCATACTTTTCAATACGCATCATTATTGTTATTATATAATTCAATTGTTTTTGTTTTGTTTTGTTTTGTTTTTTTATAATTACGATTTGCTTGTTTTATTATTGTGTTGATGTTTTTTTTCTCTTTTACTTTTGCCGTGTTTTTGTTTCGTTTTAATTTATTATATTTAAATTTTGTTTAATTGTATAATAAAATAATGATTCACAATCAGAGTTATTCAGCAGCAGCCAGATTTGGTGTTCTCCACTGGACGACCCTGATCGATTTTCACTTTGCTAGCATTATCGGTGGCGCTGGACGGCGGCCCAACGCGATTCTTAATCTCGGCCGCCATCGTCATGAATGCCTGCTCCACGTTGGTGGCGCTCTTGGCCGAAGTTTCAAGGAATGGAATGCCTAACTGATGTGCGTACTCCTGCAAATGCAAAGTTGTAATACATTAATAAAAGATAAAAATATATATATACTATATATTAGGTGGTAATTCCCGGCCATACAGTTTCACATATTTGTTGGGTTGTTAATCTACTCGTACTATTTTGAGCTAGAGTGTAAAGTCCATCGCATTAAGCATTATAAGTAGAGATCTGTTTTTTCCGTGCATTTTAGTCTTGACGTGTGAAGCTTGAAACCGGAAAGTTAACCTTCGATCACACTACCTTTGACCCGCACTTGTTATACAAGAGAGGTAAACAAAGCTTCACGAAGATCTTTAAAAATGAGCTTAAAGCCAATCGAATGTTAAACAAAAGTTTCACCGCAATTATACAAAATTGTGGGTAGAATTTTCAAACCTTTACCCACTTAATCTTTGACAAATATTACTATCAAGGGATAAACTTTAGAGATCCTTGAACATGAGTTAGAGTCAATCAGTCAATATAAAGAGAAATAAAAAAGTGAATTGGTTCACACGCACCGCAGCTGTTGTATGATCGACAACTTTCTTGGTGGTTAAATCACTTTTGTTGCCCACCAGCAACTTGTTAACATTTTCGCATGCATATCGCTCGATTTCCTCTAGCCATTGCTTGACATTATTGAAGGACTCCTGATCCGTGCAGTCGTAAACAACAATGATGCCATGCGCGCCACGATAATATGATGATGTGATGGTACGGAAGCGCTCCTGTCCAGCAGTATCCCACTACAAACAGAAACGTGATTTAGTATATATTGGATGGATGGATCTCTCTCTCTCTCTCTTGACCAAAAACCTACAATTTGCAATTTAATCGTTTTGCCGTCCAATTCTATAGTTCTAATTTTCTGTAAAGTAAAAAAACAGCTTTGTTGAGTCACAGTTTTGGGGCTAGATATAGGTTGAGCACTTACAAAGTCCACGCCAATTGTGCTGATGTAGCTCTCTGTATATGTATCATCGGCAAATCGGAGCAGCAAACAGGACTTTCCAACGCCAGAGTCGCCGATCAACAGCAGTTTGAAAAGATAATCGCTGTAAAACAAAAAAACAGAAAAATGTGCGTTACTCAAGGCATATTTCCCCCCCATCATATCGCGCTATTAAAATGCGCGTCACGAATTTGTTTATCTTATCACGTACCCAGTTGAAACAACCTGCTAATACTCAATGTTTGACATCTAATCTGGAAGGTCCCTTCTATGGGGCTAATGCTAATGCAGCTGCATATACAGTGGAAGCTCGTTTGAGCGAAATTTAAGGGAGGAATTTATTCGTTTATAATTTTACATATTTCTCTGTATAATAATGATAAATAAATAAATGTGGATACTTCACAGTGCTTTAATTTCATTTGTATAATTTTTTTTCTGTGTTAGTTCACTTTTTTAAGTAAGGAAACAAATTAGGACTTCAAAACTTGGTGAGAGCTGCGCCCAAGCAACTTTCACTGCATTATTTACGAGTAATTAAGAGGGAGACGTCAAGCATTTCAAGTTCAATTGCAGTGAAAGAAAACATAAAACACTCAGCATACATAGATGGCAATTTGATTACGTAGCAGCAGCGGCAGAGAACAACACAACAACGACGCAGCGCTAAGCAGTCAAACAACAACAAAGTGTACGCCAGAGAGGGGGTTGAGGACGCTGGGCAGGTGACTCATCCGCCCCGCAAAATAGCAGCGCAGAGCTGAAGTCTAGGCAAGGGCTGACTGGCTGACTGACTGGCAGCAACATTTGCAGCGATTCAAAAGCCAATCAGAGAACTTGGATTTCTCCAATTGCTCCACAATTAATGAAAACATACATACACACATTCGTATACTATATACACATCATATAACCGTTATAGTTGTATCCAAATTTTGTTACTCGTAAAATCGTATGTTGTTTTTTTTTTAAATACTCGTTTAAAGGGTGTGGGGCTGCGGTGACTACTAAAAAGTCGTCGTGGACGTCGCAAAAATGACGTCGCAGAAACGCAAAAGAATGAAGAAAAAAAAGTAAGAAAAAGGTGACCAGTGCTGGGTTATGGAACGCGGATGATTGCAAGGTTTTTCATTGTTCAAGTCAATATCTCAATTACGCGCAATTAATGCATGTGAACGACTTACTATTCTGGATTCATAGATGACATGTTTTTCGTTTTGGGTTTTTGTTCAAGTTTGTATTATTTTTTTTTTGCCACGAACGAAATATTCGATTTCGCTTGAGCTGCTCGTTAACTGGCGAGTCGTCTGACGGGTGTCTCTAATTTCGATTGGCGGCCTCTTGTTACGAAATAACGCGCACTGTGCACTTGTGTACTCCAAAATTGTTTATTTTTCTAACTTCTATTTGTATTTATTGCAACGAATTTAAGGGAAATTCGATAATTTCCACAAAATTCGACAGCCGAGAACGAGAACAATGGCGACTGAAAAAATGACGAAGTGGCATGTAGTGTGGTATAGTGTCGTCAGTTGTGCCAGCGTAGTGTTGTTAAACGCAGCCGCCAGGGCTGCATCAGCCACTGCTATCAGCAACCTCCGCTTTGTGGGCGGTAACCACCTACAAATGTACATACATATTTACATCCGCCCGCCTGTGTGTATGTAGTTATTCACTTATCAGTAATGCTTATTGGATTATTCTTTAATACTTGCATTTGCAATAATCTCTTATCATAAATTATTTGATTCTAAACACATCATTTAACATTTGAGAGTTGTTTTGCTTGCATATAGAACACATTTAGATAAATAGTACATAATATTATATGAGGATTCGATAAGCGGGCTATGGGGAATGCATCGTTTTAGTGGGTGGATCCGCGTTTCCACTATTCCAATGAGTTCAATGTTAGCAGCTGTTTGAGCACTTTTGTCTGTGAGGTTTCGCGTATCTCGCCAGCCAAGAACATCTCGTCGACAACACTGTACACTTTGTAGAAATTAAAGACGAGATCCAGCTCGCACACATTATGGAAGTACTCGTTCAGCACCTCCACAAAATTATGAATGGCCTCCAGATAGCACAGATTATTGTCATTGACGTCCACGCAGATGCAAAAGTAAAGACCCGCATAGCGTCTGTACACAATTTTGAAATTACGGAACTGTGGACCAAGAGCTAGTTAGCATATGTCTTGGAATATATATTTTTTAATGCTCCCCATATTACCTCTACAAAGTTGGTGTGCTTGGCATCCCGCACAGTGACTACGGCGTGCACTTCTTCAATTAATTTTTGTTTTTCGTCGTCATCAAAGTTCATATACCACTTGGCCAAGCGAGTTTTGCCCGCACGGTTTTGTATAAGTATAAATCGTATCTGAGCGGATGATAAACAATATTATTTCTATTCAATGAATTGGTAAACATTATGCTTACCATTTTAGAGTATGTGTGTGGGTAATTACTTGAGTAATTACTCGGCTATTTACAATTTTCAGCTATGAACACAGCGAAAAAACTGATTATGAACAAATGTGTATCACTATTGCCAGGGCTGCTGCAGCTGGCGAACAGCTGTTAAGCGGATCAGTGTTGAATATTGCTCGAATGTCCACGTCAGTTGGCAACGCCACTCATGAATACGATTACGACGTTTTCACTTTTTATATTTGTTTAGGCCCAACTTGAAGCTAGTCATTAACACCTCAATTACCAAAAAATGTTGAAGTCGCGCTTGAACCTCTGGCCGCGCCTTCAGTTACTGCGCAAATGCAGCACTACATCATTGGGCCAACAGAAACGGGCAGCCGTCGAAATCCACGATCCTTTGCAGGCGCACGCCCTCAAAGAGCAGTGCATTCTGGTCGACGAGCACGACAAGGCCATTGGAGCTGCCAGCAAGGCCGACTGCCATCGTGTGCAACCTGGAACGGGTGACGTAAAGCTGCATCGCGCCTTCAGTGTGTTTCTGTTTAATTCGAAGGGCGAGATGCTTGTACAAAGGCGCTCCGTGCACAAGGTACGAGTTTGAGTGAACTCCAGTTAGATCCTATTGATATCAAGCGATCTTTCCATTTCAGATTACTTTTCCAGACACATATACGAATGCCTGCTGCAGCCATCCCTTGCATGACATAGAGCAGGAGCGACAGGAGTCGAATGCTCTGGGCATACGTTTGGCGGCTCAACGCCGTTTGAACTACGAACTGGGCATACCCACAGATGAAATAAAGCCCGAGAATTTTAACTACCTAACGCGCATACACTATGCCGACAGCGGGGACGGCATCTGGGGAGAACATGAGATTGACTATATACTCTTCCTCCAAAAGGATGTCACACTAAAGCCCAATGCCAACGAGGTCAGCGAGGTGCGCTTTTTGAAACGCGACGAAATCGACGAAGCGATAGCCAAATTTAGTGCACCCTTGACCCCCTGGTTTGCATTAATATTGCGTCATCGCCTCAAACAATGGTGGGACAATTTGCATAGACTAAAACAGTTCGAAGACTTGCAAAATATACAACGCTTTTGAGAACTCAACACACAATACACGATCGAAGACGCTGCAAGATGTTGCAATCAAGCCAAAAATATATATGTGGAACCTCAGTTTTGTTATACCTTTGCCAGCGAAGTAGACATTGCCAACATCATAAAGTACTATAATACATTCTTTACGGCCTAGTCGATGTAGCCACTTTCTTCCATCTAGTCTGTGCTACCGGAAGCTACCATAGGCGTTATTGGTCAAGGGTTATTTAATGAATACTTCTTTGTTTTTCAAGATATCTCAATTATAATCACGAGCTTTGCTATGCTGACAACATACGAACTCATAATCTCATCAATATCGAAAGATTGTATCATATTATTGCCATAGCACCGATCAGCTTAAAGTCGATTTTTTATGAATTATATAAATGTAAGTTAAGTATAGAAATATATCGCGCATATATCATATAGATATAAAGAAAGAATGTATACGTGGTTCTTTATAGTTTTTATTTAAATTCGCTTTATTTGTATTCAAATGGAAAATAGTGTGTGTTTGGGGTAATCATGCACCTCCGTTTAGTTGATCAGTTCAGTACAACGTATAGAGCATCACATATGTTTGAATAATATGTAAATATAACAAAATATAGTGTATGTATGTATATATGGTGTATGTATTATCATAGCACTAGCTAAATGTGTGTTGTTGAATATTATATAAATATATATAGCTCATAAAATGATCACATCACGTTCACCATAATAATCATCATCATCAATCTCCTCCGCAACGAACAACAAAAATAAATATTTACAAAAGTATACACTACAAAACTAAACGAGAGACTTAATAGGTTGGTATAAGAAAAAGGTGCCCTAGCTAAAATCAACCTTAAAACTAAAGACAAAATATCTGTATGAAAATTAAACAATAATATATAGCTGCAGCGTTTTTAACAGTCACGAAGCGCGCGCTTCGCAGTGTGAAACAGTAGCAGGCGCAAATTGATTTTGCGTACCCGCTACCGCTCCACTTGGCACCACCTTGGCACCGATTTGTTTTTTAGTACAAAGTAAACAAAGCCTTTGCTTACGAAATACCAACAACTTAAACCTATGTTTGCAAATTAAGACAGAACAAAAATTCGCACTAACATTATAAATAGGAGGGAGGTTTTTTCTTGCAAGTCGCATGCGAATGCGTCGTAGTTGTGTGTGAGTGTGTGTGTACGTTTTTATGGGTATAGCTCGTGTGTGTATGTGTTTAGGTCAGGGCTTAGCACATCCTGAATTCGATTAGGTTATAAGGCACATGATGTGAGTCTGTCGTGAATCTCAGGCTTGTTTAAATTTGCTTAAAGTGCTGGGCACCATCATTTAGGACAAGCCGAACAGCTTTAAAGCATTGAAGGCAGTTGCCAGGGCGACCTCGTCCGGCGTTTTCTTCATGAATGCAGCAATCATTTCCACAATTGCCGGCAGGCTGCACGGCTCGTTACGTTGAAAGGTGCAATATCTGAAATACGGAATGTAAATTAAACAAAAATAGCAAGTGTTCTAATCGGAAATGCCCGACTAGGAGGTACCCTGAATCGGAAATGCGATCTAACTTTGATAGTCAGATTCCGAGTTTATAAAATTGGCAGGCTCTGAATGTAAATACCAAAGGACGGGGCTCTAAACCAGCTCGTCGTGTCGCTCAAGAATATACTTTACGGGATCGGAGATGTCTCGTTCCACCTGTTGCATACATATGCACGAAACCAGTCTACCCTTTAACCCATTTTCAATGGGTAGCATTTCAATTCCAAATCCCACCTGTGTAAGTACAACAATGAGCGTTCCGTAATGCCACTCTTCACATGCTGTGGCAGTTTGGAGGCTCTCGTATTTGGATACATAAATGGCGCATCAGTTTCCACCAGCAGTCTGTCCAGTGGCAGGGTGCCATTATCGAGCAGCCGGCGCACGCCAGTATCTGACTTGTCCTTGCACAGATAACCGGTTAAGCTGATGTAGAATCTGCGATCCAGATACTTGAGTGCCTCTTCAGCTGTGCCCATAAAACCTCTGATAATCACAGGCGGTAGATTCTCGAATCTGCAAGTGTGAGAGCACCATATTATAATCCAAATTATTAATAATATTTCTTCCACTTACGTGTCGAGTATTTCGAGTACATCGTGCTGAGCCGATCGCTCGTGTATTAGCAGAGGTTTCTTCAGACGTATTGCCAAATGCAGTTGCTTGGCAAATATCTGTTTTTGCACATCCGGCTCGGAGAAGTCGCGCTGATAGTCCAGGCCGCAAGGACCAATCGCCACGCACTCCTGCGCCTGTGCAATGTGCTCAAAGTCGAACCATGTGGACGGCTCCTCCACAATGGACTTTGAGTCGTGCGGATGTATGCCAGCAGTCGAGTATATAATGTCGGGATAAATGCGCGAAAGCCGCAGCGCTTCCTTGCTAGATTTGACCGAGGTGCCGTGGACCATTAATTTCTGAACACCTGAAAGAGACAATTCGCATAAGCAGAGCTATGTACACTGAAGGTCCTTTGAGCGGGCACTCCTGGCGTAAAGGAGCTAAGCAATCACTTTTTATTGATAGATAAATGGGATCTTTTAATAAATCAATTTCCGACCATCCTTCCTCTAGCAGCTATATGATAGATTGGTCCGATCGAAGGGTCAAACAAATGGGACTACAAAAGTAGGCCAGCTAAAGGAGATGTTTGTCCCAGGTAGAAACTTTCACTGTATATGTTGCACTTATGCAGGCGCGACGTCAAATACCAATTCATACACACAGACGCAGGTGCGTCGCACACACACACGCACATGTTGCATGCTAATCGCCCCTCTGCCGACGCTTGACCTTCTTAATGTGTGTGTGTGTGTGTGCTCTCGCTGACCACTTGCCGCGCCCAACGGCAGCTGTCATGTATTATTATTAGTCTTATCGCACTTCTTTCACTTGTTGTTTTTTCGATTTGTGTGCCAGATTTATGAACAAACCTGCGTCTCTTGCCCTTTGGACAACGGAATCCAGATCACGGCTATACTTTTTGTTGGTCAAATTGGCGCCCACGTCGATGACAATGAGGTTCTCAAAGCAATGCTTCATGCTGTCCTCAATGTCCAGTTGCTCCTCCTCGAGAGCTGCGGTTGCTGCGGCCACCACAGGCGCCACTTGTTGTTGTTTTTGCTGTTGTTCCATTATGTATGTAAAAGAATGTTTGTACGAAAATAGCAATGACGTAGACAGACAAGAAGATGCTTTGTCTTTGTGTAATTTAATTAGCTTTCGTTAGCACAAGGAACCGCTGCGGTTATGCGTACGGCAAGAATATCTCGCTCTTTTTATTGGAATATTTTAACCAAAGACCAATTAAGCAATTAACAGATGAAACGTTACAAATTAATAAAAATAAAAACAATACCCGACACGAACTACGACTGCTGGCAAATGTTATCGATGTTAGTAATGCAACATCGGCATGTGAAACTATCGACTGTGAAACTATCGATTAATGTATACAATTAATCGTTGGCGTTCAATGTGCGCAACAATTGTTTTTTCTTTTATTATCGATTAATGTTGCGCAATATTTGAAAAAGTAACAAAAATGTTTTTTTTTTTTTGAGGAATGCTAGAATCTTTCTCCAACGGGCTTGATGATCAGCTCATGAATCTGTACATTGGGCGCCGTCTGAATACAGTAGGCGACCGCATCGGCCACATTCTCGGGACGTAACATGGGCATTTTAGCCAGCACTTCCGGTGAGTTTTTGTCAAATATTTCCGTATCAACAATGCCTGGACTGATGCTCTACGGGATATTTCAATGGCTGGAATTTAATCAAAAATAAACCGAACAATACTTACTGTAATCTTAGTCATGGTACCCTTATTCAGGAACTCCTGACGTAGCACCTCGCTCAGTGCAGTGACAGCATGCTTCGAAGGTGCATACATGTTGAAGCTGAAGCCAGGATTCATGGGCACTCCGTGCCCGGCAACACTATTGATAATAATCACATGTCCATCGTTTATCAGACGTCGCTGCATCGAGCAAAAGGCCTCGCGCGTGCACCAGGTAACGCCCAAAACGTTGGTATTTAGTATATCTCGCAGATCGGCGCTGTTTCCCTCGTCGACTATGTGCACGCGGCGCACAATGCCCGCATTATTCACCAGCACATCCGCACCGCCAAGAGTCTCATCGATCCAGGCAAAGGAATCAATCACCTGTTGCTCAACACTCACGTCACACTGGCGGCCATAAAAGTGTGCAGCCTGTTCAGCAGGCAGAGATGCCTTCAGCTGCTCTAGCCGATCCAGACGACGTGCCAGGCCCACAACAATCATGCCCCTTGCAACCAGATCCTTGCAACATTCGGCGCCAATGCCCGAGCTGGCGCCAGTGACAACAGCGACGCGATTTCTCCAGCGATCCATATTCAACAAAATAATTATTAAAGTCCCTAAGCTGCGTAAGACGTCTCGTCGACAAATGATCGTGCCTTTTGTGTTTGTGTCTAACCGAAAAAAAAGTATTTGAAGTGCTGATAACGATGGCGAGAATCGAAATCTCACAGGTGTTTCTACACCTGGAAAAACCAACACATCAGTTCGGAATTTGAGTCTAGCCCAGCTTATGTATAAATAATGTCATTTTTAAGAATTAAAGCTGGTCTATAACACTTTTTCTCTGTACACTATACTTTAAATTAAATATAATGAAATATATATTGGTACTAATCCTCATACCATATATTCACTAAAAATCTATTATCTCTTATCTTACGTATAATGTTTGTTTTAGGAAAAAAAAATTGGTCTTATAATTCAAATTAAAACATTTTCTTCGCTATAGATTGAACTCTATACCATATTTTAAATTAAATAAAATATAAATATAAGTATAAGTACTAATCCTCATATATCTATTATCTCTCATCTTATGTATAATGTTTGTTTTAGGAAAAAATAAGCTGGTCTTATAATTCAAATTAAAATATTTTCCACACTTTATATTGTACTGTATACTATACTTTAAATAAAATAAATTATAATTTTAAGTACTAATCCTCATATATTCACTTAAAATCTATTATCTCTTATCTTATGTATAATGTTTGTTTTAGGAAAAAATAAGCTGGTCTTAAAATTCAAATTAAAACATTTTCTTCGCTATAGATTGAACTTTATACCATATTTTAATAAAATAAAATATAAATATTAGTATAAGTACTTATCCTCATATATCTATATAATGTTATACATTGTACTGTATACTATACTTTAAATTAAATAAAATAAAATATAAATTTAAGTACTAATCCTCATATATGGCATTCACTAAATATCTATTATCTCTCATCTGTTTATCTACGATGCATGCCTAACTAAATCCGAAGTACACTTTTTTGTTAACAAACATTTATTTGCGCCACACGCCGTTTTATTTTAATACAAATTACTTTTGGAACTGTTAGAACTTCTGATTACCAAAAAGCTAGTTGCTGATAAAAATCAAGCAAGTTATTGCCTAACCCCTTTAAAAGCCCTTTACAAATAAAATTATTTAAAAAAGAAAATGTAATTCCCACTGGAAAAGTACACTTGAAAAAAATGCCATAGCCGTACTCTTAGAAACGGGGCAAGTTATCGAATATCGGAAACAAACTCGCTCTGCGCGGGGACTAGGAAGACTTACAGCTAAAATTTCAAGTCTCTAGCTCTTATAGGTTCTGAGATCCTTGCGTTCATACAAACGGTCAAACGGACGGACGGACATGGCTAGATCGACTCGGCTGATCAAGAATATATATACTTCATGGGGTCGGAGATGCTTCCTTCTGCCTGTTACATACATTAGCACAAATACATAATATCCCTTTTAGCCATTTTCAATGGGTTCAGGGTATAAAAAGTCAAAGGGATTGTTTGTTTTTAATATAATAATGTATTACATTTATTTCTGCTAATATGCGTGTATCTTTGGTGTTATTTGTATCTCATATACATATCTCTCCCTCTATATATATATATGTTATATATATTGTTACATAAATGTATGCTATTGATGTCATTATATATGCATATTGTATAGCTTGATAACATATTGATTTTATTTATTTTTTTGTTTATATTTTTGTCACACAATAATATTAAACATAATCTCGCTTGCATATTTCGTTTATCTAATATTTGAATTTATTGTAATTTTAAAACTTATAGTTCAATTCGTTTATTCGATAAATATTACTTATATATCATTACCAATTGTAAATCTTTTTTTTTTTATATATATATAAATTTTGTGTATGTGTGAAAGCAAAATATTTTTATTAGTATCCATTACCATATATAACTGTGTAATATAAATCGATAAACATATAGAATAAAAACAAGTAAGATTCTCTAGTCGGGAGCTCCCGACTAGGGGATACCCTGAACCCTCTTCTTCCAACAGGAAAGATACTTGATATATATATTTCTAGAAGCTACATGTCAGTTTTGGCGACTCTAGCTCGTATTATTTACCAAATCGATTTTTATCGATAACTTGGAAACGGGACAAGTTATCGAATATCGGAAACAAACTCGATCTGCGCATGGACTAGGAGGAACTACAGCTAAAATTTCAAGTCTCTAGCTATTATAGGTTCTGAGATCCTTGCGGACAGACGGACAAACTGACAAACGGACGGATGGACAGACGGACAGACGGACGGTTCAGGGTATAAAAATATTGATAAGAATAATTATGGCAATAATAGTTGATGATTAAAATAAAATAATAATCGTAACAAATGAATGGAGAGGTGTACAGCTTGTAATAAAAATATTTACTGCATGAATACATCTATATAATATATATATATATATAATATATATGTTATGTATTTTTATATATATTTATAATTTATTGATATTTTCTGGTTATTTTTTGTGGGCTTCGTTTTGTTTTTTGTTTTTTGTTTGTAGTTTGCATTTTGTAGCCACGCTCTAGACGCTGGGAATTGGTATAATCTCATTAATATTGGGCTCATTGAAGCTTGAAGCTGGGCCAACTCGGGTTGGTCTCAATTCTTATTGTTTAAACTAAATCCTGGTTAAAATTGTAGCTTTTTTTTTAAAGCGTGCCAAAAACAGCGCCTAATGCTATATGTTTTTTTTTAACTTGATACGAATATATAGTATATATTTATATATAAATGTTTCGTTTACAGTTATTACTTGACATTTATAAAATTTTGGCTAACAATAAAATTGCATAGTTCTCATTATGTATATCTATATATATATATGTGTGTGTATATATATGTTTGTAGTTCCATAGTTACATATATATGTTTGTATATATAGCTTAGTTGTTAATCATTTATTAAAATTGTTTATCGTTAACGTTTCCTTAATTTCTTTTGGTGTTTAGAACTTAGAACGAATTATGTTTCGATTTTCGATTATTGTTTTTATTTAGTGATACGTTTTAGTGCGAATGCTCGGACAGCTTGTTCCACCTGCCTACCTGTGCCTACCCCTCCCCTAAGAGTAGTTACCCCGAACCAAGATATAAATAAATTCTAAATATATATATTTATATTTATATATATTATTTCAACTGCTCTCGGACAGATTCTTTTGCTCCTGCCTACCTAAACCAAGAAAAATAAATTAAAAATATAAATTTTTTTCTTTTTTATTATTATTTCAACTGCCCCTCCCCGAAGCGTAGTTACCCATACCAAGAATAATAAATTAAAAATATATATATTTATATTTATATATATTATTTTTTCAACTGCGCCCGGGCAGCTTTTTACACCTGCCTACCTGTGCCTACCCCTCCCCTAAGATTAGTTATCCAAACCATGAAAAATAATTAAAAATATATATATATATTTATATTTATTATTATTTCAACTGCCACGTAAACATTTCCATGGTCGACTGTTGCCGCTTTGTGCGCTTCGTAATGCTTACCTCCCCCCTCCCCCCGCTTCCCCCCAGAATTAACCATATAACTCTCCGGCTGGTCAACCCCTATATCTCTATATCTCTATTCGATTCGTTTCTCGTTTCTCTTTTCGGCTTTTGTAAAACTCTAATAAAATTGATTATTGTTGTTTGATAGATACGTAATACATATATATTGCTTATTCCAAAATCAATACAAATATATATATTCATATTCATATTTTTTAAATATACATATTTATGCATGCATGCATTGTATATATATAAATTGTAAGAATTGTTCATACAAAAATTTAGTAGGTACGTTACTTTAGACCTCGGTGTTACTCAAATTTGTTCTTTGATACTGGACATTCCATTTTGTTTTTTTTTTCACTCTTCGCTTTCGTAGAAAATGTTTAGCCGGGGATTCCCCCCCACACCAGAGACCAAAATTTTTTTTCGTCTGGGCTTTCCCGCGGCTAGTAAAAAATTGCACTCCCCTCAAGTATTTGGTTTCGTTTCGTTTAAGCAGGCTGCGTTTCGATATTTATAGCAAATATGACGAGTACAAACAATCTTAAAAACTGCGAATATACATAGTAGTTGTATGCATGTGTGTGTGTACGTGTGTGTGTGTGTGTGTGTAGAACTATTGGAACACGTATAAAACATCTAATAACTATGTTAGTTTAGGTGCATTGCGTGTATCTCTCTCTTGTGTGTGTGTGTGTGCGTGTGTGTGTGCCTAACTAAGCGATCCCAGTTGTGTTTATACACTTGCAAAGGGTATTTCGATTTTGTCTTAAGATACATACATATATATTCTTGATTCGGACGAAAGTGCCAAGTACTTCTACTGTCGGTTTCTATGCAAACTAGTCTCAGTTTCAAATCGATATTATATTTTATAGGCGACATATCTCCGCCCAGTTCATTTTTTATGGCATTTTAAAACGACATATCTCCGCCGTGATCCAAAAAGAACGTATCTGCGGAGATATGACGCTTGGAAACGAAATAGCTCCGCCATTGATCGTGGCGAGATTATGTCTTCGTTAAGCGACATACAAATCTCCGTGACATATCTCCGCGCGGATATATGACGCTTGGAAACGACATAATTTCATTTATAGAACACGGCGAAGTTATATTTTATTTATTTTATTTTTTTTATGATTTTGTATTTGTTAAATAGCTTTTAATGTCGCTGTTGCCAAAAAAAAAATAAATTATATATTTGACGGGCAAGGTTCTCTAATCCTGCTTTGACGACGGAGATATGTCCCGCGACATATTATATCATAAAGGAACATTCAATTGAAATCAGTTTTAGTTACCTGAAGAACTTTCTATTTAAAAATTCTTGAACCCACTTGACAATTACAAGATTTAATATGCTATTGAAATTGAAAGGGAAATCCCAACAAAATCGGACTATTCTATCCAATAATTCCCATCGGACTATTATATCATATAACTGCCATGGAAGCGATCTGTCTTAAAACAAAGGTGTGTATAGAAACTTTTTTTTTCCCACGATATTTTGCCCAAACTTGACTTATAGACTAAGTAGAATCCCATCTTTATCGGACTATTTTGTCATATATCTGCCAAAGGATAAATCGAAAGAAATTTTTTTTTTTTGTTCAACTACTTTTTTCTCTTTCAAGATATCTTAAACCAGGCCCATTGAGTTTGAACCGGCTTGAACCATAAAAATTTAATATTTATTTTTGTAACTGTTTTTAAACATCAGCTAACAAGTCTGCAAGTGTATTAAATCGTCGGCATGCCGAAGTTAACTGGGCTAAGCTGGTTTTCTTGTCTATGTCCTAATACGTCCCGCCCCCAACCCAACCCGTTAACAAATTGGTCCGACCTCTGCCGCGGCTGCCGCCTGGCTCCGAGCTCCCAGCAATCGGGCGACTTCTATCACAGTCAGGCAGGCGGTGCCCCTCATCCTGCTGCTCCGCTCTCCAAGATTTGGTGTGCGAGTGTGTGTGTGTGTCTGGGTGTGTGTAGATAGATATTCCCAATCTGGAGCCTACTCATACAGCTCGACGTTGCGGCGGGGCGAGGCGGAGGAGGAGGCGGAGGAGGAGGTGCCGGTGCCGGTGCCGTAGCTGAGCTGCGAATCGGTCTTCTTCAGTATGGAGACATGGTGTGTGGGCGCATCGCTGGACCGGTTGGTCATCAGCGAGTCCTGCTTGTGGAGCAGGCCGCGTCGCTGGTCGGCAAACGAGATGACCGAGTCCTGCTTGACCAGCTGATGGCGCCGTGGCTCCGGTCGCTGGTCCACAAAGCTAATCACCGAATCCTGTTTGACGAACTTCTGCCGCTTGTCCAGCAGGGATGCGGGCGTGGTTGTGGCGCCGCCGCGACGCGACTCAATCGATATGGTATCCTGTTGGGTGAGCGCCGAGTCCACGGAGCGCTCCTGGGCAGCGAGTGCGGCGACGCGACGCGCCTCCATGTAGGAGACAATCGAGTCCTGCTTGGAGAGCGACACCTTGCTGCCGTTGCTGTCCTGCTGGCAGAGCAGGCGACGCGTGCCGGAGGCGTCGCTGCAGGAGCTCTCCTGCTTGATGAGGAACTGCCGCGAGCCGTGCGAGTCCTGCTTGAGCAGCATCTGCTGCGACAAATTGCTGTCCTGCTTCATCATCAGATTGTGGCGCCGCAGCGAGTTGTGCTCGTATATGTACGAGACGGCGTTGGTCTTCCTCAGACCCGGGCTGCTGGGACTCTTGCGCGAGCCATTCGGATGATAGTGCGAGGACTTCCTTGTGCTGGTCGTAGACGAGGCAATCGCCACATTGTCGTAGTACCTGTAAATTGGGGAGGAATAGGTGGGTTAGTTATGGGAATATGTGATGATGGATCAACTACAGCGTTGCATCGATTTAACCGTAACAAGTTTTCGGATACTCGAACCATATTTTGTTCGAACGAATCAACCAAATTTTCGGTTCGAGCTGTTCGAGTTGCAGACAAAAATTTCAGTTCGACTTAATTGAAAGTTCGCTTCAATCGAAAAAATAGGTTCGAGCTGATCGAAACTCGACTATTTCGATTGTGTTTGAGTTAATCGTGTTTTTGTTCGTGCTGAACATGTTGCGCGGAAAAATTGGTTCGAGCTGGTTCAGAGCTATTCGTGTTTTTGTGCGTGCATTTTCTCGGGTCGAACATGTTGCGGCTCGAGCTGCCTTTCGATTTGTCACAGATTAGCCCGATGCTCAAAAGCCCGGGCTTGTCGGTTCGAGTTGCTGTTGAAAAGCTCAGTCGGTTGACTCGAATTAAAGCTCTATACAATCGGAAAATTTGGTTCGAGCTGGCTCCGAAAATTTCGCTTGTGTTTGAGCAAATCGTGTTTTTGGGTGTTGCCTCGCGTCGAACATGTTGCGGCTCGAGCTGCTCGAACTTCCATTGATTGAATGGCTTTCGATTTGTCACAGCACAGCTGGAAACTCAAAAGCCCGAGCTTGTCGGTTCGAGTAAGCGAGTCTGATTGAATGATTTAAAGAGACACCCACCTGAGTCTGCCGCAGCAGCTGCGCGACTTGATGATGGCCGCAAAGCCGCGTCGATATTTCTTGTTGACCGAGTAGAGAATGGGATTGATGCAGCTATTCGAGGAGCCGAGCCACTGGGCCAGCGGCATCACCTTCTTGAGTATCTCGAACTCCTCCTGCGATATGTCCGAGCCGAACTTGATGCGGGCAAAAATCACATAGAGCGGCAGCCAGGACAGCACAAACAATATGACAACGGCGACCAGCATTTTGATGACCTTCACCTTGCTCTTCTGCTGCATGCGGTCCATCTGTGCGTCCTTGGACAGCTCGCCAGGTATGCTGCGCGTCGAGACCTTGATCCAAATCAGTACGTAGCACAATGTTATCAGCGACATCGGCAGCAAATAGCAGGCCACCAAATTGGCCAGCAGAAAGTACAAATTGCCATCGGTGCCCGGTGGCCACACCTCCTGGCACAAATACTGCGGCTGCGCATAGGCGGAGACCAGTGCATCCGAGAAGACCTCCTCCGCGGGCACCAAATCGAAGAACAATAGCCACGGAATGGTGGTCACCAATGCGATTACCCAAATGCCGATTATCATGATGCGTGCACGTCGCTTTGTCATCTGCTTCAATGGCCACCAGATGGCAATGAACCTGCAGGAGAAGTGCCAACAAAGAGCCTTAAACAGCTGCCGCCTCTTCGTCAAGGATAATGGCGAGATGACGACACGGTTTTTCAAAAAAAAAAAAAGAAAGACGAGCCATGCAAATATCTTAGCCTTGATTAATTCGCAACACGCTGGATGCCACCGCAGCGGCGCATCCGTTAAGCCTTTTTCTGCTGACTGCTCGACTTTCCAATCCCGTCTATTGAACTCGACAACACGTGTGCGTACCCCCTCCCCCCGCATAACCCCTGCTCGGCATTTTTTACTTGGCCTGCCATAATCAAGCGTAATTTGAATAAGAGCAGCAGCAGCTAGCAGGAGGGTTGGGGAGGGGCAGGACTCTTGCGGGTTTTCATTTGGCTTAGTGCTAGCCACTTATTATGGCGCCCCATTCGATAGACCAGCCGCAAAACAAGCGAGTGTGCTCGACTGCCAGATACCCTGCAGCCAGCAGAGCTTGATAACATTCTAACTTGCTTCTGTAGAAAGTTGACATCCTTTCTCTCTCCCTGAGCTCCCGCTCTAGAGTCTGTACACAGCGAGAAAAACGGCGCACTTTTTGAGCTTGAGCGAATCGAGATAAAAACTCTTGAATTAAGCGTAATTCGTGCTTCATTTCATCGAAGCTCTGCAAAGTTCTTAAAGTAAGTACACAAATTCTTGAATCAAAAAATACAAAAAAAAAATATAAAAAAAGTTATTTTATGTAGTATTTGCACTTAATTTAAGAACCAATATGTTCTACGGTAACTTCGGTGCTTGTTGTCCGATCTTTATGAAATGTGTGGGATATAAATATGGCTTCCATATAGGTGTAAAATCTATGGACCACGGCCTAACCCGCACTCTAGAGATTGTATGTTCTTTAATAACTTCGGTGCTTGTTGTCCGATCTTTATGAAATTTGTGGGATATAAAAGTGGCTTCCAAATGCGTGTAAATTCCAAAAGCCCAAGACTATATCTTTTACAGAAAGACAAATATTGGGAATCTCTTCTTATGTTTTCTATACGAAAATCGAAAAATCTTCTTATGAACGATATCATAAAAAAACGAGAAGGAAAGGCTATCTTCGGCACGCCGAAGATTTAATACCCTTGCAGACCCAACCATTTCAAAATGCTCATAGTGCTTTGCACGTATCTAAGAAGCAAAGGGAAAATAGTCAATTACAGTTAATTAACCGAGTATGGTTAAGATATCTGGAAAAACAAAAAAGTTTTCCATACAACTTAATTTCGACCGATCGTTCCTATGGCAGCTATATGATAAAGTTGCCCGATCTTAATAGAATTTTGCATATATATGGGGAGCTTAGTTAAACTAATAAATACCGAGTTTGGTCAAGATATCTTGAAAAACATAAAAATTTTCCATACAAAAACTTAATTTTCGACCGATCGTTCCTATGGCAGCTACATGATATAGTTGTCCGATCTTATAGGATTTTGCATATATATGGGGAGCGAAGTAAAACTAATAAGTACCGAGTTTGGTCAAGATATCTTGAAAAACATAAAAATTTTCCATACAAAAACTTAATTTTCGACCGATCGTTGCTATGGCAGCTATATGATATAGTTGTCCGATCTTAATAGGATTTTGCATATATATGGGGAACGTAGTAAAACCAATAAATACCAAGTTTAGTAAAGATAACTTTATAAACAAAAATGTTTTTCATACAAGAACCTACTTTTCGACCGATCGTTCCTATGGCAGCTATATGATATAGTGGTCCGATCCAGATGGTTTTGATATATGAGCTGCGTGCAACAGAAAGAGGGACTTCTGCAAAGTTTCATAAAGATAGCTTTAAAACTGAGAGACTAGTTCGCATAGAAACAGACAGACGGACAGACGGACATGGCTATATCAACTCGGCTGTTGATACTGATCAAGAATATATATACTTTATGGGGTCGGAGATGTCTCCTTCTATGCGTTACACATTTCACGACAAAATTATAATACCCTCTGCAAGGGTATAACAAGCCCAGTTATCAATGATTCAGAACAACATTATTCTACGCCTGCCATAGGAGGATCTTATTTGTAAATTGCCATATCTCAATCTCATAAATTGCATATCTCAATCTCTTAAAAAAATCATATCTCAATCTGACGCTTTATGGCGTCAGAGTAGCCTACTTCTGCCTGTGACATACAGCTGGACACAGCCAAACTTCCCCTCTACACACATCTTGCACGTTCCCAGGGTATAAGAAGACGAGCTGCAGTCTGGGCCCGCCCAGAACCCAATAATTACGGCTCCAACTACAGCTCCCATTCCCTGTCCCATTCCCATTCCCATTCCCATTCCCGCTCCTGTTCCCATTCCCCCCTCTCCAACTCGGGCGCAGCCTTTGTACTATTTTTTGGCCACTTTGGCTGGCGTCTGGCAGGGCGAACGTTTGGCTGATAAGGAGCACAAACAAACGGTAATTCCATTAGGGCCCGGCCACAACTTTTCAAAGCCAATATCAAATTGTCATAAGGTTTATTTATAGACCAACATATACATAGAGCCAGATATGCGAATTGTATTAACATAATTTGTCTGCAGGATTTGGTGCTCCTTAATTGAGTTTTACTTGGCGTCCTGTCCGATCTTTAGCTGGAAATGTGATTAAATATTCCTGAATTATGGCCAAACGGAAGCTGGCGAAAAGTTTTTGCCCAAAACTCATTTCCATAAAGAAACAACAAATTTCATAATTGGCAGCCAAGCTGGCAAGCAATGCTCCAAGCTGGCTTTTTTTATGGCCTTTTCATCTAGCCACAAGGAGCATAAAAGCGGCCAAAGTGCTTTAGGTGATAGTGCACGACGCGAAGATACCCTGTAGCCAGCTATAAATTGTCGCACGCCACAATACATGACTAGCAGATACCCTGTAGCCAGCTGTGCGTTGTCGCACGCCAGAATGCATGACTGGCAGATACCCTGTAGCCAGCTTAGCGTTATCACAGGAATGCATGAGTAGCAGATACCCTGTAGCCAGCTGTGCATATTCGCAGCTTGCTGTTCGTTTTGGAACAATTCATTCTTGAAGTATTTCTGTGTTTATGCGTGGAGCTTGGTATTTGGCAGTTTGAGGAATTAAAGTTGGCACTTGTATATGGCACTTCTATTTTTCAGGTATATCCCCAAAATCTCACATATGTCTTTTCTAATTCGTTTCCTTTTTAAGAAGTCAAATATAATTGACTAACGTGTGCTATAGAAAAACCTCCCAATTTCATGCCAATTTGCTATTTATAGCATCGAAATATCGTTGCTGGATATCGATATTTATCGATTCAACGAAAATGAGCAAAGTTTTCGATAATTATCAAGGATAAAAACTTAACTTGTGCTATAGAAAAACCTGCATTCCCAATTTGATGGCTATTTTATATTATTTACAAGATATTCTCCAAATATCGTTGCTGGATATCGATATTTATCGATTTCACGAAAATGAGCAAAGTTTTCGATAATTATCAGGGATAAAAACTTAACTTGTGCTATAGAAAAACCTGCATGCCCAATTTGATGCCTATTTTATATTATTTACAAGACATTCTCCAAATATCGTTGCTGGATATCGATATTTATCGATTTCACTAAAATTCCGAAAAGTTATCAAATCTGTATTCAATATGTTAAGCTCCTTTTAAAGCTCGTTCAGCTAGTGTCGGCCAGTCAGACTTTTGATGCTTCCCAGGATTATGCTTACTTTATGGGTTTGAATTTGTTTGAATGAAAATAAAGCTGCAATGTTTGAAGGGTATTCACTAAACTAGCAACCAGAAGAGACATGAGACATAAAATATATATACTTAATGAGCTTTTCGATCTATCGAATTTTCCGAATGCTATCAAGTCGACAGATTAAGTTCTATAAAGAAGAACGCTCAAGAAATGAACTTCTTCAGCCTCCTAGCGTACAGGGTATTAAAACAGATGAAGAATAAGAAATATTTGATGGTTGACATTTGGGCAACTCACATGGAAATTGCCGCACACAAAAAAAGTCGCACACCCATTGGCCTAAGACCACAACTATGTGGGTTTATATATAAATCTTGTGATAATATTTATAAGGGATGGAGGGATGGATGCATATCCATAAAACGGAGAGCCCTAATTAAATGGCATTGGCTAAGCGAGTGATAAGCAAGGATGTCGAGCGCTTGAATCCAGGACATTGCGTGCCGATTTCAGTTTCATCACACAGATAATAAATCTTAAATTTCGCATCACTTTACGAGTGCTCGTAAAATACAAAGGAATACAAAGGAATGTGAGGGGGACATGGGACATGGCTTGACCAAATGATCCAATGATAGAGTATATGTCCCCTGTCGCCTTTGGCGCTGAATAATGACAACAGCAGCAGCTACAGCTGGCCGTGGAGAGAAGCTGTCCCACAGAAATTGATATAAATGAGAGCTGCACCATAAAGCGGCGTCTCTGATTATCCCAGTTGTTGTGGTCCTGTTCGCCACACACATGTCAAAATGTTGTCAAAACGTTTTACTACCACTTGATAAATCAACTGGCCGCAGGATTTCTGACTTTATGCGCGTAGCTTTTTGAGCTGTCAAGATATCTGTCGCAGCTTTGTTATACACTCTACCCATGCGAAAATGCTCCAAAAGGGGTATATTAGAGCTGATTGGAGCTGAAGTATGACAATGTGATAAACAAATATAACAATTGAAAATTACTTCTGGATTTGAACCGGCGACCTACTGCTTGCTGGTCCGACGAACAGGCACCTAATCCACACAGGCTCAAGGCTTCACATGCTTCTCATAAAAACCTTGACCCCTTGACCTCTCACTTTCGACTAAAGAGGAGGATAACAATTGAAATCTGGATTTGAGCCGGCGACCTACTGCTCCGACAACTTAATCCACAAAGGCTCAAGGCTCACATTCGCTAAGTACATCTTTATGTTATACTTAATACTTCCCATACAAACTAAGATTCACTTTTTGGAATGGAATTTTCCAATCCCTCTCCCACTTTCGAACCTTAAAGAAGCTCCTTCGAAATCGATAAATATCGGTACGTTTCGTAGACCTTCAAGACATATCAAGATTCTAACGTATATACAAACCATGAAAAATTCGTTATATGTATGCATGCAATACGAGAAGGGTTGATCCTTTCGACTCCTGAAACCTATCGACTTCAATATCGATAAATATCGATACGTTTCTTAGACCATAATCAAGAATCTTTCATATAAGCAAACCCTGAAAATTCTTGATATGTGTATGCAATATGAGAAGAGTTGATTATTTTAACTCTTGATACTTATCGACTTCAATATCGATACGTTTCTTAGACCATAATCAAGATTCTTTCATATAAGCAAAACCTGAAAATTCTTGATATGCGTATGCAATATGAGAAGAGTTGATTATTTTAACTCTTGATACTTATCGACTTCAAAATCGATAAATATCGATACGTTTCTTAGACCATAATCAAGAATCTTTTATATAAGCTAACCCTGAAAATTCTTTATATGTGTATAAGAAGAGTTGATTATTTTAACTCTTGAAACTTATCGACTTCAATGTCGATAAATATCGATATGTTTCTTAGACCAAAAATGATCAATTCTATTCGTATGGCAGACACATATCAAGAATCTTTCAAATATTCAAAACATAAAAGATGCTCGTTATGTGTTTGCCTTACGAGAACAATCGATCATTTTGGCTCTCAAGACTTATCGATAATTATCGATTTTGGGAGGCCCCGCCTCGAAACATGTAAATTTAAAAGAAAACTTATTTTTAAATAGAGCTTAAATAGAGCAATTTTTAAAGAACGAATTTTTGTATGTTTAAGAAAAGGAAGAGGCAGAAAAAGGAAGAAGCTTGCAGGGCAAAGCTGGACACAGGGTATGTCCTATTGGGCCAGCGACACCCTTGCCTGATTTTGGATGGAGCAGGAAACACAAGGCGAGCTCAAATGCGGCACAAGGCGAGCGCAACAAAGTCTACGAACATTCTATAAAAATAAATTGAATATATATGTATGTATGTATATGTATTTGCCGCCTAATGCCAAATACGGACAAGGCGAGCTATGAACTTGATCTTGAGACGGCGACAATCGGTTACCCGTTTTCCAGTTTTCCCAGTCGCAGCCGGCTTGCATTGAGCTTGGACGGCGTTCACTTTTGCTTCAATTAGCTTGAAGCCAGTTCTCCGAAGCTCCTATAAAAGCCCGACTCGGCGCGACATTTGACAACAGTTGCAAATCATTTGCTCAGCTCTCAACAAACCAACCAAAAAACCAAAAAAAAACCAACCTACAAAATGTTCAAAGTTGTGAGTATTTATGGGAACTGTTCTCCCGTCCCGGCCTACTCAGTTAAAGTTCTGCCTCCACAGCTGTTCGTGCTCGCCGCCATTGTTGCTGCCGCCGCCCAGGTCTATGCGCATCCCGGCGTGGTAGCCGTGGCCCCAGTTGTCGCCGCGCATCCCGCCGTGGTGCACAGCCCGATCATACACCATGGCGCCCACTCGGTGCACTCGTAAGTGCCTGTCAACAGTAATTGAACGACGCATTTTTCACGCATTTGCTTTGCAGGCATGTGGTGCATCATCCGGCGCCCGTCAAGGTTCTGCATCCCGTTGTCGCCAAGCCCGTGGTCGCCGTGCATGCCGTGCATGCCGTGAAGCCCATTGTGCCCCTGGTGCCCGTGCATCATGCCGCACCCGCTGTCGTTGTGCATCATTAAGATAGACCTAAGCCCGTTTCCCAATTCCCAATTCCCAAATGCCCGACACCCGTTTCCCGATCCCGCCCAAAATCCGCCGCAATAAAAGTTCATAGCCACGTAAATTCGAGCTGTTTTTTCTTGGACTTACCTGTCTAGCGAGACGGCAATTAAGCTGTAAACCGAAGCTGCTACGGAGACACCCTGTATGTAGGGCACAAACTTGCACATCAGCCAGCCGAGCATCCACGCTGGAATTAAAGAAAGGGGGAGGGGGTTGGGGGGGTGGTGAGTAAGGGGGTGTTTATATTGTACATAAACAATGCACAAATTATGCTGAGTAACTCTCGGTCATGTCTATGTCTACACCACGTCGCGGTCCTCGTGCTCCTCCTGGCCTAGCCATGTTTGCGGTCGTCCCGGTTAACGTTCAATGCTTTTCATACCCTTCTGAAGGGTATCATAGTTTGGTCAAGTCGTGTGTAACGCATAGAGGAAGACATAGCTGAACCTATATATTATCTGAATATTTATAATTATATGCCAGATCTTATATAGATCCATATAGATCATGTAGTTACCAATAAGATAATCGGGCTGTCAAGATATCTTCTCTTTTTTTTAATGGTGAAAAAGTATAATTATTTTATTAAGCTACATATGTATAAATATCTTTTGTGAACTTCCCAATTATCCTTTTAAAATATCTTGATCGATTTGAGCCTAAATTCGTGTCCATATGCTTCCTACACAGGAGCCTAGATCATATGGAATTATCGGGCTTAAAAGATATCTTCTATTTTTTTTAATGTATATATATATTTTATTATTATTAAAAAGATCACAGCTCAAGCTAGTTACATAAAAATATCTACTTCGAACACATCCTTCCCATTTCTTCCTCAATTCTCCTCTCTCTTTTCTTAAGGGTATCTTGTATTCGGTCTCAGTCAATAGCCATTCGTTCTTGTCTATTTTTTTGGTTGGTCGTCCACGTTGTCGTCGTCGTCGTCGTTATCGTTGTTTGCTGACTGAGATTTATGTGCTGCATATCATTCATAATTTGGTGACAAGTCTCAGATTGCCAAGAAGCCAGCGTGAGGCATTGTTTGCCAGCGTGGTGGGTGGAGGGGGGGGGGGGGGGCAGCCCCTGGCCAACAGCCCCCAGCTGGCCAAGTTAATTTGTATTCCCTTTATTCTATTTGATGGAAGACATGATTGTCTCTGTCTATAAAGACACACACACACACACACATTCATGGAATGTACACTCTGCGAAAGCAGCCAGGAATTTGGTACTTTAATCAAAAACAAGCCGAGAAATTTCTTAACCTGAGCTGACATTTGTTTTAAAATCGAAATTCCTGAATCCTAGACTGAAGTACATTACTCTCTCTCTCTCTCTCTAGTTTTCTCCCTCCCTCTTTCTCCCTCTGCACTCTGAGAAATACAAAGAGTTAAGTTCAGAATTCTCAAATACCTCCTTAAATGTTGTACCTGTTTTAAGAAAACGCACTTGAAGAAAATAATTTAAAATTGTTGCTCTCATATTAAGACATAAGCTCGGAATTTTAATTTTTTATTTAACGTAAACTTTAAAATAAACCGGATAATTTTGATAAGGAACAGTCGAACCTAAGCCTGAGTATATATATTAAAGCTTTGAAAATGATTTTGAAACTGATCGGACGGGAATCAAACAACTTTTAGGCAAATCAGAAAAAACTTAAAATATACCAAAAAAAAAAACCTTTGAAATGCATTTTCCACCGAAGCAGTTTAGATTTGGCGAAAAATGTGAAACACGTCTCAAATGATTTTTCTTATAGATCTTTGGAAATGAATTTGAGCGCGAAACGTCACCCACCAAATCTTTGACCTCCATTTCCACCAAGGAGGAACGGATTTTTTAAAAAGTGTGAAACACGCCTCAAATGAATTTGAACAAAGATCTTTGAAAGTAATATATATAACTGTTTGTCCTGACTGACTGACTGACTGACTGATTGATGATCAACGCGCAGCCCAAACCGTAAGAGCTAGGAAGCTGAAATTTTCACTGTAGCTCCCTTATGTGATGTAGGTGCACGTTAGTCGGGGTTTCGGGAAATTCCACCCGCAAGTGTGGAAAAATCGCGAAAAACGTTTGTATGTAACTTTTTTGTTTACCATCCGATCGGGCTCAAACTTGTTTTCAAAGATCTTTGTTCAAATTCATTTGAGGGGTGTTTCACACTTTTCGAAAAATCCGTTCCTCCTTGGTGGAAATTGAGGTCAAAAATTTGGTGGGCGACGTTTCGCGCTCAAATTCATTTCCAGAGATCTATAAGAAAAATCATTTGATACGTGTTTCACTTTTCGCAGAATTCAAACTTCTTCGGGTGGAATGCGAATCAAATATACATATACATGTGTTTTAGCGATTTGGGAAATTCCACTCGCAACAGTGGTAAATTGGCGGAAAACGTTTGTATGAAAGTTGTTTGTTTGTTGTCCGATCAGTTTCAAAATCATTTCAAATTTGTTTGAGAACATTGATTTTATAACATACGTGCCACTGGCAAGGCCGGGTTATACCCGCTAGTAAAATAATAAAGTAATAATTATATTAAATTAAATCGTTTAATTGATAAATGTAAATAATAACTTAAAGCAAGGCTACAGCCCAAGACTGGCCTTAAATAAACCACGAATTGGGCCCAAGTTCATAGATGGATCAAGTTCCCGAACTGAAAACAATTGTTGTGCTTGCAGCCTTGTGAAGAATATGCTACAAGGATATATGCTAGAATAAAGGATATACTATGTTCCCTTTCTGTCATATTGTAATCCTAGCAAAGTGTTTTTTTCTTTTTCTTCGAGTGTATTTTCTATAGTTGGCTGCTGCGTTATGAATTTGATGCTGCCAGCAAATAACTTAGTCAGACACAAAAGGCTCTAAAACGCACACAAGGCAAGCGGCTCTAAGGGGGCGGGTGTGAAGGGGCGGGGAGGGGGGGAGGTGGCACACGTCGCCAAGGTTGATGACAGGACAAATCGAATGGCAATTAAAAGGTGCTAATAACCAGAACAACAACAACTGCAGCAGGGACGCACACATCATCAAATGCCGAGTTCAACGAACTCGGAAAAAAAATAAAAATAAAAATTATATTAATAACTGCCCCGTCCCGTTACACAGATGAGGGTCAAATATGCTACGGCTAATTTCCTGTCTCGTGTCTCGTGTGTCGTTCGCCTGTCTTATCTCGTTTGGCTCTCGACTTTTTATTATGCATACGCACCGTGCGCCTCAGCAAATTTAATGTGATTTGGCACATAAAAATACAAAAATTATTATTATTATTTTTGTGCGTTCAACAGCTAGAACTGAACTGAACTTTGTTTTGGCCAAGTCAACAGACTCGCCGGCCACATGGGGACACATCTGGGCACTTGACAGCCTCGGACGGGGGCTTAAATAGATTTTGGCCACATTCTCGAACTGCAAGTGCAACAGACTGAGATATGCTCAAGTGATATCCGTTGCTATTAATATTTAGCTATTTATTCCGTCTGTTGCTCTTGTGCTTGATATATTGCTCGTTTAAAAGTTTCTTTTCTCCCAAAAACTTTTCACGCAACTTTCATATTGAACCCAATCGAATTGAGTCCACTTCGAATTTGGGATATATTTATGCGCGGGGCAGCACTTGTTGAGGCGACAACATATGCTGCCAAAAAAACTTGGCTTTAAGTTTATATTTACGGGAATTAACTGGCCCGCACAATATTGATAGAGCCCAAGCTGATAAACTCCCAGTTAAATGTCAAAGAAGCCCTTAGATCTCTCATCTTAGCTTTTCTAATACCCTTCATGAGGGTATTTCAATCTGATTGACTGACTGACTAATGATTGATTGATTGACTGACTGATTGATAATCAGCGCATCGCCAAAATCGTAGAAACTGGAGAGCTAAGACGGGCTTCCACCTGAATGTGTGGAAAATAAGTGGAAAACGATTCAGACAACTTGAAATTAAATTTTCAAATCTTCTTTTCTAATACCCTTCCTGAGGGTATTTCAAACTGATTGACTGATTGACTGACTGATTGATGACTGACTGACTGATTGATAATCAGCGAAAATCGTAGAAACTGGAGAGCTAAGACGGGCTTCCGCCTGAATGTGTGGAAAATAAGTGGAAAACGATTCCGATCAACTTGAAATTAAAATTTAAAAATCTTCTACATTTGCGATTTATCAATTTTTAATAAATAGAGTTGGGTCATTAGTTAGTTGGTTTTTTTTTTCATTTAAAAATAATTTTTACATATATATTAAATATTAAAGAGAAAAGTAACGAAAATTTTTAAAGAAATATTTGTTCAGCCAAGTTTTCTTAGATATATTATATTTTTTTCATTTAAATTTAAATATACCTAAGCTCATCTTAAATCGAATGAAAAGAAGATCTTATGTCCTTTAGCTTTACCCAAATTTATTCAAGTTTGTCTTGTGATATGGAAACTTTTTCGCTAAGGTTCTTAGATTTAACTACTTCGCAGTATTTGGAATATTTTGAAGGGGATTTAAAATTGGGAGCAAATTGGCTGATAGGGTATTCAAGTTTTCGGTCTGCCAAAGTTAACTTTTCCAGCATCAATTTGCTTAAATTTTCTTCTAAGGGCAAACTTTGCGCGAACTTTTGTCGTAGGCCAAGTTAATGGGATTTCGGTTTTTTGCATTGTTGGCGACGCTTAGCTGGATTTTGGTTAACTTCTTGGTTCAAAGTGAGGCCATAAAGTTAATGAAATAATCGGCTGGAACAAATCTGACAATGTCGTTTGCCTGGACGTGGCTTCGATTGAAATGGCCGTGAAATGTCCATGGATGTGGAGGATGATAACACTTAGAGAAAATGCGTTATTGTTATGTTTATCGCCGGCTGCGTCACGTCCTGCGCCAAATTGAAAAGAAGAAGCAACCAGAAGCAATCAGGCACATCCAACTGGTAGCTGTTGCTTGACACGTAGCAGCTAAATTAAAATACAATCGGCAAGTGAAGAAAAATGACTTCATCAGGAGCAGCCGCAGCCAGTCGTAGGCATGAGCTGAGGCCGCATTACGCATACGCACCGTGTGCCCAAAGAAATCAAATGCCGCATTTAATGAAGCAAGCGTGACTTAAAAAAGACGTGACACGACAATTTGGCATTGTAAAATGGTTTAGGCGAAAGAAAGCAAAAAAAACAACTCCTTAGCGTATGCCATAAAAATCCAATTAGAAAGTGGCGTGGGAAGGACATGCAAAGCCGTGTCTCAAGGTGGCAAGTTGGCAAGTTGGCGTTTTGCCACTCCGCTCGGCGAAATCAATTCATTTCGCATTTTATTGGTTTTTCACAGTGCACACATAAATAAAGCCTGAAGTTGCACAGCCCTGCCCAGGTAAACACACAACACACACACACACAGGTGTGTGCATAACCCTGACTATTAGGTTGCCGTGGCAAAATATTTAGGTCAATTCATCCAGCCGCAAAGCGAAAGGTCCTTGAATGCAAAACAACCTTCCACTGCAATACGGAGGCTCTTCGCAGGTGTGCGTGCGTGTGTGTGTCTATGTGTGTGTGCTTAGATAATGATAGCTCCTTGCTAACCCCTCACCCCCCCCCCCCCCTAAACCACTGGGCCTGCTGCTGCTTCTTGTTATATAAGCACTAACCCCTAGCCAAAACATAATTCCTGCAGCTCCAAGTTCAATTCCATTTCATTTCATTTAACTTGTCTCGCAGCTGCTGACATTTAACTTGATGCGAAGGCGGTGGTGGTGAAGGGGGTGGCTGAAGGTGGGTGGGGTCAATTTTTCTTTGCTATTTTCCGCCCACAAGTCAAAATGCCAGCAAATTCAATAATAGCCCAAGGGCTGTCGCAATTTATTTATTGCTCGTTGCGTTAAAGGGCCTATGCAGCTGCGTCTCGGTCTGGGCCCCAGCTTGCCTCAACCTAAGTCAATACACACACACACACACAGAGAGAGAGACACACACACACACACATGCAGAGAGTGACCCACTAAACGCTGGGCAGCCCGCAGCCCGCCCTGCGCCTATGTTGAATTTATGAAATTAGGTCAGTTCTGTGTCGATGATCCTTCAGGCCACCCCCCCCCCCCCTCCATCCCCTCCACAAAAACACAGGGTGAGAGAGAGAGAGAGAGATAGAGAGACAGCGCGAGTGCGCACTGATGCACACTCCAACACACACACACACACACACACACACCAACACACACACACAGCTCATTCAGCTTTTCGCTCGCTTCGCTTCTGCTGCTCGGTTCATTTCGTTTACTACGCGAACCCACTTCACAAACCCAACCCACATCGACCTGTGCAACCCCCCCCCCCCCCTCAACCCCTCTCTCCAAGTAAGCAACACCTTTGCGCCCTGCTGTGTGTCTTGGTGAACATTTTCTAAGGCAGCGCATTTAATTGGCAAACGTTGGCGCCAACTGTGTGAGCCTAAATGCGGCCAGGTGAACTCACATTGAGGTAGCTGCTGCTGCTACTATTATTATCTGGGCAGGTGGGCGAAGCTGGGGGAGGGGGAGGGGGAGGAACTGGGTCTGGGACTGGGACTGCCCTGACATGTCAGGCATTTTGCAATCAGCATTTGATTTCTGAAGGATTTTGATCATTTTTTCATGTCGCCGTAATTTGCATGCAATTTCTCAACAAGAAGAAGAAGAAGCGCTCTGTGACAGTCGATTTAACCAGCTGCCAGTTGACAATTCACTTTCACACACACACACAGACAGACAGATAGTTACCTGCAAGGTGATGTAAATTTATTAAAATTAAGCCCTCACAATTATGCGTAACCTCGTTTATTGGGGCCAAATGGCAAGTGGCTTGTGGCTTGTGGCTCAAAAAAAAGGGCCTTTTATTAAATATACAAATATATGTATATGTGCAAAGTACCTGGGCCTATCTCGAGCTTGGCTCAATTGGGAATATTAGGTGCGAAAATATTCAAAAGTTATTTCCTCTAAAAAAAGGGGCTGCAAAATGTAATTAATTTTATTGAATCAAAAATTAAAGAGAAAAGCGAAATGTACCGAAATTATTTAAACAAATATTTGTTTATGCAAGTTTTCTGTTTTGTTATGTGAGAGAGATTTTGAGTTATTTTTTAATATCAAAAAATACATATTTTATAATTATATTATTATTGTTTTTCGAATTGAAATTTTCATATTCCTAGCCGAAACCTTAAATCGAACTCAGAAATCAACCGAAGCTGAGATCGGGACTTAGCTTAAATGGAAGAATGAAAGATATTATGCTCTGTACTTTTAAAAATATTATATATATAATATATATTAAATATTATAAAGTGTAAAATCGATAAATTGAATTCTTTCATGTATGGAAGAAAGAAAGATATTATGCTCTTTTCTTTTAAAAATATTTAATATATATTAAACATTAAAGAGAGAAGTACGGAAAATCCTTAAACAAATATTCATTTATGCAAGTTTTCTTTGTTGTTATGTGATAGATATTTTGAGATATATTTTTATACTATTTAAATTTTCATATTCCTAAGCTCATCTTTAATCGAACTCAAAAATCAATCTGGACTTTTCATATACGGAAGAAAAGAAGATATAATGACCTTTACTTTCAAAAATATTTAAAATATTCTTAGATATAATCTTTAAATTCAATTCTTTCAAAAATAGTTTGAACTGAACCTTTAGGCAAGGCACAAGCTCGAACTGTGAACCAATTCGACGAGTATCCTTTTATGGGGAAAAACTGAGTTATATCATGTTGTTTCAATTGTTGTGCTAGATATCGAAAGATATTGAACTATCGAACGCTTTTATTAGCATTGGGTCGGGCTATAACCTCGTGCTGAATTTTTCGGTCGAGTCTCTTTAAAAAAAACAAAAGTAAAACTTGGCAAAAGCCATTATCAAAACCGAGTTGATTTCTGCATTTCGTGCAACATGGCAAAGTTTTCAGTTAGATAGCGCCGAGAGACGGATTTGGTTAGATGAACTCATTATGGTCGGACGTACTTCCTTTCCGTGTTGCGCCCCACATTATTTCCAAGGCTGTAAAAACTGTTGGCAATTGCATGAGAGAAAATTCAATGTAGCCTCTGGCTGGGCGGGCCATAAAACTGATGATAATGCACGATAATATTTCAGAGGAAATCTAGTTCATTTGAGCAGAAGTATTTTTTGTAGCCATTAGCGTTAAGCCTGATGCTTCTTGTCGACAAATTGCGCATACGCCACGTCGCCGGGCCTAATCCACGACTCGATTAATTGCCAAACATAAATCCGGTTAATATGCGTGGCCCACTGCAACAAAAAAAAGGAAAGAAGGAAAACAAGAAAGGGACAAGAAAAAATCGAGACGATCCCAACAAACGCGCTAATGAGCAGCTAATAAATCTCGGGCCAGCTATTAAGCAATACAAAGCAATATATTTATATATACGGCAGGTATTTCTATTTTTTGCTGTTCATTTAAATCCGTTTTCCATTTATTTTCCAACACATTTAAAGTTATTTTAATTTATTATCTATAGTTCTGAAAATTGTTTTTCAAATCGATTTAAAAATAATTGGGTAAGGATTTTCACGCGTTTTCCGACATTGGGGGTGAATTATTGCAATACAAAAAATATAAATTTCTAGAACCCAATATTAATGGGCATTTAAATCACGAAAGGATACTTATTTAAAAAATTTGGCTTCCTATGAGTTTTCGTTTGCGTTGTGCGTTGATCATCAATCAGTCCATCAGTCAAAAAAAATATTTGCAGCACAAAATATAACTACTTTAAATAATTTATCTTGCTAGGACTTGCGGTTTAGGTTTTGTGGTGATCATCAATCAGTCAATCCATCAGTCAAGACAAACACTTACAGCGCTGTGCGCTGACCATCAATCACTCAATCAGTCAGTCCATTAGTCAAAACAAATAGTTGCAGCACGAAATATAACTACTTTAAATAATTGATCTTGCGTATTCGATTTTGTGTTGATCATCAATCAGTCAATCAGTCAGTCATGGCAAACACTTGAATCCCAAAAGGTGTAGGGCAAGGGATGTTCTTTGATAATAAAGTAGTTGTTCCTTCAGTCAGTCCATCAATCAATCAGTCAGTCAATCAATCAGTCAGTCAATCAATCAGTCAATCAGTCAGTCCATTAGTCAAAACAAATAGTTGCAGCACGAAATATAACTACTTTAAATAATTGCTCTTGCGTATTCGACTTTGTGTTGATCATCAATCAGTCAATCAATCAGTCATGACAAACACTTGAATCCCAAAAGGTGTAGGGCAAGGGATGTTCTTTGATAATAATGTAGTTGTTCCTTCAGTCAGTCCAGCAAAAGGTAACAGTCAGTCAGTCAGTCAGTCAATCAATCAGTCAGTCAGTCAATCAGTTATAAATATATATATTTAAATAAAATCTGGTATATGTTGTTACTTACGCACAAAAAGGTTGCCAATTAGCGTGGCGGGCAGACAGAAGACAATCACCAGGATGTCGGCAATGGCGAGATTGACAATGAAGTAGTTGGTCACGGTGCGCATACGTGGGGCACGCAGGACGACGGCAATCACGAAGCTGTTGCCAATGAGTCCCACGAGAAAGACGACAATATAGGCGACACAATAGACAATGGACATGGCCAGCGAGTGGCGATAGAGCGGATCGAAGCCAAAGTCCACATTGCCATCCAGTTGATCCCAGCGCAGCAAGCTATCATTGTAGGACTTGGTCGCAGCCGCCGCCGTGATCAGGCTGGTTGTCGCCGGCGACATGTTCAGCAGGCTGGCATAATAGCTGGACGAGGTGGCATCTGCCACAACCACGGCGCCGGGCATGCCAAATGCCAGCGAGCTGCTGCCTGTTGTTGCTGCTGCTGCTGTTGCTGCTGCTGCTGCTGTTGTTGTTGTTGTTGTTGCTGTTGCTGTGGCAGCAGCAAGGCTGGATATCAAGGAGCTGGCGGCGGGCGCCACCGTGGCCGTTGCCGTGGTCAAGATGGTGCCCAGAAGTGTGTCCGTAATGGCACCGTTACTCAATTTAATGGCACTCGGCGAGAAGCTGCCACCGACAACATTGTTGCTGCTGTTGTTGCTGTTGTTGCTGCCGGCAACATCATTGAAATTCAAGAGATTTTGCAATTCCACGAAATTATGCGTGAAATTATTAGCTTCGCCAGCGCTCTGTGTGACATCCTCCAGCAAATCACTCTGCTCCAGCATGGGCCAGCCCCCGCCCAGCCCCGCTGTTGCCGGCGTGTCCCTGCTGCTGCTGCTGTTAGTAATTGCTGCTGTTGCTGTTGTTGCTGCTGCTGCTGCTGTTGTTGTCGTCGGCGTGTCGCCAGCCGCGTGGCTTCTGTGTTTGCGCTTCCGAATCCGTCCGCCGACCGCCATGCTCAGCTAAATCTGGCGCCGGGATTAATGTCGTATATGTATATCTATATTTCTATTAAATTTATTGCTGTTGCTGTGGTGTATTTTTATTTTGTTGGTGTTTTTTTTAGAAAAAGTCTATAAAATTGGCGTCACTTGGCATTTTGCTGACAAAACATAAATTGTTCGCCTTTCCAGTTCCAGTTCTAGTTGGGTTCTTGCAGGATATGTAGATGTTTTTCGTGGCTGTAGCGAATTAGGCAACATTCAATTAACTTGAGCGCGAGTGTGTGCGTCTGTGTGTGTGTGTGCGCCTGTGTGTGTGTGTGTCGCCTTATTGTTGTTGCACAACATTTGCAAACAGTGTTGCCCAGTTAGCTGTTTTCTAGCTAATTTTGACTATTTGTAAGATTATAGCAATTTTGTAGCTGAATTTGGCTATTTTCAAACATTGCTGACAGTTTAGCTGTTTTCTAGCTGAATTTGTCTATTTTCAATATTGTTGAAATTTTCTAGCTAAATTGGACTAGTTTTAACATTATTGAAATTTTGTAGTTCAATTTTACTGTTTTTAATATTATAGAAATTTTGTGGCTAAATTTGACTATTTTCAAAACAGTTCAAATTTTTAGCTAAATTGGATTATTTTCGAAATTGTTGTAGTTTTCTAGCTAAATTGGACTATTTTCGAAATTGTTGAAAACTTCTAGCTAAATTGTACTGTGTATTTTTAATATTATTGAAATTTTGTAGCCAAATTTGACTATTTTCGAAATTGTTGAAGTTTTCTAGCTAAATTTTACTATGCATAAAAATAAAATGAAATTTTGTAGCTAAATTTGACTATTTTTTATATTGTTCAAATTTTCTAGCTAAACTTGACTATTTTCGAAATTGTTGAAATATTTGAGCTAAAATGGACTATTTATAATAATTTTAAAATGTTGTATTTAAATTTGACTATTTTGGAAAGTGTTCAAATTTTCTAGCTAAATTAGACTATTTTCAAAACTATTCAAATCGCTACGATGGCCATTTTTAAGCTGATTTTGCGATTTTTTAGCTGTTACAAAATATATTAAAATATTATTTTTGCGTAAGTTAAATTTTGACAATTTTCAAATTTTTTTGAAATTTTCTAGTTAACTATTATTATTTGCAAAATTATTAAAATCGCATTTTTAGCTAATGTCGCGATTTGTAAGCTCTAACAAAATATATTCCAATATTATTTCTGTCTTTCGAATGAAGGTAATGTTTTTAAATTCATTTTACTATATTATTTTTTAATTTATTACATTATTATTATTATTATTATTATTATTATTATTAAATGGCAGCTCAATGTCAAGTGCTGACAACCCTGTTTATCAAATATTGGAAATATTGGATAAGCCCTTCGATCTACTTGAAAGAAACTTTAGCTTTTTTAGTTTTTGTGCACTAAGAGGAACACCTTGTCAATTTAGTTTTCTTTGGCTTTCTTTTCAACACTAGATTTGGCTTGTTATTTAAAGGTGTCGCTTGGCAACACTGGTCGCAATTTTCTGCGCGCCAGCCAAGGTTGATATGCAGTTTGTGCAAAATATTCGTAACTGCAATACAAGACCTGCGATTGCACGTATAAAATTGTTTGTGGTTGTGGTTCTAATTGTTATTGTTGTTGTTGTAATTGTTATTGCAGCTGTTGTTGTTGTTGTTGTTGTCGGTTGTTCGGCTGCTCGGCAGCTCGGTAGCTCGTCAGCTGGCGTTGCCTTGAGTTGGCATTACGAAAAACTCTGCGAGTGCCCCAAGGACTTGGTTGCATATTTCAGATAAGGCCAAATGTTGGCTGCACCCGGACACATGGACGGATACGGTAACACGCGCCCAAAAAAAAAAAAACAAAGCCAGATGGGCGTGCCAGGCGGAGGCTGGAGGCAGCTGAAGCTGAAGCTCAGGGACAGGGACATGGCCAAATATATAGTAGACACATGCGCGCAGGCGAGAGGCAGCTGTTATTAACTAATTGAATTGCCATTATTCTAGCTGCACTTTGACCTCAAAAGAGGCGCGCCAAAAAAACAAACTAAAAAGAGAAATGCCAACTCAATGGCAAATAATAGAAAATGCCATTAGGCACAACTGCCAAACGCACGAAAGACTTTGATGGAGTGACAAAAATAAAAAAACACAAAAAATCAACAGAGAAAAAATAGAGTGACAAAAATAAAAAATAAAGAAAATAAATATAAAAAAATGGTATAAAATAAAATGTTATTCTTATGAGTTTTCCTTTTTTTAGGGGGGGGGGGGGGTACCTTCTTTTTTGCTGGTCAACGCCAACTGTTGGGGTCTCTGGCAGACAATAGACCCATTAATGGAATGTGCATTAAAGTGCTTCAAATGAAATTGTGCTCCTGGCCTGGCCAATAGCTCACAGCAACAACAACAACAGGAATAATAAGAACTGATGTTGACAAATCGTTTGCAGGCCAAGACAAGCTAATTAAGTGGCAAGCTGCATTTGGGTTAAAGGTCCGCAAGTCTTGGCTGCAACTTCACAAACTCCTAAACACACACACACATAGACACTTTGTACACAACGCGTGTTCGTTTCCGTGTTGACGACTCGACCTTTTTATTTTTGATTTGATATATTTGGTAGACACTTGCAACGCGAGCTGTGCACGGCCTGGCGTCTGTTGAAGCACTGCTCCAAATGCTGCACGGCCAGCTCGCTTTTGAGGCGCGATAAGGCCAGGAGCCAGGAGCCGAGCCAGGAGACGACGCGACACGAGCCGGACGACGACTGAATGTAGGTCCCTGTTGCCAAACCGCGCCCGCCCAGCAGCCTGCCTTCGTAAGCGCTCAAATGCGAGCGAGTGTGCGTGTGTGTGCGTGTGTGTGTGCGTGTGTGTGGGCGACTCGTCGTCGTCCTTGTCGCTGAGCAAATTGTGTGTGCGGCTGGCCCTCAAATGCATTTGGCAGAGTTATGCTACAGCGTTTTGTTGTTGTTGTTTTTCTCTCTCATTTTCCCATTTCCGCCCATTTTCCACCCAATTTTCACAGGCATACAAACATACAACTTTGTAGGCTTAACAATTTCGAAGGACCACATTTGGCAATCTACAAGGTTAAACAATTGCAAAATGTCAGGGAACGTGAACGAGAGACCCTGAGCGCCGAGCTGATGCCACCACAGCTGATGCTGGATGCTGGATGCTGGAAAAGCGAAAAGGGAAAACTTCTAAAAAGGAAAACTCATTTGGTGCCATAAGAAAACATGTTGTTGTTGCGGCCCATTCTTGGGTAAATACGTTTATTATGCCATTTGAATGTTTGCCCCCTTTTTAGCGAGGGGTGTGCCTTGTTTGTGTGTGTGTGTGTAAGTGTGTGTGTCTATTGCTATTGTTGCACTGCCGCAGGAAACAAAGCAAAAGCAACAAGCCAGGCCAGACTCTTGGCTATTATCATTGCAGTTACGCACGGGCGCCCACGGCGTATACGCAATTTCCAAAAGTTGTGCCATTATTTTTGTTGTTTTCTTGTTGCTGCTGCTGCCTTTTGTTTGTCCTGCCAATTGCCGTTTTTCTGATGGTTTCCTTCCAACAACTGTTATTTTTGCGTTTCCTCAACAAAAATCTCAAGTCGTTGCCCGCCTTCCGTTCTGGTCACAAGTTCGCATAAGCTGGGTCAGCAATTCCCTTTCCCAATGTAGCTAAAACTTTAACCCGAATCGCCCTTTTCCTCTTGTTTTGTTTTGTTTTTGCATTTGTTTAAAGTTTAATGGCAGTTTTGGAGTTTCAGTTTTGTTTATTGCTTAGCTCGTTAGCATTCATATTTAGCGTGTTTAAATACGCTCACTCGGCCAGCAGCGAGTGGCAAGACTCGGACTCCGAAAAAACTCACTCAATGGGAGTGACTGTGTGCGAGTGCGAGTGAGAGTGTGCGAGTGAGCGAGTGAGAGTGAGCGAGTGCGAGTGAGAGCAATAGCCACCCCGCTGGATGCGCGCGCGCTCTGGCAACAGCTGTCTTTCCTGCTGGGCCAGGCAAAGGTTCAAAAACCTTGTGCTTGGTTCAACACACACAAACAATGCGATGCCAGCAACTGCACTGTACAAAATTTCAAGATTTCAAAGTCTCCTAAGTTCGTCAAAATCTAACCGAAAAAAAAGGAAGACCATTTCATTCAAGATTTTAGCACCAGATTTATTTGACATCTTATTCGTAAACATTTATAAAATTATATATGACAATAATTGTATTTAATTATAAATAAATTATTTAATTAATTAGCTTTTGGGAAACATATAAATAAAATTAAAAAACGTTTTTGGAAGTCGATTGTGAGTTGGAAAAATAAGAATAAAACACAACATTTTAAAAAACTCTGAGCGTCTTTATTTTTCTTTATTTATTTCTGTAAGATTTCAGAATCTATACTTAGATCCTTTTCAGCCTAAAGATTCCAATAACTTTTACAATTAAACTGTTTTTTATGATTGATCTGCATACAAATTTGGTTGCCAATTGAAAATACAATATTTTCGAGAAATCTCGATTTCCTGGTTATCTCCCCAATTCATATTGAAAATTATTTTGCAATTTTATTATTATCAATTGTGGTGTTTAAGAAAAATCCTAAAGTTGCACATATTTTTTTTAATTATCCCAAAAAACTCTTCGACTTTTTTACATACATAATATATTCCCATTTCTCGATACAACAATTAATTTATGTAAGTATAACAGTATAACAGAAGTAAGAAAAAAAAACACATTCAAACGACGCGCCCTAATTTTATAGAAGTTTCCAGCAACAAAAGTCTGGCAAGCCTGAGCGCTAGTTCAGCCCCTTGTAACTATCTCGCTCGCACAATTGTGGTCTGGCAACAATATTTGTAAATTGAAAAAATAAAAAATATTTTTTTCGGCACGCTCTATTTGAAATACTCTACTAACTGCTTAGGCTATGTTAAGGGTACCTAAATTTAAGGGCTGATTAGTTGAATATATGTATACCTGGCATACCTTGAAAAGGGACCATTTTTTGTTGATCCTAACCCAGCTTAACAAAGGCAATTACACATGTGAAATTTTCTGGGAAACTTGGGATTTCTATAACAAAGGAACCATGTCCGCGGGCAGAGTATACAAAGCAGTGAGGCACGTAGGCAGCGCACACAGCAGTGTATTCACTCACACCTTCGGAATACATTTGTCGCACACAAGGGAGACGAATCGATTTTTCGAAGCGTCGAGAAGGCATCTGCCACCGGGTATAAATAGAGCTCGCAGCAGGCATCGCAGTCATTCGAAAAAAATAAGTGCTCAAGTGAAGTTCTCTCGTGAAACTGAAATTTAGTTTAAAAAAAAGTTACATTTTGATATAAGTGCTAATCTTTACATTAGTTGTTACACACACATACCATGTATATATATTGTTCGACGGCGATGCAAAAGTGTGCAGAAACATTTGGAAAGGCGAAAATGCGGAGCTATAACATGGCACGAAGGCTGAAATAATTGCTACTATGGGTTTTTCAAGCATTTCTGCTCTGAACAAAGAAAATGAAATCAGCTACTCGTCTCCATCAGCGTGGGCACGTCAGGCGTTTTCACAAATCGGCGAAAAATGGGGCCACACGAAACCAAACTTGGCGGTGCGAAAACCCAAGTTTTTCATCTTTGGCTAGAAAGTTGCACTGTAGGCAGGCTCTGAGGCAGATGCCAGGCGTTTGAAATTGCTAGCCGGAGTGTGCGGAGTGTGTGTGTTGTCCTGGACTTGAGAGGAGTTTGGATAGGAAGCCAGGTATAAAACGCAGCGAAGACAGCTTGTTCTCTTGTTATATACGTAAGCAAATATCTAAGCTTAAGGTGTAGTTTTTATTGCCAGTCAATTTTACAATTCTATTTTCCAAACGTTTTCGAACGTGTGACGTCAGCGTGTTTTTTTCTTGCTTTACTTAAGTAAACGTTTGTACAAATTTCTCTTCGAAATGAACAAGTTTGCAAATATTGTGTAATATTCATATTTGCAATTTCTGTATTGCGTAATATCGTTTTTTCGACGCTCCTAGCATAAAATCCACCCCATGCAGAGCCATGAGTCATCTTATTTTTGTCTATACATGAAACTTCTCGACTGTTCTAATGTGTGTAACACCCAAAGGAGAGCAGTTGCCCTGCTCTAAAAATAACGCGCATTGTATTTGCATGTATATATACAACTCGTATACACATTCTATCTCGCTTGCACTTACGTACAGATGCCTTTGCGTGGCCCAGCAGCTGCGCAATGAACTCACCCCGTGGTGAGTTAGTTATTGGACCCGCCTTTGTTGTATTGATTTGACTCTTTCCACCTCTTCTGTACGTATACGTATAAGTGTTACCATCTCGACACAAGTATATCTGGAAAACGTTTTTTCTTTCGAACGGGCGCTTTTATTGGCAATTTACATACTAAATTAAGTTCTTTAGCCCTTTAAAAATCTAGTTGTTAATCTTATTTAATTAACTGCCATTTTGATAATTGTTTTACACGTTAACCAAGCAATATGTATTTCTTTCTCTAAACTTTATAGTTGGGCGTTGAAAGTTGATACGCGATCGATCGATGTTGTAACTCGAATGCAATGCGTGCGAAAGGGCATTACAACAGCTGAAATATGCTGTTGGTTTGGCCCCGTTAGCCGTGTGGCGAGAGTATATCTGAACTGCGACTGTGTGTGTGTCGCTACCTACACAGGGGTACTAAACATCGTTTTTATCAGATTGATTGCGTGGATTGAATTTATAGGAACCTGTATATCGACTTCTCTGCTCTACTACTATGACTTGTTCAAAACAAAGGCGCACAATTACATATACGTTTATATACGGCCTTCTATTATTTACCTAACATCATCGAACCGTTATCAATACCGATCAAACAGATATATAACACTGTACTGACATCGATCGATAAAGATAAATATCTCGTATCTGGAGTAGCAACTGAACGAGCCCGATCGGTAGTTCGTTTTATGCAGCACAAATTACAAACTATATTCCTGTTATTTACTTATTTTTTGTTGTAAACATAAACATTTGCTAGTACACGACATGTGCGACTTAAGTTCTTAAATACCTGAAACTGTTAAAGAAAAAAAATATTCTGTTTTTGTACACAACCCAAGATTTAAGAAAATTTGTCCATTTATTGTTGTAAATATACTTGTCCATACAAACCAGTTATAGATAATGAATGAAGAATATAAGAAAAAAAAGAATGAGCTCATCAATACAGAAAAGAAGCTACAAACAAAAAAGAATAAAAGAAATCTAAGAAGACCAATAAATTTCGAAACAATTGTTCGCCATATTTTTATTTTAAGCTAAAATTCTATACAAATTTCAGTCTAATCATCGTACAAATGGAGGAAGGGCCACTCTCAAAATCCCATACAGGTTTATTTACACGAAAATTATGCGTATAGAAAAATATGAATTTCCCTTTTCAGTTATAAGGTTTGAATCTAAGGTAAACATCGACAATATATATATATACACGAGGCATTCCATATAAATATAAGTACACAATTTAGCCCATACAATAATTGCGAAAATATAAGGGAAATATAACATCTGAATTTGATAATTTAAAATATAATTAGGATTTTGGTAAATGCTAACAACAGTTATGCGATAAGCTGCGAAAATGGTTTAATATTCAAATAATATATAAGACACGTCAACGGCCGTATTTACGCAAATTTAAAGACCCAACAACATTCGACGATATTCCACAATTTTTATCAAATTTCTTCTGAGTTTTGAACTTTAGTTACAACGTGTCTTCAATTTTATTTTTACATAGTCCATGTTTTACTACAACACAGCGTGAACAGCTCACACAGAATCAAATTCACTTCCAATACCAAGCGGAAACTAAACAAGAATATATACAGAAGATTCAACGCTTCTAATGCTCAACAAAGTACACGGAATTTTTTCTTCCACAATGACACAAAAATACCCTTTAATGGTCAAAATGGTTCAGCATAGAGTGAAAAATCCCATCCAATTAATGTCTGGCTACTTCTCAACCTGGAAATTGCTTCCAAAGAATGAATAGAAAATTTCCAAAATCGTCTGAATCTGTGAGAATCAATGAGAACTACACGTCAACATAAACCTACCTCAATGCACCACATTCAATTCAAGCAAAAGCTTCTCAAATAATATTCAAAATGTGCCAACTAAGTATAACGTCTACAAAAGATTCGTCTGCTTCCCAATTGCTCCACCAGCTTTAAGCAACTCAATATCTTCTGCTTCTCAACTGCTCCTCCATCTACAAGCAACTCAATATCTTCTGCTTCCCAACTGCTCCTCCATCTACAAGCAACTCAACACAACTGACATCTTTAAAATTCATCTGACATTATTTTTTAAGTTCGATCTTCAACAATTCCAAAATATTTTTCCAACGTTCTTCATTTGACTGTCAGCTTTTACTATTTAATATATCTCGCGCGTGATTACAACCAAATTTTAATTTTAATTTACAATACACAATCTACGAAACATTCTACTCCAACCACGTTGTCTTATATATCTCCATTATAAAACCTGCGTTCAATCTAAATATTTCAATGCTAAATATACAGAAAATTATGAAAACAAATGTCACCATTAGATAATACACAAAACCTGCGGCTCAAAACCAATCTGAAAGTCCCCTATGAACTCCGAACCTCCCATAACACGAAAAAATCCTCTACAAAATTGCGTTCCACCCAAATGTTACAATACAAAACATACAAAAGAGTGTCAAAACATAGCGAAAATATACACGAAAACTGCGATGAATTTGAAGAGAATGGTGTGTTCGAATAAGAAAGAGTATGAAAACGTAGAAATTTCCCTAAAAGGTAGGTTATACACAAACTACATCGAATTTTAAGAGAATGGTGTGTTCGGTTAAGAAAGTGTGAAAACATAGAAATTTCCCTAGTAGGTAGGTTACACACGAAAGTGCGGTGAATTTGAGGGGAATGGTGTGTTTCGTTAAGAAAGAGTGCGAAAACATAGAAATTTCCCTAATAGGTAGGTTATACACAAATTACGATGAATTTGAAGAGAATGGTGTGTTCGGTTAAGAAAGAGTGTGAAAACAGAAATTTCCCTAATAGGTAGTACAACACAAATCTGAAACATGCAAGAGTGTGAAAACATACACGAAAACTACGTTGAATTTGAAGAGAGTGGTGTGTACGGTTAAGAAAGAATGTGAAAACATAGAAATTTCCCTATTAGGTAGGTTATACACAAAACTACGATGATTTTGAAGAGAATTGTCTGTACGGTTAAGAGAGTGTGAAAACATAGAAAGTTCCCTAATAGGTAGTACAACACAAATTTAAAACATACAAGAGTGTGAAAACATACACGAAAACTACGTTGAATTTGAAGAGAGTGGTGTGTTCGGTTAAGAAAGAGTGTGAAAACATAGAAATTTCCTTAATAGGTAGGTTATACACGAAAGTGTGGTGAATTTGAGGAGAATGGTGTGTTTCGTTAAGAAAGAGTGCGAAAATATGGAAATTTCCCGAATAGGTAGGTTATACACGAAAACTGCGGTATAAAAACAAAAAACAAAACAAATTTCAAAAAACATCCCCTTGAGAAAAATACATATTCGAATTTTATAATTAATAATACCTTACAATTTTGGTAAATGCTAACAAAAGTTATGCGATAAGATGCGAAAATGGTTAAATATTAAGATAATATACACAAGACATTACAACGCCGTATTTCTGTTAAATTAAAGACCCAACAATTTAGGATGATCCACAATTTATTCAATTTGCTAATTTATTATGAACTTTACGTCTTCAATTCGTCGTCTTAAATTTTGTTCTTAGTCCAAATTTTACTAGCTTTCATCAATCTACAACTCAACGAAATTTACCAAAAAAAAAAGTCGAAAATCCACTTCAAATATCAAATAAAATACACATCAAAATTGACGGAACATCAAATGCTCAACAAAATACACGGAATTTTTCTTCCACGATTTATAAACATACGAACCTTCACCTTTACCTTCAATGACACAAAAATACCCTTTAATGGTCCAAATTGCTCAGCATAAAGTAGAACGTCCCATCCAATTACTATCCGTCTACTTTTCAACCTGGAAATTCCCTCCAAAGAATGAATATGAACTTTCCAGATCGTCTGAAATTGCACCAACTGAATTAATGAGACCTACACGTCAGCCCAAGCATATATCTACCTCAATGCACCACATTCAATTCAAGCAAAAGCTTCTCAAATAATATTCAGTATGAGCCATCCAAGTATAACGTCTACAAAAGATTCATCTGCTTCCCAACTGCTCCTCCATCTACAAGCAACTCAATATCTTCTGCTTCTCAACTGCTCCTCCATCTACAAGCAAATCAACACAACTGACATCTTTAAAATTCATCTGACATTGTTTTTTAAGTTCGATCTTCAACAATTCCAAAATATTTTTCCAACGTTCTTTTGACTGTCACCAACTTTTACAATTTAATATATCTCGCCCGTGATTACAACCAAATTTTAATATTAATTTATACACAATCTACGAAACATTCTACTCCAACCACGTTGTCTTATATATCTCCATTATCAAACCTGCGTTCAATCCAAATATTTCAATGCTAAACATACAGAAAATTATGAAAACAAATGTCCCCATAAGGTAGATAATACACAAAACCTGCGGCTCAAAACCAATCTGAAAATCCCCTGTAAACTCCGAACGTGTGAATTCTGGTAATCTCCCATAACACGAAAAAATCCTCTACAAAACTACGTTCCACCCAAATATTACAATACAAAACATACAAAAGAGTGTGAAAACATAGAAATTTCCCTATTAGGTAGTATAACACAAATCTGAAACATGCAAGAGTGTGAAAACATACACGAAAACTGCGGTGAATTTGAAGAGAATGGTGTGTTCGGTTAAGAAAGAGTTGAATTTGAAGAGAATGGTGTTCGGTTAAGAAAGAGTGTGAAAACATAGAAATTTCCCAATTAGGTAGGTTATACACAAACTACGATGAATTTGAAGAGAATGGTGTGTTCGGTTAAGAAAGAGTTGAATTTGAAGAGAATGGTGTTCGGTTAAGAAAGAGTGTGAAAACATAGAAATTTCCCTAATAGGTAGTACACAACAAATCTGAAACATACAAGAGTGTGAAAACATACACGAAAACTACGTTGAATTTGAAGAGAATGGTGTGTTCGGTTAAGAAAGAGTGTGAAAACATAGAAATTTCCCTAATAGGTAGTACACAACAAATCTGATACATACAAGAGTGTGAAAACATACACGAAAACTGCGTTGAATTTGAAGAGAATGGTGTGTTCGGTTAAGAAAGAGTGTGAAAACATAGAAATTTAACTTTTAGGTAGGTTATACACAAACTACGATGAATTTGAAGAGAATGGTGTGTTCGGTTAAGAAAGAGTGTGAAAACATAGAAATTTCCCTAATAGGTAGGTTATACACGAAAGTGTGGTGAATTTGAAGAGAATGGTGCGTTCGGTTAAGAAAGAGTGTGAAAACATAGAAATTTCCCTAATAGGTAGTACAACACAAATCTGATACATACAAGAGTGTGAAAACATACACGAAAACTGCGTTGAATTTGAAGAGAATGGTGTGTTCGGTTAAGAAAGAGTGTGAAAACATAGAAATTTAACTTTTAGGTAGGTTATACACAAACTGCGGTGAATTTGAAGAGAATGGTGTGTTCGGTTAAGAAAGTGTGAAAACATAGAAATTTCCCTAATAGGTAGGTTATACACGAAAGTGTGGTGAATTTGAAGAGAATGGTGCGTTCGGTTAAGAAAGAGTGTGAAAACATAGAAATTTCCCTAATAGGTAGTACAACACAAATCTGAAGCATACAAGGGTGTGAAAACATACACGAAAACTGCGTTGAATTTGAAGAGAATGGTGTGTTCGGTTAAGAAAGAGTGTGAAAACATAGAAATTTCCCTAGTAGGTAGGTTACACACGAAAGTGCGGTGAATTTGAGGAGAATGGTGTGTTCGGTTAAGAAAGAGTGTGACAACATAGAAATTTCCCTAGTAGGTAGGTTATACCCAAACTGCGTTGAATTTGAAGAGAATGGTGTGTTCGGTTAAGAAAGAGTGTGAAAACATAGAAATTTCCCTAATAGGTAGTACAACACAAATCTGAAACATGCAAGAGTGTGAAAACATACACGAAAACTACGTTGAATTTGAAGAGAATGGTGTGTTCGGTTAAGAGTTGAATTTGAAGAGAATGGTGTTCGGTTAAGAAAGAGTGTGAAAACATAGAAATTTCCCTAATAGGTAGTACAACACAAATTTAAAACATACAAGAGTGTGAAAACATACACGAAAACTGCGGTGAATTTGAGGAGAATGGTGTGTTCGGTTAAGAGTTGAATTTGAAGAGAATGGTGTTCGGTTAAGAAAGAGTGTGAAAACATAGAAATTTCCCTAATAGGTAGTACACAACAAATCTGAAACATACAAGAGTGTGAAAACATACACGAAAACTACGTTGAATTTGAAGAGAGTGGTGTGTTCGGTTGAGAAAGAGCGTGAAAACATAGAAATTTCCCTATTAGGTAGGTTATACACAAACTATGATGAATTTGAAGAGAATGGTGTGTTCGGTTAAGAAAGAGTTGAATTTGAAGAGAATGGTGTTCGGTTAAGAGTGTGAAAACATCGAAATTTCCCTAATAGGTAGTACAACACAAATCTGAAACATACAAGAATGTAAAAACATACACGAAAACTACGGTGAATTTGAAAAGAATGGTGTGTTCGGTTAAGAAAGAGTGTGAAAACATAGAAATTTCCCTAATAGGTAGTACAACACAAATCTGAAGCATACAAGGGTGTGAAAACATACACGAAAACTGCGTTGAATTTGAAGAGAATGGTGTGTTCGGTTAAGAAAGAGTGTGAAAACATAGAAATTTCCCTAGTAGGTAGGTTACACACGAAAGTGCGGTGAATTTGAGGAGAATGGTGTGTTCGGTTAAGAAAGAGTGTGACAACATAGAAATTTCCCTAGTAGGTAGGTTATACCCAAACTACGATGAATTTGAAGAGAATTGTGTGTTCGGTTAAGAAAGAGTGTGAAAACATAGAAATTTCCCTAATAGGTAGTACAACACAAATCTGAAACATACAAGGGTGTGAAAACATACACGAAAACTGCGTTGAATTTGAAGAGAATGGTGTGTTCGGTTAAGAAAGAGTGTGAAAACATAGAAATTTCCCTAATAGGTAGTTCAACACAAATCTGAAACATGCAAGAGTGTGAAAACATACACGAAAACTGCGTTGAATTTGAAGAGAATGGTGTGTTCGGTTAAGAAAGAGTGTGAAAACATAGAAATTTCCCTAATAGGTTATACACGAAAGTGTGGTGAATTTGAAGAGAATGGTGCGTTCGGTTAAGAAAGAGTGTGAAAACATAGAAATTTCCCTAATAGGTAGTACAACACAAATCTGAAGCATACAAGGGTGTGAAAACATACACGAAAACTGCGTTGAATTTGAAGAGAATGGTGTGTTCGGTTAAGAAAGAGTGTGAAAACATAGAAATTTCCCTAGTAGGTAGGTTACACACGAAAGTGCGGTGAATTTGAGGAGAATGGTGTGTTCGGTTAAGAAAGAGTGTGACAACATAGAAATTTCCCTAGTAGGTAGGTTATACCCAAACTGCGTTGAATTTGAAGAGAATGGTGTGTTCGGTTAAGAAAGAGTGTGAAAACATAGAAATTTCCCTAATAGGTAGTACAACACAAATCTGAAACATGCAAGAGTGTGAAAACATACACGAAAACTACGTTGAATTTGAAGAGAATGGTGTGTTCGGTTAAGAGTTGAATTTGAAGAGAATGGTGTTCGGTTAAGAAAGAGTGTGAAAACATAGAAATTTCCCTAATAGGTAGTACAACACAAATTTAAAACATACAAGAGTGTGAAAACATACACGAAAACTGCGGTGAATTTGAGGAGAATGGTGTGTTCGGTTAAGAGTTGAATTTGAAGAGAATGGTGTTCGGTTAAGAAAGAGTGTGAAAACATAGAAATTTCCCTAATAGGTAGTACACAACAAATCTGAAACATACAAGAGTGTGAAAACATACACGAAAACTACGTTGAATTTGAAGAGAGTGGTGTGTTCGGTTGAGAAAGAGCGTGAAAACATAGAAATTTCCCTATTAGGTAGGTTATACACAAACTATGATGAATTTGAAGAGAATGGTGTGTTCGGTTAAGAAAGAGTTGAATTTGAAGAGAATGGTGTTCGGTTAAGAGTGTGAAAACATCGAAATTTCCCTAATAGGTAGTACAACACAAATCTGAAACATACAAGAATGTAAAAACATACACGAAAACTACGGTGAATTTGAAAAGAATGGTGTGTTCGGTTAAGAAAGAGTGTGAAAACATAGAAATTTCCCTAATAGGTAGTACAACACAAATCTGAAGCATACAAGGGTGTGAAAACATACACGAAAACTGCGTTGAATTTGAAGAGAATGGTGTGTTCGGTTAAGAAAGAGTGTGAAAACATAGAAATTTCCCTAGTAGGTAGGTTACACACGAAAGTGCGGTGAATTTGAGGAGAATGGTGTGTTCGGTTAAGAAAGAGTGTGACAACATAGAAATTTCCCTAGTAGGTAGGTTATACCCAAACTACGATGAATTTGAAGAGAATTGTGTGTTCGGTTAAGAAAGAGTGTGAAAACATAGAAATTTCCCTAATAGGTAGTACAACACAAATCTGAAACATACAAGGGTGTGAAAACATACACGAAAACTGCGTTGAATTTGAAGAGAATGGTGTGTTCGGTTAAGAAAGAGTGTGAAAACATAGAAATTTCCCTAATAGGTAGTTCAACACAAATCTGAAACATGCAAGAGTGTGAAAACATACACGAAAACTGCGTTGAATTTGAAGAGAATGGTGTGTTCGGTTAAGAAAGAGTGTGAAAACATAGAAATTTCCCTAATAGGTTATACACGAAAGTGTGGTGAATTTGAAGAGAATGGTGCGTTCGGTTAAGAAAGAGTGTGAAAACATAGAAATTTCCCTAATAGGTAGTACAACACAAATCTGAAGCATACAAGGGTGTGAAAACATACACGAAAACTGCGTTGAATTTGAAGAGAATGGTGTGTTCGGTTAAGAAAGAGTGTGAAAACATAGAAATTTCCCTAGTAGGTAGGTTACACACGAAAGTGCGGTGAATTTGAGGAGAATGGTGTGTTCGGTTAAGAAAGAGTGTGACAACATAGAAATTTCCCTAGTAGGTAGGTTATACCCAAACTGCGTTGAATTTGAAGAGAATGGTGTGTTCGGTTAAGAAAGAGTGTGAAAACATAGAAATTTCCCTAATAGGTAGTACAACACAAATCTGAAACATGCAAGAGTGTGAAAACATACACGAAAACTACGTTGAATTTGAAGAGAATGGTGTGTTCGGTTAAGAGTTGAATTTGAAGAGAATGGTGTTCGGTTAAGAAAGAGTGTGAAAACATAGAAATTTCCCTAATAGGTAGTACAACACAAATTTAAAACATACAAGAGTGTGAAAACATACACGAAAACTGCGGTGAATTTGAGGAGAATGGTGTGTTCGGTTAAGAGTTGAATTTGAAGAGAATGGTGTTCGGTTAAGAAAGAGTGTGAAAACATAGAAATTTCCCTAATAGGTAGTACACAACAAATCTGAAACATACAAGAGTGTGAAAACATACACGAAAACTACGTTGAATTTGAAGAGAGTGGTGTGTTCGGTTGAGAAAGAGCGTGAAAACATAGAAATTTCCCTATTAGGTAGGTTATACACAAACTATGATGAATTTGAAGAGAATGGTGTGTTCGGTTAAGAAAGAGTTGAATTTGAAGAGAATGGTGTTCGGTTAAGAGTGTGAAAACATCGAAATTTCCCTAATAGGTAGTACAACACAAATCTGAAACATACAAGAATGTAAAAACATACACGAAAACTACGGTGAATTTGAAAAGAATGGTGTGTTCGGTTAAGAAAGAGTGTGAAAACATAGAAATTTCCCTAATAGGTAGTACAACACAAATCTGAAGCATACAAGGGTGTGAAAACATACACGAAAACTGCGTTGAATTTGAAGAGAATGGTGTGTTCGGTTAAGAAAGAGTGTGAAAACATAGAAATTTCCCTAGTAGGTAGGTTACACACGAAAGTGCGGTGAATTTGAGGAGAATGGTGTGTTCGGTTAAGAAAGAGTGTGACAACATAGAAATTTCCCTAGTAGGTAGGTTATACCCAAACTACGATGAATTTGAAGAGAATTGTGTGTTCGGTTAAGAAAGAGTGTGAAAACATAGAAATTTCCCTAATAGGTAGTACAACACAAATCTGAAACATACAAGGGTGTGAAAACATACACGAAAACTGCGTTGAATTTGAAGAGAATGGTGTGTTCGGTTAAGAAAGAGTGTGAAAACATAGAAATTTCCCTAATAGGTAGTTCAACACAAATCTGAAACATGCAAGAGTGTGAAAACATACACGAAAACTGCGTTGAATTTGAAGAGAATGGTGTGTTCGGTTAAGAAAGAGTGTGAAAACATAGAAATTTCCTAATAGGTTATACACGAAAGTGTGGTGAATTTGAAGAGAATGGTGCGTTCGGTTAAGAAAGAGTGTGAAAACATAGAAATTTCCCTAATAGGTAGTACAACACAAATCTGAAACATACAAGGGTGTGAAAACATACACGAAAACTGCGTTGAATTTGAAGAGAATGGTGTGTTCGGTTAAGAAAGAGTGTGAAAACATAGAAATTTCCCTAATAGGTAGTACAACACAAATCTGAAACATGCAAGAGTGTGAAAACATACACGAAAACTACGTTGAATTTGAAGAGAATGGTGTGTTCGGTTAAGAAAGAGTGTGAAAACAGAAATTTCCCTAATAGGTAGTACAACACAAATCTGAAACATGCAAGAGTGTGAAAACATACACGAAAACTACGTTGAATTTGAAGAGAGTGGTGTGTACGGTTAAGAAAGAATGTGAAAACATAGAAATTTCCCTATTAGGTAGGTTATACACAAAACTACGATGATTTTGAAGAGAATTGTCTGTACGGTTAAGAGAGTGTGAAAACATAGAAAGTTCCCTAATAGGTAGTACAACACAAATTTAAAACATACAAGAGTGTGAAAACATACACGAAAACTGCGGTGAATTTGAGGAGAATGGTGTGTTCGGTTAAGAAGAGTTGAATTTGAAGAGAATGGTGTTCGGTTAAGAAAGAGTGTGAAAACATAGAAATTTCCCTAATAGGTAGTACACAACAAATCTGAAACATACAAGAGTGTGAAAACATACACGAAAACTACGTTGAATTTGAAGAGAGTGGTGTGTTCGGTTGAGAAAGAGCGTGAAAACATAGAAATTTCCCTATTAGGTAGGTTATACACAAACTATGATGAATTTGAAGAGAATGGTGTGTTCGGTTAAGAAAGAGTTGAATTTGAAGAGAATGGTGTTCGGTTAAGAGTGTGAAAACATCGAAATTTCCCTAATAGGTAGTACAACACAAATCTGAAACATACAAGAATGTAAAAACATACACGAAAACTACGGTGAATTTGAAAAGAATGGTGTGTTCGGTTAAGAAAGAGTGTGAAAACATAGAAATTTCCCTAATAGGTAGTACAACACAAATCTGAAGCATACAAGGGTGTGAAAACATACACGAAAACTGCGTTGAATTTGAAGAGAATGGTGTGTTCGGTTAAGAAAGAGTGTGAAAACATAGAAATTTCCCTAGTAGGTAGGTTACACACGAAAGTGCGGTGAATTTGAGGAGAATGGTGTGTTCGGTTAAGAAAGAGTGTGACAACATAGAAATTTCCCTAGTAGGTAGGTTATACCCAAACTACGATGAATTTGAAGAGAATTGTGTGTTCGGTTAAGAAAGAGTGTGAAAACATAGAAATTTCCCTAATAGGTAGTACAACACAAATCTGAAACATACAAGGGTGTGAAAACATACACGAAAACTGCGTTGAATTTGAAGAGAATGGTGTGTTCGGTTAAGAAAGAGTGTGAAAACATAGAAATTTCCCTAATAGGTAGTTCAACACAAATCTGAAACATGCAAGAGTGTGAAAACATACACGAAAACTGCGTTGAATTTGAAGAGAATGGTGTGTTCGGTTAAGAAAGAGTATGAAAACATAGAAATTTCCCTAATAGGTTATACACGAAAGTGTGGTGAATTTGAAGAGAATGGTGCGTTCGGTTAAGAAAGAGTGTGAAAACATAGAAATTTCCCTAATAGGTAGTACAACACAAATCTGAAACATACAAGGGTGTGAAAACATACACGAAAACTGCGTTGAATTTGAAGAGAATGGTGTGTTCGGTTAAGAAAGAGTGTGAAAACATAGAAATTTCCCTAATAGGTAGTTCAACACAAATCTGAAACATGCAAGAGTGTGAAAACATACACGAAAACTACGTTGAATTTGAAGAGAATGGTGTGTTCGGTTAAGAAAGAGTGTGAAAACAGAAATTTCCCTAATAGGTAGTACAACACAAATCTGAAACATGCAAGAGTGTGAAAACATACACGAAAACTACGTTGAATTTGAAGAGAGTGGTGTGTACGGTTAAGAAAGAATGTGAAAACATAGAAATTTCCCTATTAGGTAGGTTATACACAAAACTACGATGATTTTGAAGAGAATTGTCTGTACGGTTAAGAGAGTGTGAAAACATAGAAAGTTCCCTAATAGGTAGTACAACACAAATTTAAAACATACAAGAGTGTGAAAACATACACGAAAACTGCGGTGAATTTGAGGAGAATGGTGTGTTCGGTTAAGAAAGAGTTGAATTTGAAGAGAATGGTGTTCGGTTAAGAAAGAGTGTGAAAACATAGAAATTTCCCTAATAGGTAGTACACAACAAATCTGAAACATACAAGAGTGTGAAAACATACACGAAAACTACGTTGAATTTGAAGAGAGTGGTGTGTTCGGTTGAGAAAGAGCGTGAAAACATAGAAATTTCCCTATTAGGTAGGTTATACACAAACTATGATGAATTTGAAGAGAATGGTGTGTTCGGTTAAGAAAGAGTTGAATTTGAAGAGAATGGTGTTCGGTTAAGAGTGTGAAAACATCGAAATTTCCCTAATAGGTAGTACAACACAAATCTGAAACATACAAGAATGTAAAAACATACACGAAAACTACGGTGAATTTAAAAAGAATGGTGTGTTCGGTTAAGAAAGAGTGTGAAAACATAGAAATTTCCCTAATAGGTAGTACAACACAAATCTGAAGCATACAAGGGTGTGAAAACATACACGAAAACTACGGTGAATTTGAAAAGAATGGTGTGTTCGGTTAAGAAAGAGTGTGAAAACATAGAAATTTCCCTAATAGGTAGTACAACACAAATCTGAAACATGCAAGAGTGTGAAAACATACACGAAAACTACGTTGAATTTGAAGAGAGTGGTGTGTTCGGTTAAGAAAGAGTGTGAAAACATAGAAATTTCCCAATTAGGTAGGTTATACACAAACTACGATGAATTTGAAGAGAATGATGTGTTCGGTTAAGAAAGAGTTGAATTTGAAGAGAATGGTGTTCGGTTAAGAGTGTGAAAACATCGAAATTTCCCTAATAGGTAGTACAACACAAATCTGAAACATACAAGAATGTAAAAACATACACGAAAACTACGGTGAATTTAAAAAGAATGGTGTGTTCGGTTAAGAAAGAGTGTGAAAACATAGAAATTTCCCTAATAGGTAGTACAACACAAATCTGAAGCATACAAGGGTGTGAAAACATACACGAAAACTGCGTTGAATTTGAAGAGAATGGTGTGTTCGGTTAAGAAAGAGTGTGAAAACATAGAAATTTCCCTATTAGGTAGGTTATACACAAAACTACCTTGAATTTAAAGAGAATGGTGTGTTCGGTTAAGAAAGAGTGTGACAACATAGAAATTTCCCTAGTAGGTAGGTTATACCCAAACTACGATGAATTTGAAGAGAATTGTGTGTTCGGTTAAGAAAGAGTGTGAAAACATAGAAATTTCCTAATAGGTAGTACAACACAAATCTGAAACATACAAGGGTGTGAAAACATACACGAAAACTGCGTTGAATTTGAAGAGAATGGTGTGTTCGGTTAAGAAAGAGTGTGAAAACATAGAAATTTCCCTAATAGGTAGTTCAACACAAATCTGAAACATGCAAGAGTGTGAAAACATACACGAAAACTGCGTTGAATTTGAAGAGAATGGTGTGTTCGGTTAAGAAAGAGTATGAAAACATAGAAATTTCCCTAATAGGTTATACACGAAAGTGTGGTGAATTTGAAGAGAATGGTGCGTTCGGTTAAGAAAGAGTGTGAAAACATAGAAATTTCCCTAATAGGTAGTACAACACAAATCTGAAACATACAAGGGTGTGAAAACATACACGAAAACTGCGTTGAATTTGAAGAGAATGGTGTGTTCGGTTAAGAAAGAGTGTGAAAACAGAAATTTCCCTAATAGGTAGTACAACACAAATCTGAAACATGCAAGAGTGTGAAAACATACACGAAAACTACGTTGAATTTGAAGAGAGTGGTGTGTACGGTTAAGAAAGAATGTGAAAACATAGAAATTTCCCTATTAGGTAGGTTATACACAAAACTACGATGATTTTGAAGAGAATTGTCTGTACGGTTAAGAGAGTGTGAAAACATAGAAAGTTCCCTAATAGGTAGTACAACACAAATTTAAAACATACAAGAGTGTGAAAACATACACGAAAACTGCGGTGAATTTGAGGAGAATGGTGTGTTCGGTTAAGAAAGAGTTGAATTTGAAGAGAATGGTGTTCGGTTAAGAAAGAGTGTGAAAACATAGAAATTTCCCTAATAGGTAGTACACAACAAATCTGAAACATACAAGAGTGTGAAAACATACACGAAAACTACGTTGAATTTGAAGAGAGTGGTGTGTTCGGTTGAGAAAGAGCGTGAAAACATAGAAATTTCCCTATTAGGTAGGTTATACACAAACTATGATGAATTTGAAGAGAATGGTGTGTTCGGTTAAGAAAGAGTTGAATTTGAAGAGAATGGTGTTCGGTTAAGAGTGTGAAAACATCGAAATTTCCCTATTAGGTAGTACAACACAAATCTGAAACATAGAAGAATGTAAAAACATACAAGAGTGTGAAAACATACACGAAAACTACGTTGAATTTGAAGAGAATGGTGTGTTCGGTTAAGAAAGAGTGTGAAAACATAGAAATTTCCCTAATAGGTAGGTTATACACGAAAGTGCGGTGAATTTGAGGAGAATGGTGTGTTCGGTTAAGAAAGAGCGTGAAAACAGAAATTTCCCTATTAGGTAGGTTATACACGAAAGTACGATGAATTTGAAGAGAATGGTGTGTTCGGTTAAGAAAGTGTGTGAAAACATAGAAATTTCCCTAGTAGGTAGGTTATACACGAAAGTGCGTTGAATTTGAAGAGAATGGTGTGTTCGGTTAAGAAAGAGTGTGAAAACATAGAAATTACCCTATTAGGTAGGTTATACACGAAAGTGCGGTGAATTTGAGGAGAATGGTGTGTTCGGTTAAGAAAGAGTGCGAAAACACAGAAATTTCCCTATTAGGTAGGTCTTATACAAACTGCGGTGAATTTGATGAGAATGGTGTGTACGGTTAAGAAAGAGTGTGAAAACATAGAAATTTCCCTAATAGGTAGGTTATACACGAAAACTGCGGTATAAAAACAAAAAACAAAACAAATTTCAAAAAACATCCCCTTGAGAAAAATACATATTCGAATTTTATAATTAATAATACCTTACAATTTTGGTAAATGCTAACAAAAGTTATGCGATAAGATGCGAAAATGGTTAAATATTAAGATAATATACACAGACATAACAACGCCGTATTTCTGTTAAATTAAAGACCCAACAATTTAGGATGATCCACAATTTATTCAATTTGCTAATTTATTATGAACTTTACGTCTTCAATTCGTCGTCTTAAATTTTATTTGTTCTTAGTCCAAATTTTACTAGCTTTCATCAAACTACAACTCAACGAAATTTACCAAAAAAAAAAGTCGAAAATCCACTTCAAATATCAAAAATAAAATACACATCAAAATTGACGGAACATCAAATGCTCAACAAAATACACGGAATTTTTCTTCCACGATTTATAAACATACGAACTTCACCTTTACCTTCAATGACACCAAAATACCCTTTAATGGTCTAAATTGCTCCAATTACTATCCGTCTACTTTTCAACCTGGAAATTCCCTCCAAAGAATGAATATGAACCTTCCAGATCGTCTGAAATTGCACCAACTAAACTAATGAGACCTACACGTCAGCCCAAGCATATATCTACCTCAATGCACCACATTCAATTCAAGCAAAAGCTTCTCAAATAATATTCAGTATGAGCCATCCAAGTATAACGTCTACAAAAGATTCATCTGCTTCCCAACTGCTCCTCCATCTACAAGCAACTCAATATCTTCTGCTTCTCAACTGCTCCTCCATCTACAAGCAACTCAACACAACTGACATCTTTAAAATTCATCTGACATTGTTTTTTAAGTTCGATCTTCAACAATTCCAAAATATTTTTCCAACGTTCATTTGACTGTCAACTTTTACAATTTAATATATCTCGCCCGTGATTACAACCAAATTTTAATATTAATTTATACACAATCTACGAAACATTCTACTCCAACCACGTTGTCTTATATATCTCCATTATCAAACCTGCGTTCAATCCAAATATTTCAATGCTAAACATACAGAAAATTATGAAAACAAATGTCCCCATAAGGTAGATAATACACAAAACCTGCGGCTCAAAACCAATCTGAAAATCCCCTGTAAACTCCGAAAATGTGAATTTTGGTAATCTCCCATAACACGAAAAAATCCTCTACAAAACTACGTTCCACCCAAATATTACAATACAAAACATACAAAAGAGTGTGAAAACATAGAAATTTCCCTATTAGGTAGTATAACACAAATCTGAAACATGCAAGAGTGTGAAAACATACACGAAAACTGCGTTGAATTTGAAGAGAATGGTGTGTTCGGTTAAGAAAGAATGTGAAAACATAGAAATTTCCCTAATAGGTAGTTCAACACAAATCTGAAACATGCAAGAGTGTGAAAACATACACGAAAACTACGTTGAATTTGAAGAGAATGGTGTGTTCGGTTAAGAAAGAGTGTGAAAACATAGAAATTTCCCTAATAGGTAGTACAACACAAATCTGAAACATGCAAGAGTGTGAAAACATACACGAAAACTACGTTGAATTTGAAGAGAATGGTGTGTTCGGTTAAGAAAGAGTGTGAAAACATAGAAATTTCCCTAATAGGTAGTTCAACACAAATCTGAAACATGCAAGAGTGTGAAAACATACACGAAAACTACGTTGAATTTGAAGAGAATGGTGTGTTCGGTTAAGAAAGAGTGTGAAAACATAGAAATTTCCCTAATAGGTAGTTCAACACAAATCTGAAACATGCAAGAGTGTGAAAACATACACGAAAACTACGTTGAATTTGAAGAGAATGGTGTGTTCGGTTAAGAAAGAGTGTGAAAACATAGAAATTTCCCTAATAGGTAGTACAACACAAATCTGAAACATGCAAGAGTGTGAAAACATACACGAAAACTACGTTGAATTTGAAGAGAATAGTGTGTTCGGTTAAGAAAGAGTGTGAAAACAGAAATTTCCCTAATAGGTAGTACAACACAAATCTGAAACATGCAAGAGTGTGAAAACATACACGAAAACTACGTTGAATTTGAAGAGAGTGGTGTGTACGGTTAAGAAACAATGTGAAAACATAGAAATTTCCCTATTAGGTAGGTTATACACAAAACTACGATGATTTTGAAGAGTATTGTCTGTACGGTTAAGAGAGTGTGAAAACATAGAAAGTTCCCTAATAGGTAGTACAACACAAATTTAAAACATACAAGAGTGTGAAAACATACACGAAAACTACGTTGAATTTGAAGAGAGTGGTGTGTTCGGTTAAGAAAGAGTGTGAAAACATAGAAATTTCCTTAATAGGTAGGTTATACACGAAAGTGTGGTGAATTTGAGGAGAATGGTGTGTTTCGTTAAGAAAGAGTGCGAAAATATGGAAATTTCCCGAATAGGTAGGTTATACACGAAAACTGCGGTATAAAAACAAAAAACAAAACAAATTTCAAAAAACATCCCCTTGAGAAAAATACATATTCGAATTTTATAATTAATAATACCTTACAATTTTGGTAAATGCTAACAAAAGTTATGCGATAAGATGCGAAAATGGTTAAATATTAAGATAATATACACAAGACATTACAACGCCGTATTTCTGTTAAATTAAAGACCCAACAATTTAGGATGATCCACAATTTATTCAATTTGCTAATTTATTATGAACTTTACGTCTTCAATTCGTCGTCTTAAATTTTATTTGTTCTTAGTCCAAATTTTACTAGCTTTCATCAAACTACAACTCAACGAAATTTACCAAAAAAAAAAAGTCGAAAATCCACTTCAAATATCAAAAATAAAATACACATCAAAATTGACGGAACATCAAATGCTCAACAAAATACACGGAATTTTTCTTCCACGATTTATAAACATACGAACTTCACCTTTACCTTCAATGACACCAAAATACCCTTTAATGGTCCAAATTGCTCAGCATAAAGTAGAACGTCCCATCCAATTACTATCCGTCTACTTTTCAAACTGGAAATTCCCTCCAAAGAATGAATATGAACTTTCCAGATCGTCTGAAATTGCACCAACTAAACTAATGAGACCTACACGTCAGCCCAAGCATATATCTACCTCAATGCACCACATTCAATTCAAGCAAAAGCTTCTCAAATAATATTCAGTATGAGCCATCCAAGTATAACGTCTACAAAAGATTCATCTGCTTCCCAACTGCTCCTCCATCTACAAGCAACTCAATATCTTCTGCTTCTCAACTGCTCCTCCATCTACAAGCAAATCAACACAACTGACATCTTTAAAATTCATCTGACATTGTTTTTTAAGTTCGATCTTCAACAATTCCAAAATATTTTTCCAACGTTCTTTTGACTGTCACCAACTTTTACAATTTAATATATCTCGCCCGTGATTACAACCAAATTTTAATATTAATTTATACACAATCTACGAAACATTCTACTCCAACCACGTTGTCTTATATATCTCCATTATAAAACCTGCGTTCAATCCAAATATTTCAATGCTAAACATACAGAAAATTATGAAAACAAATGTCACCATTAGGTAGATAATACACAAAACCTGCGGCTCAAACCCAATCTGAAAATCCCCTGTGAACTCCGAAAATGTGAATTTTGGTAATCTCCCATAACACGAAAAAATCCTCTACAAAACTACGTTCCACCCAAATATTACAACACAAAACATTCAAAAGAGTGTGAAAACATGGAAATTTCCCAAATAGGTAGGTTATACACAAACTACGATGAATTTGAAGAGAATGGTGTGTTCGGTTAAGAAAGAGCGTGAAAACATAGAAATTTCCCTAATAGGTAGTACAACACAAATCTGAAACATGCAAGAGTGTGAAAACATACACGAAAACTACGTTGAATTTGAAGAGAATGGTGTGTTCGGTTAAGAAAGAGTGTGAAAACATAGAAATTTCCCAATTAGGTAGGTTATACACAAACTACGATGAATTTGAAGAGAATGGTGTGTTCGGTTAAGAAAGAGCGTGAAAACATAGAAATTTCCCTAATAGGTAGTACAACACAAATCTGAAACATGCAAGAGTGTGAAAACATACACGAAAACTACGTTGAATTTGAAGAGAATGGTGTGTTCGGTTAAGAAAGAGTGTGAAAACATAGAAATTTCCCTAATAGGTAGTACAACACAAATCTGAAACATGCAAGAGTGTGAAAACATACACGAAAACTACGTTGAATTTGAAGAGAATGGTGTTCGGTTAAGAAAGAGTGTGAAAACATAGAAATTTCCCTAATAGGTAGTACAACACAAATCTGAAACATGCAAGAGTCTGAAAACATACACGAAAACTACGTTGAATTTGAAGAGAGTGGTGTGTTCGGTTAAGAAAGAGTGTGAAAACATAGAAATTTCCCTATTAGGTAGGTTATACACAAACTACGGTTAATTTGAAGAGAATGGTGTGTTCGGTTAAGAAAGAGTTGAATTTGAAGAGAATGGTGTTCGGTTAAGAAAGAGTGTGAAAACATAGAAATTTCCCTAATAGGTAGTACAACACAAATCTGAAACATGCAAGAGTGTGAAAACATACACGAAAACTACGTTGAATTTGAAGAGAGTGGTGTGTTCGGTTAAGAAAGAGTGTGAAAACATAGAAATTTCCCAATTAGGTAGGTTATACACAAACTACGATGAATTTGAAGAGAATGATGTGTTCGGTTAAGAAAGAGTTGAATTTGAAGAGAATGGTGTTCGGTTAAGAAAGAGTGTGAAAACATAGAAATTTCCCTAATAGGTAGTTCAACACAAATCTGAAACATGCAAGAGTGTGAAAACATACACGAAAACTACGTTGAATTTGAAGAGAATGGTGTGTTCGGTTAAGAAAGAGTGTGAAAACATAGAAACTTCCCTAATAGGTAGTACAACACAAATCTGAAACATGCAAGAGTGTGAAAACATACACGAAAACTACGTTGAATTTGAAGAGAATGGTGTGTTCGGTTAAGAAAGAGTGTGAAAACATAGAAATTTCCCTAATAGGTAGTACAACACAAATCTGAAACATGCAAGAGTGTGAAAACATACACGAAAACTACGTTGAATTTGAAGAGAATGGTGTGTTCGGTTAAGAAAGAGCGTGAAAACATAGAAATTTCCCTATTAGGTAGGTTATACACGAAAGTGCGTTGAATTTGAAGAGAATGGTGTGTTCGGTTAAGAAAGAGTGTGAAAACATAGAAATTTCCCTATTAGGTAGGTTATACACGAAAGTGCGTTGAATTTGAAGAGAATGGTGTGTTCGGTTAAGAAAGAGTTGAATTTGAAGAGACTGGTGTTCGGTTAAGAGTGAGAAAACATCGAAATTTCCCTATTAGGTAGTACAACACAAATCTGAAACATACAAGAGTGTGAAAACATACACGAAAACTACGTTGAATTTGAAGAGAATGGTGTGTTCGGTTAAGAAAGAGTGTGAAAACATAGAAATTTCCCTATTAGGTAGGTTATACACGAAAGTGCGTTGAATTTGAAGAGAATGGTGTGTTCGGTTAAGAAAGAGTGTGAAAACATCGAAATTTCCCTATTAGGTAGTACAACACAAATCTGAAACATAGAAGAATGTAAAAACATACACGAATGTAAAAACATACACGAAAACTGCAGTGAATTTGAAGAGAATGGTGTGTTCGGTTAAGAAAGAGTGTGAAAACATAGAAATTTCCCTAATAGGTAGTACGACACAAATCTGAAACATGCAAGAGTGTGAAAACATACACGAAAACTACGTTGAATTTGAAGAGAATGGTGTGTTCGGTTAAGAAAGAGTGTGAAAACATAGAAATTTCCCTATTAGGTAGGTTATACACGAAAGTGCGTTGAATTTGAAGAGAATGGTGTGTTCGGTTAAGAAAGAGTTGAATTTGAAGAGAATGGTGTTCGGTTAAGAGTGTGAAAACATCGAAATTTCCCTATTAGGTAGTACAACACAAATCTGAAACATAGAATGTAAAAACATACAAGAGTGTGAAAACATACACGAAAACTACGTTGAATTTGAAGAGAATGGTGTGTTCGGTTAAGAAAGAGTGTGAAAACATAGAAATTTCCCTAATAGGTAGGTTATACACGCAAGTGCGGTGAATTTGAGGAGAATGGTGTGTTCGGTTAAGAAAGAGCGTGACAACATAGAAATTTCCCTAGTAGGTAGGTTATACCCAAACTGCGTTGAATTTGAAGAGAATGGTGTGTTCGGTTAAGAAAGAGTGTGAAAACATAGAAATTTCCCTAGTAGGTAGGTTATACACGAAAGTGCGTTGAATTTGAAGAGAATGGTGTGTTCGGTTAAGAAAGAGTGTGAAAACATAGAAATTACCCTATTAGGTAGGTTATACACGAAAGTGCGGTGAATTTGAGGAGAATGGTGTGTTCGGTTAAGAAAGAGTGCGAAAACACAGAAATTTCCCTATTAGGTAGGTCTTATACAAACTGCGGTGAATTTGATGAGAATGGTGTGTACGGTTAAGAAAGAGTGTGAAAACATAGAAATTTCCCTAATAGGTAGGTTATACACGAAAGTGTGGTGAATTTGAGGAGAATGGTGTGTTTCGTTAAGAAAGAGTGCGAAAATATGGAAATTTCCCGAATAGGTAGGTTATACACGAAAACTGCGGTATAAAAACAAAAAACAAAACAAATTTCAAAAAACATCCCCTTGAGAAAAATACATATTCGAATTTTATAATTAATAATACCTTACAATTTTGGTAAATGCTAACAAAAGTTATGCGATAAGATGCGAAAATGGTTAAATATTAAGATAATATACACAAGACATAACAACGCCGTATTTCTGTTAAATTAAAGACCCAACAATTTAGGATGATCCACAATTTATTCAATTTGCTAATTTATTATGAACTTTACGTCTTCAATTCGTCGTCTTAAATTTTATTTGTTCTTAGTCCAAATTTTACTAGCTTTCATCAAACTACAACTCAACGAAATTTACCAAAAAAAAAGTCGAAAATCCACTTCAAATATCAAATAAAATACACATCAAAATTGACGGAACATCAAATGCTCAACAAAATACACGGAATTTTTCTTCCACGATTTATAAACATACGAACTTCACCTTTACCTTCAATGACACCAAAATACCCTTTAATGGTCTAAATTGCTCCAATTACTATCCGTCTACTTTTCAACCTGGAAATTCCCTCCAAAGAATGAATATGAACCTTCCAGATCGTCTGAAATTGCACCAACTAAACTAATGAGACCTACACGTCAGCCCAAGCATATATCTACCTCAATGCACCACATTCAATTCAAGCAAAAGCTTCTCAAATAATATTCAGTATGAGCCATCCAAGTATAACGTCTACAAAAGATTCATCTGCTTCCCAACTGCTCCTCCATCTACAAGCAACTCAATATCTTCTGCTTCTCAACTGCTCCTCCATCTACAAGCAACTCAACACAACTGACATCTTTAAAATTCATCTGACATTGTTTTTTAAGTTCGATCTTCAACAATTCCAAAATATTTTTCCAACGTTCATTTGACTGTCAACTTTTACAATTTAATATATCTCGCCCGTGATTACAACCAAATTTTAATATTAATTTATACACAATCTACGAAACATTCTACTCCAACCACGTTGTCTTATATATCTCCATTATCAAACCTGCGTTCAATCCAAATATTTCAATGCTAAACATACAGAAAATGATGAAAACAAATGTCCCCATAAGGTAGATAATACACAAAACCTGCGGCTCAAAACCAATCTGAAAATCCCCTGTGAACTCCGAAAATGTGAATTCTGGTAATCTCCCATAACACGAAAAAATCCTCTACAAAACTACGTTCCACCCAAATATTACAATACAAAACATACAAAAGAGTGTGAAAACATAGAAATTTCCCTATTAGGTAGTATAACACAAATCTGAAACATGCAAGAGTGTGAAAACATACACGAAAACTACGTTGAATTTGAAGGGAGTGGTGTGTTCGGTTAAGAAAGAGCGTGAAAACATAGAAATTTCCCTATTAGGTAGGTTATACACGAAAGTCCGGTGAATTTGAAAAGTATGGTGTGTTCGGTTAAGAAAGTGTGAAAACATAGAAGTTTCCCTATTGGTATATATATCACACGAAATACCACGTTAAATATAAGAAGTTGGGCTTACATAGAAAATTCATTTCTGGCATTAACATTGTGATAACATGGTAATTTTTACTATTTCGAATTGAATTTTTACGTTTTTGAATTTACAAATTATTTAATTTCGTCAACTTTAGTTCCATTAAAAACTGCACGATCAACATATATTGATTATTGCGCTTATTTAAATTTTAAATTAACAAAAATGCAACTAGACATCGAATCGAATATTATAAATTTCAAAAAGATAATCCCCTACGATTGCAAAATGATGTACAAATAGTATTACATAAATCTCTCATTACGATACCTAAATGTAAAAAATTAGATCAACCATAAAATTTAACATCAAACAATATATAATAGAATATGATTTATGTTTTATATGATTGTGCATGGCTAACACATTTATATTTGAAATCTATTCATTGTAAACTCAAAGCAACTGGACTCGTTGTTCGTTTGAATAGATTCATGTAAACATTCTGTTAAAAGCTTTCTGTTAGCAACAGCAATTTATATAAAACATGTTATGTTACATTCGTAAAGGAACTTTGCCACACAATTTCCACAATTAACATTTTTCTCGATCTTCAATTAACATTGCAATTATTCACATTTTGTATGAATACTAGAAACTATATGGAAACACAAGTACACCTCGACTCTGGTTAATAATCTTGTTCTTTGCAGAAATACATGTTATTTTTATTTTTAATCAATAATACTTTAGACTTTGTGATATTTTGCCAGTTGAGATCTGTTTGCTGCTTGCTAACGCGAAGTATTTGCAGAAGTAAAGTTCGTATTTATAATTAATGTGTTGTCATTATTATAACATATCTGTATTATCCTCTCAAACTTTATTTTATAGCCCTACTTTAACACTTCTTTACACTCAGTTAAATAACATTACCATTCCTTATGTATTCTATGATGTCTTAATGCATCTTGTTGCAACTTTGTAAACATCGAACGTTCTTCACTAGAGTTTGGATAAATCCTGTATAATAATCCTTTTGTATAATCGTACTACGTTATATCTGTCCCCCATCCCAACAACATTCTCAAGGAAAATCTATGCATACATATATTAAGAAACTGCACAGCAGATCAAACTGATAAATCTCTCTACTCACCTGTAAAATGTTTAATTGTTACACCTGCTCGAAATGTGCCCAAGGATAATAGCAAGACTCGTTAAACTTATACTTTTAAATTGAATGAATCGAGAGCTATGAAGAGCTACAAGGGCTTTACTTCCAGTAAAATTAAATGAGGAGCTATGAATGTAAGCATCATAATCAAAAACTCATCATATGGGCTTTACTTAAAATATTACAGCTATAAACTATATAATTTCATATATTGCACATATAAAGGAATCGAGAAAATGTAAATTAAACCACTGAAAATCATTATCTTCGTTCATTATGCCTATTTACATTTGTTTAATTCACAAATATCTCTAAAGCTTGAATAAATACCTACTCTCTATAGCTTTAATAATTAGAATCGCAAGAAAGAAAAGAATCGCAAGAATGAAAATTGATTGTTGAAAATTTTGGGAACAATGGAAACAGTCTACGTATAAATATTGAAAATTATTTCTGTCAGCTAAAAAAGTCCCAAGTCTATAATTACTTATTACAAGAAAAGTAAAACAAGTAAATGAAAAACGAATCGTATATAAAATATGATCAGCTACGAGCTTAATATTTTATGCGTCTTTTATATTTATAAAACTTGAAAACATAAATGCAAAAATAATTGACCAATTGCTCCTATTATAACATTAATTAATTAATGATTATAAAGCTATTCCCCTTCAATATAAATTAATAATTTCTAATTCAGATATTTTGAATACTTGAATATACGGGCTTAACTGAAAAGAGCTTCAAGAACAAAATAAAACTTGGGATTCACAGCCTTTTAACTTTTACAAAAATTTCCCACATAGGGGAAATTTACCCTGGGCATTGAATTATTCAATCAACATGCATCGTTCAAATTTGCTGCGCCTTAATTCACAGCTTTTTAACTTTTACAAAAATTTCCCACATTGGGAAATTTCCCTTGGACATAAAATTATTCAATCAACATGCATCATTTAAATTTGCTGCGCCTTTTTATACACGGCTTTTTCCCACATAGAGAAATTTACCCTGGGCATTAAATTATTCAATCAACATGCATCAAGGATGAAATTCTCCAGAAAAAAATCTTCTAGGAAACTGCAACAGGACGTCATGATCCCATACGAATCTCCTTTTTCCTTTTTTATTTGCACTTCGTTGCATCGATTATTTTCATTTTTATTTAACATTTTGAAACAGATTAATAATTTTTGATACTTTTGGTTACTTTTGATTTGGTATAAAATTTATAAAAATACACACAACTTATATAAAATATTATATATTATATATGTAAATGTGGTAAATTTGTCGTTTACTTTTCCCCTTATATATATTCCCCTTATTTTTTTCCCTATGTATTTTTTCCCCTTATTTGTTTTATACTTTATTAAATAACACTTTCAAGAAGGACTTTATGATTTGGTAACATAAATGCACAGTCTGTACACGATAAAAATTAAATGAAAGCTTTGCTTTAAATGCCATTAAATACATCTGGAAATATATATATAGTAAGCACCATAATCCAAAAATTCACCATATGGACTTCGCTTAAAATATCACAAGCTTTCTTTCCAATATGATATATATTACATATGCTACGGAAACCACGATATGGAATTATGGAGGAATGTGTCAATAATAACATTAAATCAAACTTTTCTCATATGTAATAATTTACAAATTCATTTCGAAACTTCAACGTTGATTGAGAATAATTGAAACTAAATAATTCCTTTCTATTAATTAGAATCGCAAGAAATAATAAATGATAGTTGCGAATTTTCGAAGCAACTTGCTTGGTATGAATATTGAAAACTATGTTTATTTTAAATATAACACAATCTTTTTGCCCAACTAAAAAGGAAACAAATCTGAATATGAAATACAAGAACAAGCTGACCTTATTTCAAAGTATTAAGTATGAGCTTAACATTTTCAGCGTTTTTTTATATTCACAAAACTTGACAACATAAATTAATAAATATTTAACTAATATTTATCCTTTTATAATGGCTATAAAAGTATCCTTCAATTTATTTATTCTAATAACTGGAAACTCCACATCGAATAACGAAATATGAAACTCAAGATTTACTTCATCTGCTGCACCTTTACATAAAATAAATTTCTTTTTTATATCTAAAAGGTTTCCCACACAGCGCTTTAACATTTCAAAGATTTCCCACAGCTCTTACATTTCAAAGATAACAAAGATATCAAAGATTTCCCACACAGCTCTTTTTTACATTTAAAATATTTCCCACACAGCCTGTGCCGTGCCTTAAAGAAATCAATCAACATACATCAAGGATGCGATTCTGCAGAACTAAGTCTTCTAGGAAACTGCGACATTACGTCTTATCCAAAAGAATAATATCCCAACCATTTTTTATTTACATTTCCATGTTAATTTTTTTCAAATTAAGTTATGTATTTTCCTAACAGGCAGATATTTTTTTTTTTTGGTTATTTAGTTACTTTTGATTTGATGAAAACAATAAATAAACACGAACACAATTCTCTTGAGCTAAAATAGTGGAAAATTCGTCTGCTAAATTAGTTGTAAATTTTTCTTTTGATCACATTTATTACTATGTATTGTATTTATTTGTCAAGCTGGGAAATTTTTATAAGTTACATGCATCTTATAACTATTTAATCCTTCAAATTAAATAATATACATTTTTAATGTAACAAGCACAAATTGCATTATTATATTATATTATTACACAATACACTAATTATCTTTAAACTTGAACTGATTGCAATAAAAACCTTTTTGTTTTCGTTTATTTTCACCCTTATCATATTTGGTATACTAACTATTTCCATGGCTTTTGTGCACACAAATATCTATGTATGTTGAACATTGTCAGAACATTCCATTTAACAATTTTTATATAAAATGTGGAATAACATATTCAATATTTACAGTTTCCATACATGTAAATGTATATGTATGTTAATTTGTTGAACATTCTTTCTCGCCTTTCTCTCTCCCAACATATATGTCGTACGACTTATGAGAAGCATCTAATTTCGGGTGAGGTTTTCTGATGCAATTCTCGCTCTTAGCCCATCTTGAACATTCGTTCCAAAACAAATAAATAATAATTAAAAAAAGCCCCTGTTTTGGTATTTAAGCTACCAACCAAACAAAAACCTCACCCACCAAATATATGAACAAAGAGATAAAAAGATATTCAATGCAACCATGAACGAGAAGCCCAAAAGATGTCCCTGGAGATGGAAATACTTTGGATGTGCCATTAAAATCTCCCATCTCTGATGTCTGAAGAAGAGCTCAAGGAACAGCTGCTCTCATACGAGTACTTCCCATGGATGCATGAAGTCCGACCCGAGCATCTCCTGGATGTGTGGAGCTGACGAATGACGATGGAACTGGCCTCAACTGAAATTTTTCTTTTTAACTTAGCCCAATTTAATGATATTTATCGGGAATTAGCCGTGAAAATTAAATGTAACCTAAAATGTATCCGAATGAGCCAAAGATTTAACATAGAATAACCGAATTTATTCAAATAAATTTCTTTAAAATTTGAGCAGAACTCGAAGAAATGATAAATGGATAGATAAATATTTTTGATTTTGTAGAACTCTATAGAAAATGATTAAGCAAACATATTTCCAAAAAAGTTGCTGATAAATTTAATTAATAAAATAAAGATCTGAAACGAGAATTTTGTCGGAAATATTTTGACTTTTTCGATTTGGACACTATTTGAAATGAATATAAATATTTTAAAGCTATTTGAAGAACTCTTGTAAGCTGCACAGTTTTTGAAATTAATTAAACTATTTTCATATCATATAATTCAAGAATATGACTTTTAATTAAGTAATTCAGCATTTAAAATAAATTGTAAAATTAATTGTAAAATGTTTTAGTTTAACGAATCTTTCGGCTTCGACTGTATTTCAAATGATTTCAAATATTTTAAAGCTATTTGAAAAACAACTTTTTTGATTAAGTTTTAGTCACAGGATTTTTCTATTGTTAGTGAAAGACGGAAAATATTTTTCTTTTCGGTTTCGACTTGGAATGTAGAACAGTTTTCAAAACGAAATAAATTATTTTGAAATTATTTAAATAATTTGCAAGCATTTTTTTTTTTTAAATTCAATTTTGTAATTCAATAATTCAGCATTTAAAATTAATTGTAAAATGTTTTTCAGTTTTTAAAATGAAATAAATTATTTTGAAATTATTTAAATGATTTGCAAGCATTTTTTTTTTAAATTCAATTTTGTAATTAAATAATTCAGCACTTAAAATTTGGCTCTTACGGCTTGGATTATAAAACAAAATATTTTAAAATTAATTTTAATAAAAATTTGCTAATTTTTTGAAAACTATTCACATTAAACAATTTTCATTTCGATTTTTCACCTCAATATAATTGAGAATAAAAATAAGTTTAAAAACTATATATTTACGTATTTGAAATGAATGGGAAATTATTGTGGTTGGAGAGGTAAGTAAAACGCGTGCGTTGTTATATTTGTAATTAGTTTGTATTTTTATTTATATTTGCCTTAAAAAAAAACTGAAACAATTAATTTATAAACATAGGACTCGAAAACATTGAACATTATTGACAAAAATTGCAGAAGTATTTCACACACATCAACTAAATTAATTGCGTTTTTTTTGCTTTAAAATAGACAATTAAAATGATTTATAAAATCGCTTCTTGAATATATATATATAAAAATCACTTAGGTCTAATGCTTAGCGTTCACATTCAAATTGGATTCCGTTCGCGGCCAAAATGCGCCTGCAAATTGGGCTTATTTGGGCGTGGCCCCGCCTACACACGATTGCAGGGCTTGTTGGGACGAAAATTCAAGCATTGCATTTAACTATTTACAAAAATATTCAGATTTTGCCTTAATATGGGTTTTTTTGTGTCGAATACATTTGTAAAGAGAACCTTTCGATAACACACGTTTATGCAGTGCGAAGTTTAAGGATGGAGTACAAAAGCAAATAGGGGAAAAGTGACGGGAATTGGACCATATTTGTGAATTGGGAAAGTGTGTCTGAGTTTAACAATTGCAAAACAAAAACAGCTAAGCGTAAATAAACATAAATTGGATATCGGATTTCAAAACAAAAAGAGTTTTTTTTGGGTGTCTTTTGCATATGATTTCGTGTGTCTATTTTCCAAGTTTGTTTCTTACTTCGTTAAAATGCATTCGCTTTTGTTTTTTTTTTTTTGTTCTTTAATTGTTTAGTGTGTTGTTTTTATATTTACTTAGTAAAAGCTGACAACAAATTTGAAATACTTATTTGATAGGTACACTCAAAAATATGTTTTGCATATTAGTTTAGCTGCTGTCGATATTGCTATTTTTCTTTTTTTTATTGATTTGTCTTGTCCTGGCTATTGCATCGAGTGTGTGGGTGAGGGGGGTGCCGCTTGATCTGTTGTCTTTCGAATATAGTATGTCCGCTGCTTCAGTTATAACTATATATACCTTTATATATATGTATATGTAGTACTTAGAAAGTAACCCTTATTCAGTTAGACCACTTTGTCTGCTGCAGCTCCCAGCGTCTCGCCTATGTATATAGTATGTAGTTATACATATATCATTCGCTCACAAATATACTTTTAGCTAACTAGCAATTAGTTACATATGTTTACACCGCAATACAATTTGAAAAGTTTTTTCGTGAATCAATTCGCATAACATTCGCTATTTACATGGATATTCTTTTTTTTTTTTGGAAATTTTTCGTAAATTTTGACTAGTTATTTATGCATGCGCCTGGAAGAGGCTTCGGAATTGTTAGTTATTAACCGCGAGCGGTTGTTTTCTCTTTTTCTTTTCGTTTTTGTTTTTCATTTTTAGGACAAAATTGGATTTTTGTTATGTTTTGTTGTTTTAACTCTATGTAATCGAGGGAAAATGCTAGTTTCTGAAATCCTTTGGATACACTATCTTTAGGCTCATCGCCTCTGTCTGTCTGTCCGACCGTCCGTCTGTCCGCCTGACTGCCTGTTGATGTTGTTGTTTATACAGTTGCATTTTGTTTTTGTTTATTCTAGACCTATATCACCGCTTAATTGCCTTAAACACTCTAATTATTTCATAGCTGATTTCTTGCTGATTCATTGTTGTCTTTCGGATTGGTTGTCCTCGGTTTGTGTGTTTTATTAGAAATTAGTTGATTGATTATGAACGTGTGTGATGTGCAGCTACTTAATAAAGTTCAAAGTTCATGAAACTTCACAATTTCTTATGCCTGCGCTATGAATCATACAATCTATATATATATATATATATATATATATATATATATATATATGTCTATGTGTATGTATTGTATGCTTAGTTTTTGCAAGGTATTAATTATGTATGTATGAAACCAATGTGATCCTATGCAAAATTGTATTATTATGTATACACATATATATATTCTCATATATATATATGTATTATTAGTATAATTATGCTTATTACAAACTATTTTGCACTGTACAACAAAATATATATATGTGTGTGTACGCGTTTTCTGCATTTCCTTTTTTTTTGTGTTTTTGTTTTTTTTTGTACAATTTGAAAACTAATTTAAACTTTTACATACATTTACGTAGTTGCTAGAAAGTTGTTCTTTTTTTGTTTCGATTTTCCTCTTAGTATTTATGTATATGTGTGTATGTTTGTGTGTGTGTGTGTGTACTTTTTGTTGTAGGAAACATTTTGGAAATGATATAGAAAAATAAATGCATAGAACTTTATTAAGCATACAGAACGTTAAGCTTTTAGCTTCTATTCGTATATGTAGTTGTTATATTTTGTCTTTTGCTTAAACATTTTTCATTTGTATTTAATTTTTTTGTTTTTTTGCATAATTGTTTTACATATAAAGAAATTTTTGTTTAATTTTTAGCGCTACATTTCGCAAAAGGCGCGCTTAACTAGGCCTAAACAGCGCTTGCTCTAAGGCTTTATTGCAAACCATTTTTTTTGCTCGTTAATTTTAACCCTTTTTCTTTTATATATGTGTATATATATAGTATATTGATTTCAAATATAAAGCACTTAGAACTAAACAAACAGAACTTGATAAAAAAACAAACAAAAAACAAATAAGTTATATACAGCAAAGCATATTTGAATTGTTTTTACGTTCGCTTAGGCCTTACATATACAATATGCAATGTACAATTAGTCTTAAATGTGTGTGTCTTGTATACATGTTCGTCATATTGGGGATTTGGTTGTGGTTTTGGGTTTAGGTGCAGGCTCCTCTTGCTCCTCTTGCTCCTCTTGCCTGGCTATCAAATTGTAAATGTTGTGCAGTCCCAAATTAGATGCTACACGCCCGAATAACTCAGCTCTGCAGCGTTAGCCACGTCAACATGGCCAACAGAACCATCCAGTTGGCCAGGTGAGCTGTGCTGGCGCTGGAGCCTGTTTCGCCGCATTTACCTGCAGATGGAAAAGAACAAAATATTAGATAAATGGACGCCAATATGTGACTAGGCCACTTTTTTTTACAAATTACATATTGAGATTTGATTACAATAAATCATATATTATATAATATATATCATGGCAGTTATAACCCCTATATAAAGTCTATAGTCTATAAATAAATCTAAGCTAACATAATTGAATCTCCATTTTCATTGTAGGTTTATCTACAATTCAGATTTGATTGGACTTCATTTTCCTTCGTTATTATTGTATATATTACTAGCGGGTATAACCCGGCTTTGCCCGTGGCACGTATGTTATAAATCAATGTTCTCAAACAAATTTGAAATGATTTTGAAACTGATCGGACGGTAAACAAATAACTTTCATACAAACGTTTTCCGCCAATTTACCACTGTTGCGAGTGGAATTTCCCAAATCGCTGAAACACGTATTCATTTCATTCTTATGTAGAGCTTTGAAAATAAGTTAGAAGCAAATCGGACACAATTTAAAACTTCGCACAAAAAATCTTTGAATCGCATTCCACCCGAAAAAGTTTGGATTCTGCAAAAAGTGTGAAACACGTCTGAAATGATTTTTCTTATAGATCTTAGGAAATGAATTTGAGCGCGAAACGTCACCCACCAAATCTTTGACCTCCATTTCCACCAAAATTTTCCTAAAAGTGTGAAACACCCCTCAAATGAATTTGAACAAAGATCTTTGAAAATAAGTATTTGAGGCCGATCGGATGGTAAACAAAAAAGTTACATACAAACGTTTTTCGCGATTTTTCCACACTTGCGGGTGGCATTTACCGAAACCCCCCCGTGCACCTACATCACATAAGGTAGCTACAGTGAAAATTTCAGCTTCCTAGCTCTTAAGGTTTGGGCTGTGCGTTGATCATCAATCAGTCAGTCAGGACAAACAGTTATATATATAGAGATAACAGGTATAACCCCGTTTCCCCCCCATTATTTTTCTACACATTTTCAGACATCAATTTTCACCCATCTTCCGTCTTTAAATTAGTCTAAACAAACATAATTGAATCCCCATTTTCATTGGATTGGAAATGTTTACATGGGTCTCTCTCTAGTCTCAGGTGAAAACTCAAAAAGTAGCTTTATCATCCACCAGTAAATCAGTCAGTCCGTCAGTCAATCAATCAATCAGTCAGTCAGTCAGGGCAAACAATCTTAGAGTACAATTCATATAAAGAGCACCAACCAAAAACGGATAGATTGGCCACCAGATGATGATCGGGCGGCTTTTGCGTGCCGCGATAGCAGGCATCGCCGACAACCAGCTTGGCTGCATTGCCCTCCGTGGGCCTGTAGCTAATGCAGACGCCATGCTTGGTGCCCTTGTGCCTGGCTATAATGTAGACGGTGCTGTTCTCGCTCCACGAGCCATGACAGGAGTACTCTGCGTGTGGGAAAGAGGCAAACATTAGAGTAGCTGCATATTGTGCTGCTGTTTGAGTGGGCGCCTCGCTTACCTTCCTCGCCGTCCACGCTGCACAGAGGACTCACATCGATGACATTGGGCGCAGTGCAGCCCACCCAAAGCTGTCGCTGGGCATTGTAGTTGGTCACACAGCCGGGCACATCGCGACGACTGCGCGTGGCCACGAAGCCCACGCTGGTATCGTTGGCGCTGCTCAGCACCAGAGCTTCCTCCTGCTGCTGCTGCTGTTGCTGGAGTTGCTGCTGTGCTGGGAGTGCATTGCGTCGGCTGCGCACGGGCAGGCCGCGCGTGTTGGCATGCCAGGAGCCACGCTCCATGCGCTCGGCATTGCGAAAGCTGAGTGTGCTGTGCCTGCCGCAAATAAACAAAACCACAATTGGCTTCTGCTTCTTGCTCTGCTGTTGATCAAAACTTCAATACATACCCCTTGTGGGCAAAGGAGCCGGCATCCAAGGCATCGCCATGATGATGATTGTGGCCATGTCCGAGATGCGATTTGCCATTGTGATTGCGCTTGTGGCGCGTGACCAGGTAGGGCGGCCCAATTGCGCCGCGCAGAGTGTACAGGCCCTCCATCGGGCAAATATGCGGTTCCGGATTGCTTGCTGTGCACAAAAAAAAAAGGAGAAACGATCAAATAAAGGTGCACAGCTAAAAGATACCCTGTAGCCGGAACTAAGCAAACAAATATGTACTCAAACTTTTTAGCTATTTCTGCTTAACTCAGACCTCCAAGCTGAGTAAAATGGAAAAAAGGGGATTCGATCAAATCAGAGTGCACAGCTAGAAGATACCCTGTAGCCGGAACTAAGCCAATAAATATGCAGCAAAACATTTTAAACATTTCTGCTTAACTCAGACCTCCAAGCTGAGTAAAATGGAAAATAGATAATCGATCAAATAAGTGTGCACAGCTAAAAGATACCCTGTAGCCGGAACTAAGCAAACAAATACATATGTATTCAAACTTTTTAAATATTTCTGCTTAACTCAGACCTCCAAGCTGAGTAAAATGGAAAAAACAGGAATCGATCAAATCAGAGTGCACAGCTAGAAGATACCCTGTAGCCGAAACTAAGCCAATAAATATGCAGCAAAACCTATCGAAAATTGCTTCTTAACTCAGATAAAAACTAAATAAAATGTCATATTCAAATAACTTTTGAGCTAAAAGTGCGATTGTTCCGAAACTTGCAGCACTTGAAGGTGGTCTTAAAATCCGTTCATAGTGACAGACAGACAGACAGATAGATAGACAGATAGATGGATAGACAGATTGATAGGTAGATAAATAGGTAGATAGATAGACAGGTAGATAGACAGACAGATAGATAGGTAGATAAATAGGTAGATAGATAGACAGATAGATAGGTAGATAGATAGATAGATAGATAGATAGATAGATAGATAGACAGACAGACAGACTGACAGAGAGACAGATAGATCGGTAGACAGATATATAGATAGATAGATATATAGACAGATATATAGATAGGTAGATAAATAGGTAGATAGATAGATAGACAGTCATACAGACAGACAGACAGACAGATAGAAAGATAGATAGATAGACAGATAGATCGATAGACAGATATATAGATAGATAGATAGATAGATAGATAGATAGATGGATAAATAGATAAATAGATAGATAGATAGATAGATAGATAGATAGATAGATAGATAGACACATAGACAGACACTTCTTTAGACGGACAAGGCTTTGTCGTCTCGGTTGCTGACCAGAAAAATATTTACTTTGTTATACCCCAGTCTCAGCCCGTTGTCAATTGGTTACAGGGTATTAAAACAGCGCACAGAGCGTGCACACAAAACATACCCAGCAGCGTTATGTAGGCCATCTTATTGAAGTCAAAGTGATCCGGTGCACAGGCATCCTCCAGACGATTGGCCGGCTTGCCCGTTTGTATCTCAATGACGTGCGTGTCCCGACGGTAAAACATCATGCACATAAATCCGGATTGGCTGCAAAGGGAAACCGAGTGAACTGAGTTGCGGCGGGATTTCTTACAGGGTTTATTTTTTTTTTGTATAGCTTACCAGCCGGTGGTATAGTGCACCACAGCCATCATTTCGGTTGAGGTCTGTTTGTTTATCTGCTCGCAGAGAGCACGTGTCTCCATGTAGCCGTTGGGCTTAATAATGTGCACGGAGCCATCACTGTAAAGAAATTGGAAACGTTTTATTGGCTGTCAGTGTCGGACGAGGATGCCGCAGGCGACGTTGCTGCCGTTGCCGTTGTTGTCACTCACTTGGCATGATAATTGTAGACGGCATTCCCCATAAGTGCATGCCAGTGTCGCGGACCCTTGAACCAAGCGGGAAAATCGCAGCGCTCAGCCGCCGGCGGTTTCCGCAGCGACATTATTCGCGAGCCAACCTGCGGGAAGGGCGAAAAGAGCGAAAAAGGGGGGAATTTAATGGCGTGGCTTTGATTTTGGATTTGGCGGTTTGATGCTTACCTCGGCGCTGTCTAAGCCATTGCAAGTGGCGTCGCCGGATTGCGCCAGCTTATATTCGGCATCCTTCGAGCTGAGCATGCTCGGTCCGCCTGCAAGGGTTATAAAAGTTGAGTTGAATTGAGTTGTGAAGACATTTTTCCAGCTTTTCTTACCCATCAGCGAGGAGATTTTCTCGTAAACAAAGCAACGATAACGCTCCTCATTCGAAATGGCATGATGATGCAAGACAAGACCCACCAAATAGCGTGAGTTGCCATCCTTCCAGGTCGCCAGGCAGGTCAGCTCTTCAACTGCAAAGAGATTGGAAATATGCGATACAGTGAAACGTCTGCTAGCGGACAAGGGTGTACATTTCTATTAGCCACATTTATATTAGCTGACAAACTTGTATTTTAAGTTAACAGACAAATAAAATAAAATAAATAAAAAAAACAATTTCGAATCTTTTTTGGATACAATTCTGCAAATCAATTTTTGGCCAGTTTGCAACAGCAAAAACTATTTTTGGAATATGAATTGAAGCGTGAAATAAATCTATAAATCAACAAAAAAAAAAGCTCAACTTAAACCTAACCTTTAACATATTATAAATGCCAGGCAATTCGAAATTCTAAATAGGTAAAGAAATATGTTCAAATTTAAAAAAGAAAAGTTAACCCTTCCCTAAAGCAACCCTCGGTACACACAGCTCCTCGATAAACTCAACAACCGATCTGCTGCTGTGCAACAAAACATAAAAGTTTTCATTTCTGAACACCCTTGTGAAGGGCTTCTCACAATTTCACAGCTATCCTCGTTTTCAACTATGTCTATAAAGGATATTAGAGGGTAACATTTTCACTTGAATTTTGACCCAGAATAGCGTTGCCAGATTTAGATGCCAAATTGATATAGAGGACAAACAATAAACAAAAAAACAAATCTCGTGAAAATCTGATATGATTTGACCGAGTTACGGGGTTGGGAAGTTTTGAACTATGTATGAATAGGATATTTGAGGGAAACATTTTCACTTGAATTTTGGCCAGGAATAGCGTTGCCAGATTTAGATGCCAAATTGATAAAGAGGCCAAACCATGAAGAAAGAGCCAATCCTTGTGAAAATCGGATGAGATTTGACCGAGTTATGGAATTGGGAAATTTTGACCTATGTCTATATAGGATATACCCTCTAGGTAACATTTTCACTTGAATTTTGGCCAGGAATAGCGTTGCCAGATTTAGATGCCAAATTGATCTAGAGGCCAAACCACGAAGAAAGAGCCAAACCTTGTGAAAATCGGATGTGATTTGACTGAGTTACGGGGTTGGGAAGTTTTTACCTATGTCTATAAAGGATATTTAAGGGTAACATTTTCACATGAATTTTGACCCAGAATAGCGTTGCCAGATTTAGATTCCAAATTGATATAGAGGCCAAACCATGAAGAAAGAGCTAAACCTTGTAAAAATCGGATGTGATTTGACCGAGTTACGGGGTTGGGAAGTTTTTACCTATGTTTATATAGGATATACCCTCTAGGTAACATTTTCACTTGAATTTTGGCCAGGAATGGCGTTGCCAGATTTATATGCCAAATTGATATAGAGGCCAAACCATGAAGAAAAAGCCAAACCTTGTGGAAATCGGATGAGATTTGACCGAGTTACGGGGGTGGGGAAATTTTGACCTATGTTTATAAAGGATATATATAGGGTAACATTTGCACAAGAATTTTGACCCAGAATAGCGTTGCCAGATTTAGATGCCAAATTGATATAGAGGCCAAACCATGAAGAAAGAGCTAAACCTTGTAAAAATCGGATGTGATTTGACCGAGTTACGGGGTTGGGAAGTTTTTACCTATGTTTATATAGGATATACCCTCTAGGTAACATTTTCACATGAATTTTGACCCAGAATAGCGTTGCCAGATTTAGATGCCAAATTGATAAAGAGGCCAAACCATGAAGAAAGAGCCAAACCCTTTGAAAATTGGATGAGATTTCACCGAGTTACGGGGGTGGGAAGTTTTGACCTATGTCTATATGGGATATTTGAGGGTACCACTTTTATTATTACATGACCAATAATAATGTCGTCAAATTTAGATGCCAAATTGAACTAAAATGAAAGCACTCTAAATACATATTAAATCGATTCATTTAAATGTTATTGTGGGGAAAAGGCAATATTTGTTATTAACCTGTTTTTGCAACAGCAGCGCTTTTAACGCTTTCTGTTTGCCAAGACATCTGCACAAACAAGCTTCAGAATTGTCCTCAAATAACTCTAAGAGCGTAAGCCGCAAGGGTATTAAATCTTCGGTGTAAGGCTACATTAATTGAATGAAATGAAAGAACGCTACAGTGTGGAAAGGCAAGTCCGTTGGCCAACAGTAAAATAAGTGCGCTTTTAAAGTGTCGCCTCGAACGAGTGCGTACTGTAACAAGCTTGAATAGGTTTTCCTGTATCTATTCGATTTCTGAGAAACGCTTTTTGAGCCAAGATGTCATTTAACTTGAACAAAAAAAAACCGACTGATACTCAAGCGAGACGCTTGAGAGCATTCACTTGAATCATGTTGTGGACTTACCCGTGCTCTCGGTGCCCTGGACATCGGGACAGGCCTGAAAACTGAGGAGCAGGCGACTCTCCTCGGTGCAGCTCTCGATGTTCGAGACGGGCGACTTGCACTCGCCGTGGCCGCGATTGTACGTGAATATGAAGGGACCTGCGGACCAGATGATTAATTGATTAATTAGTTAATTGATTAATTAGTTAATTGATTAGTTAATTATTGGGTACTCACCCTTTAGCGGGCACTTGACCGGCTCGGCGCTCTCGCGGAAGAGGGAATAGAGCAGAGCATCGCCCGGTATTTGATCGCAGAGATTCTGTAAAGTCTCACGGCCCTTGCAAAAGTCTGGGGGACATGATTATTTGAAAAGCACACATAGAAATACAATTAATGCAAATCGCTAAGACAGCTTCGTTGCAGACAAAGAAAACACACACACACGCACAGAGAGAGAAAGGCGGAAATAAGTCGAAATGGGAAATGGGAATACGTTTCAAAAGGAATGGATCGAGTAGAATAGCAAAGTATAGTTAGGATAGTTTAGCTTAGTTAGATAGATAGATAGTTAGTTAGATAGAAAACAACACATTTAGGTGAGTTTTTTTTTTTTTGTAAGGAGTAAATAAAAAACAATTCTACAAAGTTCTAAAGGTTTTGTTAAATCATTTTTGTGCGTCGCACTGGAAGCTGCTCCCATTTAAATTAAACAGATATTTCTTTAATTAAGTGGCCTCTCGCTGGCTTTCTGAGAAAATTGCGCCAAATGATGCTCGAGAAGTCGCCGGAGAAAGTCAGCTTCGAGTGCGGCGACACAATGAGCTGAAACAACAACAATTTCTGTTGAAATGTGTGTTCAAACATTAAATAAGAACAAATTAAATGAGGCGCAAACTCAAATCAACAAAGACAAGAGAGAAATTTTTGCTTTTCTTGCCCCGACAATGCCAGAGATTTTTTTTTTTTGCATTGCTGAGAGCTTTGTGTATTATAAAAAACCAACTGAAAAAACAACACGTTAAAGTATTAGTTATTAAAAAAAAAAGGGGGGTGGGAAGAAGAAGAACAAAAAAGAACACATGGTCTTTCGGGCCCGAAGAAAGTCGGGATACAAGGCAAAGGATAACTTTTGTTTAACAATATTTTTTTTTTTTTTTTTTTTTGGTATTTCTGTTGCTAGGGCAAGCATAACATAAATATATATAAAAATAATTAATTAAATTAATTCGAATAATTAAATGTAATACTCGTATGCTAAGAAATCATAAAAAGATTAGTTTGATTTGCGGTTTTGGCAAATGTAGTTTTTTCGCAGTTTGTTGGATTCGATTTTGGTAAAGGGTCCTCTCTTTTTTTTTCTTTTGTTGCTTTTTTTTTTTAATCGTAACTTAATCCGTTAGCTTTATAATAAGATATAGATAGATATATAGATATATATGTATATGGTTAGGAAACCAACACAGACAGGCATATATTATTATATAGTTGTAAATACATGTAGTACAAAAGGTTTTACAGCTAAAAGGCACAACAAACAATTCGGGAGCGTTTTTTTTTTTTGGTCAATAATCTCTAAACTAAATCAAAACAAGCACACACACAGAATAGTGTTGGAAAATACACGAATATCGCTTGAACAAAATTCAACCAAAAATTATGTACAGACTTTTATAAGCCAAATGCTGGGCATGTGTAGAGTTGGTGGGCGTGTGTGTGCGTGTGTGTTGGGAAGGTGTCTGTAGAGTTTCTGTGTGTGTAGAGTTTTTTGTATTCTGTTTGTCTGTGTGTCGGTGTGTGTGTGTGTGGCCTCTTTGAGTAATGATTGTAATTAAGTAGCAACTAGACTTGATGAAAAGCATAACGTTATAACAAGGCGCTGTTAGGGCGTGGCGTGGCGTTCGTGTGTGTGTGTTGGAAAGTGTGTGATTATATGCGGTTCAGTGTTGGTTTGGCGGCAACTACTACGAAGAAGCATTGTATATCATGACAAGGCAAAAATACGACAGCACAGGACATTAAAAATAAACTATGTATAATATTTTTTTGGTTTTAATTCCTTTTGTTGGCGCGCACACTCACACACACACACGCCCACACACGTGTGTATGTAAATGGTTAAATGTAATGTGTGTAATATTTATAGCTGGACTATAATACGATAATATTGTTGTACACAAACAAACAAACAAACAAACACACACGCACAAAACAACACTTAGAACGAACGGAATGAAAAATGAGACACATCTAGTTTAGGAGTTTCGTACGGAAAAGTACAAATATAAATTATGAAAGAACCGAGAGCAGAAATTGTTGAGTTTCATGTTAAAATTACATTAATTAAAGAACACACACACATTTAGTATTATGTACAAATTAACAAAACGCAAAAAAAGAAAAATAATTAAAATAAGAAAAGAAACGAAAAAAACAAGTAGAAGACAGTAACAACTAACTAAAAGGTACAAACACGGACACACACATATATGTTATAAAAAAAAAAAAAAACAAATGGGAAACAACAACACGGGTGAGGTGAGGAATGGGGGGGGGGCGGAGGAAAAGTGTGAACTCATAGAGCGAATAGTAGTAGAAGTAGTAGTAGTGGTAGTAGTAGTAGTACAAATAGTAGTAGGGTAAGTAGTTAAATAGTAGTAGGTTGGTTTTTAGGTTAGGTTAGAATGTAGTAAGAAGAAAGTACAACAAGTAATTGATAAATGAGACAATTATACTAGCGGTCACTAGCGGGCAGCCCATCCCAACATTTGATCATCATGTACAATATATGTATGCAAAATATATATACATAAATATATGTATATAATTGCTACTATTTCGTTTTTTTTTTTTTTTTGGTTTTTTCATTTACAATTTTCTTTGGCTTGTGCCAAAAAGCGCACAGCACGAGTAAATAATTGTTTTGGTTGTTGTTTTTTTTTTACAAAATTTAGCTGAAATCCTTTTCTTTTTTTCGACAAAACAAAGTGTGACAGAGAATAACTAAAATGATTAAATGGATGTGGGAATGTATTTGCTATTGATTATTTTTATACAAAAATGTGTTTCGATTTTTTTTTTTTTAGTTGCCAAACAAAAAATGCAAAAGTTCTTGAAGCGACAAATGAAAATTGTATCTCAGGGAAATTTCGTTCGGGAAATTGGGAACGGACAAACGTATAAAAATTTGATTTGAATGATGAAGAAACCCGAATCCTTGAATTGTTTTTTATGATTTCCAAAAGCGGCAGGTATATTTAACACACACGCACACACACACACACATGGGATGTAAAACTGAAATATTTACAACTAGCAGAAATTACCCGGCGTCGTCCGGGCCAGTCTTTTATATATATACACACAGAGCACATTGCTCGAATCGATCAAATCGGATAAACAGAAGTTATATGAATGTATTATATCATGCAATGGAAACCATTTCGGAAATCATATTCCAGCTTCGTACTGTGCCGAAACATAAGACAATAAAAAAACAAAAGCTTCACTCGCTCGTTTGAAGAACTGTACAAAAATTGAGGCGATGATTTCACTGAATGATGATTAATTTTTTTTTGGTTAGCAGTGGATTAATATAAAACATTACACAATTATAATCATGTACAAAGAGTTATTTTTCCAAGAGTTATTATTAATAATATTATCAAAATCAATAAAAACAAACTTAAACATTAATTGAACTCAAGAAAGACAACAAACAACAGTTCATCAAATAATTATGGATTATTCGAAATCAAAAGCGAAAAGGAATTGTTTATCAACAAACGAACAAACACAATAAATATTATTTTATCTGTACAAGAGATGGAGGAAGGAGTCTTTATTTACAGCGTGTGTTGTTGTTGTTCTTGTTGTTGTTGTTTTTTGTGTTTGTAATATCCTTAATTGATTTTCATTATAATACACAATTGATTTATGCGATTCTTCTGTACAATCCTTGACAAAAGCAAGGAAAAACATTCGCCAAACGAATACCACAAAAAATCATCATAAAAAAAAAACGAGGGAAAAACGTAACGCAAAACAAATTAAGATGAATGAGGTTTATGGCACGACTTGCCTATATAAATATATAGATATATATAAATATATATGTACATATTCGCATATAAACAAAATTGACAACGTAACAGAGCGAAACGGAACCGAGTGACAACAAATTAATAGAATAAAAAACTGAATGAATGAGCACATCAAATATTGCATAAATAACTGAAATGAATTGAAATGAAATGAAATGGCCATGTGAAAATATATATAAACATATCTCTATATATATATATTCATGTACAACAGCGCCAACAATAACAACTTGGCTAACAAAACAGCGAGCAGGGGCGAGGGGGCGTGTGGGGGCGTGGCGCAGAGGGGGCGGGGTGGCCAGGAGACAGGCGAAATTGGTTGACACTCCGGGCGCAAACACGCGACTCTCGCAGCTCGGTTCCACGCTACCCTAGGTAAATACGGTCTTCTCCTCTTCTTCTTTTATATATACATATATATATGCATATATGGTATGCGAAAACTGTACCAGCGCACGCAGCCGGAAAAGTGGGCGTGGGCGGGGGCGGGGGGGCTGGTTTTGTGTGGGTCGCATGAAAATGCCAAAAAAAAAAAAAACTATAAAAAATAAAATAAAATTGGCTGTTGTCCTGACCTGTGCGCGGCCAACAAATTACCCAGTCAACGTACCAAAAGCAGGTTGTGCCACACACACACACGCACGCACACACACGCACACACACACACATATACACACCCACACCCGCACACACTCATGTGCGTGCTGTTGTTGTGTTATAAAAGGCATGGTAAACATTTTTACAGACATTTGATTAAATTTAAATATTCTCGCACGAAAATTGGCTAAAGCTGTTAGTCGGAAATGCCCGGCTAGTAGATACCCTAGGCCTGGCGACAGTCTGTCAATGCAAACAAACTAACTAGAGCTGAAAGACAATCGATGGAACTATCGATTAAATCGATGTATTTGGTGTTTTGAGAACTATCGATTACTTTTTTTTGGGAACAATCGATGTTTTCGATGTGTTCGGTGTTTTTCCTGCTTAAATACATTGTATTGGAAATTTTGCATATATTTAGACAAAATAACAAATTTGTTTTTGTTAAAAAATATATCGATACTATCGATGTTTTGCGTAAAAACAATCGAAAACATCGATAGTCTCAGGTATCAATAATTTTTCAGCTCCAATCCTAAACTCCTTCTGCGCACACATACACACACACACGCATATCTCTTACATAGCCCCACTCTATGAGAAATGCTCTCTCTTGATTAACTTCGGACTTCATAGTCCGATCCTTATGAAATTGTCAGAGCTTACACATGGCATGAAAAAAATTTGTGTATACTAAAGCGCAAGACTCTACATTTCGAAATTTCGCTATTTAGGGGGCATTGGGCGAGGTATTCAAAAAGTAATATAGTGTGGAATTTTTTGTATTTATCTCTGGTAATCTTCGAGCTATTTGAAATTATGGAAATTATGAAAATGTGAGGAGTTATCAGACAAGAAATATAAATTCATTCTACGCATAACAAACGGACTTGACTCGAGAGACAGCTCGTTGTCCAGGCCTGAATAGATGTCTTTTTTCATGATATAACTATAAGACCCTCAGCACAAGTATAAAGAGTCGAAAGGACTACGAACAAAGAATGCAGCAGCTGGAAAACTAAATAAAAAATAGACCAGAAAAACTGAACAAGAGCGTAAAATTAACGCCACAAAAATTGGGATTGAAAAGAAAAGTGAACGAAATGCGAACGATGAGCGCAATAATACGCAAAAAATACTCAGATAGGTAGACACAGCCAGGTGAAGGGTTTTAATGCAGTGGAAGGGGGGGGGGGGGGTCAAGGGGCAGCCAGAGTTGGCGCAGTTTTGCGCTTAATTATTTTAATTATTTTTTATGCTGCCAACATTTGTGCACTCGGCAGCTCGCTCGCCCTCTGAGAGCGAGCGTTGCATAGCAATTAAAATATGGTCGACTCCTTCAGCTCCCCCCCCCTTCAAACCCCCCCCCCCCCAACCGTAGCAAACCCTGCAGAATGTCCTTCATTGAATGCCCGCAGTGCCAGGCACTTGCAAGCCCGAGTGCTATCATGGAATTGGTATGCAAATAGTTAAAAATCCAGCTGCTACGCAAGATGCTGCTAAATGGGTCCAAAAAACAGAAAAAAAAAACCAAAAATTCAAATAAAAAAACATCAAAATAATTATGCAAGAAGCCAAGCAAATAGGACAGAGGAGCCGGAGGCGGAGGCGAAGGGGAGGGGCTTGTGGCCCTGAATCAGGTGTACCTAGAATCGAGTAAGTCAACCAAAGCTAATGATAGATACACATTTTAACTCATCCAATTTAAAGCGAAGTATATTTTTAGTTAAAGGACATGTTAAAGATTTGTATATGCTTTCGATCAGGCGAGGCGAAAGAGAGCTAAATTCCGCTGCCAGTTTATTTCAAGGCTATTTTCTTAGTTTTCAAGCTAGAGCTGCAATTTTGCATAAATTCTCTAGAGGTAATTACATTTGAATCAGTCTGATTCGATCTATTAATCATATAGCTGTCTATATTAAATATATTTTATATATTAACCAAACTTTTTGAGCGAATCAAGGGCAAAAAACTGGTTCGAGTTGTACTAAAGGAGAATCGCCTAGAACTGGTTGCGAATTACAAGACTCTGTTACAAGTCTGTTACAAGTCTGTTAAAAGTCTGTTAAGAGTCTGTTAAAGTTTTGTGATTCTATTATTAAATAGTATTGCCAATTTCAATTACAATGTATATGCGCTTTCATTGATGCCAAAGATGAAACTGCTAGAATTGGTTGCGAATTACAAGACTCTGTTACAAGTCTGTTACAAGTCTGTTAAGAGTCTGTTAAAGTTTTGTGATTATTTTATTAAATAGTATTCCCAATTTCAATTACGATGTATATTCGCTTTCATTAATGCCAAAGATGAAACTGCTAGAATTGGTTGCGAATTACAAGGAGTCTGTTACAAGTCTGTTAAAAGTCTGTTATTCTATTATCAAAAAGTATTCTGGTCATACCTGCCCTTGGTAACTGTGTTTACCATTTCAATTATAATGTTTATTCGCTTTTATTAAAGCTAAAGCAGAATGTGCTAGAACTGGTTGCGAATTACAAGACTCTGTTACAAGTCTGTTATACTATTATCAAATAGTATTCCAAATGCAACAGAACCTGTTCATTTCTGCCTATTTTAACTGTGATTGCCATTTCAATTATAACGTATATTCGCTTTCATTAATGCCAAGCCCATGCATCCCACTTTAAATGATATTCACATTCACATTCACAACATCCTTTGATACCCGAAACTGTGTTTCATTAGAAAACAACTGAACAACAACCCATTGGGATAAATTTTCAATGGAGGGACAGGACATCGAGCTATGTATTTAAATGTATATACATTTATGTATAGCTCGCAAAATAATTGTTTGGCATTAGCTGTTAATCCTTTGGCAAGTTGTCAGTAATTGAAACAGTTGCCTGTTGTCCGGGTCCGGGTCCGGGTCCAATTAACCTTTGTCTTGGCCAGCTATGAAAATGTGGCTTAAATAAATTCAATTATTACGCATATCATGTACAGAAAATGCAATTTCATGTGGGTTAAGTCGAGAGTATTTGCAATCAGTTTTGAATATTTTGTAAGCTGCTCTTTTAATCAAAATGCCACCCCAGGCAGAAGTGTGTGTGTGCGTGTGTGTGTGTGTGTTTATATTTGTGCGTATGACAGTCAGAACAAATAATGACATAAACCTAATAAAGCGATTGTTTTACGGACTCCTAATCAAAATAAACAACCGCTCCCCCCCCCCCCCCTCCCGTCCTTTGCATTAAAAATGAGATCTAAAAACTCTCGTTTAATATTTAAACAAAATCAAATCAAAAACGCAAGCTGAGAGCGAGACAGAAGACAGGCTGACAGACATGTCAGTCAGGCAGTCAGCCAGCCAGGCAGTCCTAGTTGGTTACATTAAATTGGAGCACGGACTCTGGAGGGGGGCGGGGCGGGGAGTCGGGCTGTGGGCGTGTGTCATGAGTTGGCGCTTTCAAATCGATTCACAAGACCGTAGTCGGAGTCGGGGCCGGAGTCGGGTCTGACACCGGGTCTCGGTCTCGAGCTGTTGCTGCTTGTGGGGCGCCACTTAAACTAATTTGATTTCTATTGAGGCAAACAAATAATAAATAATGAATTTACATTTCTATGCGTGCCCGCAGCCAGGTCTAAGCCGAGCAAGGACCTTCTTTCTGCCTTGCGCCTGCATTATCTGGCCGTGCGATACTTGTACGCAATTACGGAGTTAGCCTTACAATTAGTTGGCCATAATTGCAACGCAGCGCCAAGTGGGTGCCAGGGAGACAAGCTCTTGACTTGCTAGTAAGCGGATTACAGCAATTAACCACTAAAAGATATCAAAATGCGAAAACTTAAAAGCGGCCAGATGGGGCGCTGATGGGGCGCTGAGGGAGGGCCAACGGGTCGGAGCTGCATACTTATGCAATATTTCTGCAGCACTCCAGACTGCACTCAAAAGGATTGGATAGCTAAAGCCATTCACACACACACACACGCAAATTTTGAATAGAGAGCACAGCTGACGAGGACTCGACTCAGGAGATATCCTATAAACCAGCTGCAATCAAAGTTGCACTACAAATCGAAAAAAAAGTAAATAAAATCTGTTTTCATTGTTGTGGAAAACCAGGAAAGTGAACCACAGGTGAACTAGTTCAAGCTGTGAACCGCACCGAGAAACCTGTCTTCATGAACCAAGGGCGAGGAACTGGTTCGAGCTGTGAACCGAACCGAGAAACCTTTCTTCATTGATGTGAAAAATCAGATAAATGAACCACAGGTAAGGAACTAGTTCAAGCTGTGAACCGATACGAAAAAACCTGTCTTCATTGATGTGAAAAAACCAGCTACTTGAACAAGGCGCGAAGAACTGGTTCAAACTGTGAGCTGGACCGAAAATCATGTCTTTATTGATGTGGAAAATCAGGTAAATGAACTTCGACTGAGGAACTGGTTCAAGCTGTGAACCGAACAGAAAAAGCTGTCTTCACTTATATGAAAAGTCAGGTAAATGAACTAGGCGCGAAGAACTGGTTCAAGCTGTGAACCGAACCAAAAAACCTATCTTCATTGATGTAGAAAACCGGGCAAACGAACCGAGAGCAAAGAACTGGTTCAATCTGTGAGCCGAACCACTAAATTTTTATTAAAGATCAATCTCTAACTTCTGGAATAGTTAGTTAACAATATTAAAATATATATGATCAGAACAGAAGCTACCCTTTTCAACCATTTAACTGAGTACAGGGTATCAGAAATAACAGCCAATGTACACGTCAAGTGTTTAATGCTTGTAGAAAGGAAGTTTTTTTTATTTCGGGTTTTTCCATTTTAAAATTTAAGCTACAGTTTTTGCACTTTTTGCCCGAAACAAAACGGACAGTATATATATATATGGACTTATGAAGAAGATCTGATTCGGGTTCTGGTTTTGTTTCTGGTTACAGTATTCGGAGCATTGCGTGAAGACCCATAAATAAATCAAATGGAAAATAAAGAAACAAATGAAATGCGTAAGTCGAAAAACGGGAAAACGGAAAACTCGCTGAACGTGCAAATAATTGTTGAACTTTAAAAGAAAAAACAAAAAAAAATAGGGGGGGGGGAACTGCTTTTAAAAGCGGAGCTTTAAATGGTTTTTCATATATCGAATTTTGTATATGCTGTATGCAATAAATAAAATACATATTTATATACTCATACTTTCAGATTTTTTTTTATATCTTTTTTTGTGGAGAGATGAACAAATGAAATTTACAGTGAAAGAGAGCTGGGTGTGTGTGTGTGTGTGTGTGTGTGTGTGTGTGTGTGTGTGTGTGTGTGTGTGTGTGTGTATTGGTGTGTTGGTGTGTGTGTGTGTGTGGGTGAATTGATTATAACTAGCTGAAAGTTGCAGGTGGAACCCGAGTTTAAATCTTACGCATGTACAGCATAATAAATGTTACAAAAATTCGTACTTGTATGAATTTAGATGAGTTTTTTTTTATTTACAAATGAGTCGAAGCGACGCGGCCCAACAAAATGCCATATTTTTTTGGGGCGGGGGCGGGGCGGGATTTACGTATAAAGCTCTATGTACGAGTAAATACAAAATATATGTTGAGATATTTGATAGTATTAGTTAGAAGGTGCGTATGTACAATAACTAGACAAATTGTAACGCGCAATTTTACAACAATTTCTGCATGTGACGGCCTTTAAAATATGGTACAAAAACAATTTTCAAATGCAAATTTCCAAAATCCAATCAGAAAACTTTGTTTTTTTTTTTGATGTGTGTGCAATTTGGTTTGTTAATATTATCTTTAGTTTTTTTCACGGGTTTCGTTTTATTTGATTTGCGAATATAACTGTACAAAGCACATCAAAATACAAACACACACACACACACGCACACACAACAGAAAACAGAAAAAACAAAATGTAAATTGTAGTTGGAGTATTCACAGTTAATTGCCTGCAAAGCTGTATAAAAGTAGACTTGGGCTAGCTTTTCTACAACGAGATGAACTCTCCACTCTCTACACAACCCAGGCCTTGGTAGACTTGCTGTAGACTTGCAAAGTTAGTGCTGGAAAATACACTGCTGCGGTGTTGCTTAGCCCAGAGGCATTTTGTTACGAAAAATACCTAATCTCTACAACTGACAAATGTAAACAAATGAAATGAAAGAAGTGGAAAATACGAAACTCTACAAAAGGCCGTTCACATTGAAATCTGCGTAGAATCAGAGTGCAGCTTTGCTGGAAACTGTGAATACCCTGTATATTTTGTACATATTTGGAATGCTGAATCGAAAGCGATTTGTTTTGGGTGTCTGTTGTTGTTGTTGTTGCTGTTTAGTTATTGCTGTTGTTGTAGTTGGGGAGTTGTTTAAAAATATTGAAGTAAAGTAACAAAATATACATATCATATAAATATTGAATAGAGTTTGCAAATATATATAGATATATGTATATGTAAATGTTTTGTTAAAAAATATATTCGGAACAAACAATTCAATTGTTTAAGAAAATGGTTTTTAAATATATATTTACACAATTTTTTGTTTTCATTAGTTCTTGTTTTTTGTTTGGTTTTTTTTATATAATTATTTACAGTTAAAGTCGAACTGAAAGAAATGAAAACAAGAACCAAGCAAAAATTAAAAATAAAACTCAAGATTCGTTTGTTAAACTAAAATTTGATTATAGTTTTCTTAAATTGATTGCGGGCGATTTTTCGGATTTTCACTTTAAAGCTGACGTGTTTGATTTTCATTTCGTTAGTTTTTCTTTTCGTTTCTTTTCGTTTCTTTTCGATTGTTTTTTGTTAGGTTCTGTTGGGACGGGTTAATCTGCTAATCGCTAATACGTTCGAGAATCGCAACTAAGTAGCTTAATTGGATTGACACTAACGATTAAATAGTAGTTGATATGGATAGAGCTGTTTGTTGTAAATTGTAGATTGTATATCGTTTGGATAAATTGCAACGTGTGTATGTTGAGAAAAATATACAATTCGATTTTGGTTTTGGTTTATATATATATGTATATGTATTTATACAAATATATATCTATATTATTTTGTTTGCTTTAAGTGAGTTTAGAGAGACAGATAGAGAGAGGACCCTTGCCATAAACGGGGAGAATTATTATTATTATTATTATTTTTTTTTTTTTTTTTTATATATATATATCATTTGGTATGCAGAGTATTTTTGTTGTTGTTGAGACTATTTACAAGTTTGGTTTGGTTTGGTTTGGTTTGATAAATTTTTATTTATTTTTTTTTTTTCAAAATAACTTAAAAAGTTGCTTTAGTTAAAGAATAAATTAAAGAAATATATCAAAATTATCGAATAAATTATAAATAAACAACGTAAAAAACTCAACTTTACTTTACAAAATACTAAAAAAAAAAAAGGTAGAGAATCCTTCAAGTTTATGTGTTCTTTTTCTTCTTCTTCTTGTTGTTTTTGTCAGCCTTACGAATGCAAAAAAAAACGTTTGTATTTTTATTTTGAGACCAAAACAAACGCAAAATGGGATCAAAATTAAGAGTAAAAATATAAAAGAGCTAAGGAATGCGATTAAATTAATAATGATATATGTTAGTTATGTTGGATCGAGAATCGAAATGTTAAGAGGTGGAACAAAAAAAATATAACTGGTATTTTGAGATAGCGAGTAAAAGAGAGAATAGAGTTTTTGTATTTGGTTTTCTTTTCATTTGTTTTGTTTTGTTTTGCTTAAGTTTAGAATAATAAAAAAAGTATAAAGTTAATGCTTACAATCATTCATATCGTCATTGGATCTCATTATGTACTGATCCGATGATGATAGTCTTGAATGCCCGTTGTTCGTATTGGGATGAGCTCCCCCCCTATGATCACTTTGTTTAATAGAGCTACGCATCGCCAGTGCAGATGGATTCGACTGATGCATATACATACTATCACCTTCGCACTCACTTTCTTTATACTGGAGCACATTCTTATGCTTCTCATAGATAACCAGGCAACGATGACATCCTTTCCTAAAAAAAGTTTTTGGTTGCAACGAGAAGTTTTTGTATTGTGTTTGTTTTCTTACGATTGTAGTTATATGTTATATATAAGTTTTGTTTTGTTTTGTGTTTTGTTTCGTTTCGGTTTTGTTTCTCTTTTATCTGGACTGTTTTTTTTTTTTTGGTGTTGGACTGTAAAGTATGTTATTGGCAAAAGTTTTCGACACTTGACTGTAAAAACAAAATGCGTTTAGTATACTTAAAATCAAGGCTTCTTAACTTTAATTTTGTTTGCAATTCATATTTATATTTATATGAATGAAATGTTTTGCAGCAGGAAACATCCGGCTACATTCAAAACCCAATGATTTATCGTAGAAATTGAGTTTTCTTTTTTTTTTTTGATTCCCCAAAACAAACTGAATTGACATGTAGGGCTGTTAAACTATCGATTGTGAGAGAGTCGATATGTTCGATAGTTTCGATAGAAGTTAAGTCGATAGTATCGGGTTCTTTAAATCGAAAAAGTAGGGATATAATTTATTTAATCCACATCAAAACATTTAAATCAAAAGGAAGTGGGAAGATCATGAAAAGTAATATGTCTACATTATTTTCTCTCACGGAAGCACTCCAATCAAAAGTGTAGAGAAAGACGGAATTAAGCGATTTATCGATAGTGCAATCGATAGTTTAGATGCTCTACACGCAGCACAGTCTTCTATGTAAGTATGTGTACCAAAAATGGGATGCTGTTTGGTTATATTTGGTGTATGTAAAAAAGCCAACCCAGTTCGATGTGGGCTACTTTTCAATTGGAAGCTAGATATTTCGTTATATTGTTGAAAACGTAAAATGATTATACAAAACGAACTGAAAGGACGTACACTTAATAACTGAATAAGATTAACAAAAATATATGTTGTTGAAAAGTGATGTTAAACAATTGGTTAAAAATTGTAATTGAACATTTTTTTCAAAATCAAAATAGATGTTTTTCGGTTTTCTTTTTTTTTTTGTTTTTATTCTTTTTCAGAGGTTAGGCAAAATGTGGGGACTTTTGTTAGTTTCCTAGTTGGTAAATGGCACATACGATCATATATGTAGTACGATACTTAAACTTTGTTTGGTTTATTCAATATGTTACGATAAATATTAATGAGATGAAAATAATTGTGGAGTACACGACAAAAATACTTACAAAAAAAATTGAGTAAAAATGTTCGTTTATATATTAAAAGAATTTACAAAAAAAGACAAACAGATGTCCATTGATTAGCATCTATTTGGTTTTGTCTTCTTTTGTTTTTGGCAAAAAGCTTTAAAGAGTTTGAATTTAAACAAAAATTTCGACACATTTCAGCTACAACCAAAAATTTGCAAGACTTTGTTGCTTAGTAAGAATTCTTAGCAATATATTTATGTAATATTATATGTAATTGGAAACATGGCAAAACACAAAATCCAAAAATCATGAGAATATAGCAGCCCATAATTATAGCTTTTTTTTTTTTTTTTAGTTTGTTCTCTTTTATAAAAAACATTCAAAACAAAAACGATTTTGAATTATGGTACAAAAAGCAAAGTTCTTAAGTTTAGTACTACAAAAAAAATCAACTAGATGCAGAGCAGAGTTTAGGTGCCTGTCGGCACCTTTGAACCTATAAAAATAGTTTTCAAATTTAGTTTAACTTTAGAGCATTTACAAGTACACAACAAAAAAAAAAGACGTATATATGTATATATATTTGGGTAGATTGGCTAGTTCAGAGAGTTTCGGTACTTGGCTGGGCCTGTTGTCGAACATTGAAATTAACTCTCACACAGAGACAGGAACAGTTGGGGGCAGGGGAAGGTAGGGACAAACTCGTTTCATAGGCAAAGTTAAGAGCAGATGTCTGACAAGAGCGTCGACGACAGGTTTTCAGCCTAGTATCTAACTATGTCTCCGTGTCTCGATGTCAATGCCTCTGTGTGTGAGAGCAACTGGCGCCCAGTTGTTGGCCAATGTTGCAGCGTTTTTTTGAAGTTCTTACCTAAGCTACACTCAGAGAAAAGGGAATGTACTCAATTGTGCTGCAAGTGGCTGAGAATTCTTTCTTTAAAACTCAATTATACTTTATTTATTTGCTTGTTGAACAAATAAAAATGACTAAGAAGGGAAGGTTGGCTTATGCTCAACATACTTGAAACAAGTTATTGCTTACTTGAAACAAGGCTAAAAAGTTGTCAAGAGAACTACATAAAGTTAAAATAAGTGTGCGCCTTTCTTGATTTCATTAATAGGAAAAGTCTTAAATTAAGCAGCAAATAATTCTTATTTTAAGAACTTGAATGCTTGATTTTAGAAACTTGAATATGCACTTTATTATTTATTAAGGCTTGGTTTAAGCTCAAAATACTTGAAACAAGTTATTACATACTTGAAATAAGTCTAAAAAGTTGTCAAGAGACGTACATAAAGTAGAATTAAGTGGTGTATGGAAAAATTACACAAAATTACCAAGAATTAAAGCTTGGTTTAAGCGCAAAATACTTAAAACGAGAAATTTTATACTTGAAATAAGTCCTATGCTCAAAATACTTGAAACAAGTAATTTTATACTTGAAATAAGTCTGAAAACTTTTGAAAAGAAGGCCATAAAGTAAAATTGTTTGTGAATCTTTCTTGGTTTAATAATATGCTTGTGTTGCATTAATAAGAAAAGTCTTAATTTAAGCAGCAAATACTTATTACGGGAACTTGCAGGCTTGAAAAAATCCTAGAACTTTTCCAATTAAAGAATTTTTTTAAATTCAGTACTTTAGTTAAAAAAAAAAGATAATTTTTAATTTTTGAAAATTTGTATATGTACTTTATTGTGTTTTCTCTGAGTGTACTGCTACTGCTGCTGCTCCTACTGCTACTGCTGCTGCCCTAGCGACGGGTTGGGCTTGGGTCTTACCTTGGTCTGCCGTTCAACAGCCGACAAAACGAAACTTTATTCAATTATAGCCACTTGGCGCACACTCAAAAGTCAAATGGTTCAAAATGTACCGAAAAAAAAAGACGTAACATAACCTACAAACAGGAAACACAAAAAAGGGGGAAGCTGCGACGATGAGTACATGTACAAGTACAAGTACTTTTGACGCCTGTTCTGCTCTATCTGCTACTTCATCTTCTGCTTCTGCTTCTTCATCTTTTATCTTCATCTTTTTTAATATCTTCTTTAACTTCTTCTTGAACATCTTCATCGTGTTGCTTGACTTTTCTTACTTTTCTGTTCTTCAATCTATGTATGTATTTGCCAGCCAATGTTGAGACGCGTATTTCGAGTGGAGATGTTAGCATATTTTTATCAGAGACTGTATTGATTGGTACTTACTCATCGACTATCAGATATTTGTTACCATCTGAGGCCGCACACCTGCCGCGGTAGCTGAACTGTGAGCCCTTGATGTGTATGGATTGCTGATAGCCCGATAGGAACCAGGAGCCCTCCCAGCGTGCCGGAAACGTGCAATTTGTGGGCGCTGCAAGGCGAAAAATACATTTATTAATAAACAAAAACGCCAACGGGCAGGCAAATAAATTATTAATATACATTTTAATAGCCAAATAAGTAAGCTATATTTGAATTACACAACAATTGCGAGTGTGTGAATGTGAATGTGTGTGTGTGCGTGTGTTTGTGTTTGTGTTGGGTGTGAGTAGCAGCATGTGACCTCAATTGTGGTTCATTGTTCATTTAACGACACCAGCAACAAGAAAGAGCAGCTCCCCAAAATGTTTCAATAATAATCAAGTCAGAGAGTTCCAGTCGAACGAAACCGAATGCAAAATACCCTAATTACAGTGTTATATAAAGAGCTAAAATCAGTGTTGGAAAAGAGCCTTTTAAAGTCGAGAGCTCAAATGTTTCAAAATTAATCAAGTCAGAGAGTTCTAGTCGAACGAAACCGCATGCGATATATGCTAAGCACAGTGTTATATAAACAGCTAAAAACAGTGTTGAAAAGCGCCTTTTAAAATTTCAAAGAACAAATGTTTCAATAATAATCAAGTCAGAGAATTATAGCCGAACGAAATCGAATGCAAAATACCCTAATTACAGTGTTATATAAAGAGCTAAAAACAGTGTTGGAAAGGAGCCTTTTAAATCGTGAGTTAGGAACTCGTAAAACTGTCGCTCTAAGATCAACTAAGAGAAATAAACATGTACTGAAATCAGGCACAATTTTGAATAATTTATAGATAATGTTAGGATATTGAAGAACTACATTTATATTCTCTAAATTGTACGAGAATTGGAAACATTGTGTTTCTCTTAGTGTAAATATGTATTTGAGATTATTGAAGTCGACGAAAAAGTTGTGATTCACTTCGAAATAGCTTGAATAAGCAACATGTGAAATTAATTGATTTTAGATCTTAGACTTTGGGAGATACTACTGATACCAATATTTCTGGGATTTCCTAGAATCGTTGTGGACTTTAATACCTTATTTGACTCGACTATGTACTCGACTTTAACCAAAGTTTGTAGTCTCTATTTTCAAACTGAAACGCATATACTCGTCACTTTGGGTACAGGGTATATCCACAATCTACATACATTATTGTACCTAACCATTGTTCACTTTCTTCGTTTGCTCTTCTAATTGTATTGTCAATTTTTATGCCAAGATTTGTGGCTTTTTAATTTATAAATTGTTTCAATTATTATTATTATGATTGTATTTAAGTGCGTGCGCATAAGTGTCAGCTTGTAAGTGCCCAAGTGTGTGTGTGTGTGTGAGTGTGTCGATGTGTGTGTGTGGCTCTAAGAGACCAAAAATTTACGACCCTCCGCTGGCGCAGGCTCGCATAAATAAGTTGAACAAGCAGCAAAACCAGAAAACGGCTCGTAATAATAATAATGTCGCACACAGACACACACACACACACACGCATACATGCATAAAAACTACCGAAATGGCAATTGTGAATATTAAAAAAAGAAGAAAAGAGTATAAAGAGAGAGCATTGGGCATGGCTGGCAAGCCAAGGCAAAGAAAACGAACCGTTAGCTAAAGGCATGCCGCACACACACACACACACACAAACGCACACACACACGCACACAGCGGCAGCTAAAAGGGGCTGAGCGAAAACAATAAGTATAACCAATGCAATACATATATACATACAAACACACACACGCACGCACGACTAGAAAATGGTAAAACCACCCTGTATAATATAGCTTTATGCCTGGCGCTTAAGGGTGGGCAGGGCAGGGCAGGGCAGGGTCGGGCTGTGCCCAAAAAAGCCGAAGCCGAGTGCTCTACGCATTCAAATGTACAAAAGTCGCCAGCTGAAGCAGAGACGAATGTGCGCACGAATTGACGCACACACACAAACACACACACAGACAAACACACACACACAGAGCACAGCTATACACATTTTATTTTATTATTCCATTCCCTTCCTTTCCTTTCTTTTATTTTACTTTACTTTACTGTATTTTATTTTATTTCATTTTGCTTTACTTTTTTGCTTTTGTTCTTTCGTTTATATTTTTTTTGTTGCTTCTCATTTTCATTTTGTTGTTTTGCACATTTGTGGCAAACAAAAGGTGCTCCTGCGCAGGATCAGCGAATCGCTGTGAACTCTGAGCCGCATTGAGCCCACCCCGCCCCCAAATCCCCTTCCCCTTCCCCCCGCTCCAGTCCCCCTCGCGGCTGACTGTTCCATTGTCCAATGACTTGTACATTTGTTCAGCTAGCGATGCTGTTGTTGCGGTAGCTGTCATAATGTGTCCCCCCCCTCCCTTCCCCCTTCCCCATTCCCCTCTCCACCCTACGCACAGTGGGCGTGTGTGTATATATAAAGTGTAGCATACTTTGCAGGGCAGCCCCAAAGCGCGACGGATTGTAATTGTTTCGCCAATTTCAAGTGCCGTGCATAATGCCCCAACATGATTCAATACTCTCCGCCCGAGTGGCCCAACAAGCAGCAACAACAATAGCAACAGCTACCCCCGAATTTTAGCTGCAGGATAAATCCAGGACAAAACTACACGCTAAGAGCAAATATACCAAAAATAAACGCAACGGACAGACGGACGGACGGACAGAAGAGCTGAGCGACAGACAAGCGTGCAAATACGTATGGACAGTTCGAAATGACGGGCTTTCACACACACACACAGTCACACTCTCACACACACATAGAAGAACAAAAATATACTTTTTTCTGGCGTGTGTTTCGTGTGGATTAGTGTGGCTCAAGTACGCAGGCAGGCAACCGCCTGGCCGAGTGGATTGTTGGGTGGAAAAAAGGCGAAACACGGACAGCGAAGGGGAAATATTTAAGTAACTCGAAAGAGTTGCGTTTGGCATTTTGTTCTGTTATCAAGTGACAGTAATCGCTGGCATTAACATCGTATCGCAGCCCAAAACCCTTATCAGACTATATTTGGCACGTTGCGCGCTTTTTACGAGTTTAATTTAAAAAAAAAAAACGAAAAGGAAGAAGAAAGGTTTCAGCATGAGCCTATCAAATGGGAGTAAGCCAGAGAGCAAACAGTTATGGGGAGATACATATATGAAATGCCTAACCTCCGAAAATAGCTTAAAAGGGGGTATATTGATTTTGTGAAAATGTAGGAGAAGGCATCTTCGATCCGATAGAAGCCGAGTCGAAGTTGGATTGAGGATATTTTAAACCCGGTATCTTTGAACTGGAGCAAAACTCAATGCTTGAGCAGGAACCGGTTATTTTTAACATAAACTTTATAGCCTAATTACACTATCAACATTTCTTACATTTTTTGCGAATGTGACGTATGTTTCCTGCACGTTTTCTGATAAGAAACCACATTTTTCACATATGCAAAAAAAAATTTGTATTCGCCCCGAGTTATTCGTTCTTTAGCGACGATTTTTCCAATTTCTTAGTAATGTTATGGAAAATATGAAAATATTATACAAACACAAACAGCTGATATAAAAAAAAGGTTTTAAATTTTACTAATCCCACAGTTTTTAACATTTCAAAATTGCCAAATTCCACAAAAGAGTCCATTAAAGGGAGCACCTCCATCCAAGCCGTATTATTTGACCTTCGAAAGGAAAACTTTGCGGCGCTAAGGTAAATCAAGTCGAACCGACAACTGACACTTGCCAATGGAATCGCAGAATGTGCATTTTTTTAAATGTAAGAAATGTTGAGCATAGTTTATTCAGGCTATTAGAGACTTGTCATATGCCCACAATTTGAATTATTATCTCACCAGAAAGAAAAAGGAAAAAGCAGCTAAAGAGCATGACGCTTCGTTTTAGACTCATTTGCGTTTGCATTTGGAATTTGGACTTTCGTTTCGGTTTGGTTAGCGACCCCGAGAGCAGAGGGGTGGCGGAAGGGGGGGCTGCAGGGGTGGGGGCGGGGCGTCCCGAAAATGCTTTTGTCTAAGTTGAGTGAATTATGGTCAGCGGTCGGTGGTCGAACGGACGGACGGACAGACGGACGGACGGCGGTTGCTGACTGTTTTTGTTTCGGGCAATTTCCGTACAATTTGCCATTTGCTGTTGTTTTCTTATTGTTTTTTGAATACCCTGTACCCATTGAAAATGGAAGATAAAGGTTGTACCACAGTTGATTTTGATAATTTTTGCAAAAATCAGCTAATATCAATTTTTAGCCCAGGTTGCTTAACATATCTTTAAGATTGTAAGAGCTGGGGATGCGAAACCTAAATTCCCCAAAGACCTTAAGTAGGTGAAGGGTATATTAGCACAAACAGCTCTTTGGGAGGCGGCTTTAAATTCTAACAAATTAATGTTTAGCCTAAAATCCCAATAGACCTTAAGCAGGTGAAGGTTTTGTTAGAACATACGCTCCATTTAAATATTAAGAGCTAACGCTGTAAATATTCTAAGCGCTGCTCAAAAGAGTATGTACAGGGTATCTGCAAGTCAGGCACGCGTTACTAAAATACTTTTACTTGGTTTTCGGGGCAAATTCGCTCATGGAGAAACAGTTGAAACGCATTTTACGAGCACGCAGATCTGTGGTCACAAACTACTTATGGATTCAATTGAGCATGACCAGCGAGAGAGAGCGAGAGGGAGAGAGAGCGGGGGGGAGGGGCGCAAATGGAAGCGGAGGCGGCGTCGGCGTCGGCGTAAGGGGTTGGGCGTCAGACAGCAGCAGCTGACGCTCTGCATAGCCCACTAAAAATTATGCTCAAAATTAAATGAAATGTTTTGCTGTTGTCGTTCAAGGGAGACGGGGAGAGGGGATGGGGGGGCGGGGGGCGGGGGCGGTCTCCATCTTGGCGCAAGTCAAATTATAAATTCTTATCATAACGCTACTTAACGGCATGCGTTACGCGCATTCTCAGCGACTCTTCTTCTAGACTCCTACTCCACTTGGTATACCCTGCATAAATATGCTGTAGGGCATTTCTTTTTGTTTAGAAGCTAAAGACATCAACTTTGAGATTGTGTTTTTTTTTCTAGCAATGCGGCATAAGTCTATCGGCTTTTTCTTACTGTCCCTAATATTAAAGTAAAGCCTAGAGCTGGAAACATAAAGATTGCCCTGTAGATCTCTCTGATTATAGTTTTTTTCCTTTTATAATAATATATTAAATTTGCGATAATCTATATTAGAGCAGAATAAGTTTATCGGAATTCTCTCTGAGAACTTGCCTGTCTTTAATATATGACTTAAGACACATTTAGATTAACCTGTATACTATAATATCTCTTTGAAAATATTTATTTTCCGTTTGCTGAGCTCTTGTCTTGATCTTTGTTAAGCAAACAGATTTTAATAATATCTTCAAGCTGTCTAATTTCAATCATTTAACAAACAGAAGGTATTAAAGTCGTGTGGCTTAACCTGAGCTCCAGCTTAAACTCACGTTGCCAATTACATGATTAATATCGAGTTTTTCTTTTCCCTGTCCCTAATATCGATCCAAGGATTAGCGATAAAAACACAAAGATTGCCCTTGAGTTCTCTCTGTCTTTTCAAACAGATTTCAATTACATGTTTAAGCAACTTCATTTCAATTGTTCACAAGTTAGTTGAGAATAATTTTCACGTGTGCGATAAACAAAATTTAAGCACAACGAGTTCGCAGTTGCCATTTGAAGACTGAACGCTATTAGAGGGTATCCCAGAGTGGGGCATTCTTTAATTGTGCTTGCTACTCACCATCTTGACGGCCGCCCCAGCCGCTAACGGACGTGGCCAGCAGCAGCAGAGTCAGCAAAAGCGGTCCCAGCCAACTTTTTGTCGACGTCATGCTGTTGCTGCCACAGCTCGTTGCCAGCCTTGTGATTGGCTCCAGCTGCCCGCACCTGCCCCTGCTCCTGTCTATTATTGATGTTGTTCCTGTTGCTGTTGTTGCTGTTGTTGTTGCTGTTGTTGTTGTCGTTGTGTTCGTTGTTTGCGTTGTCGCATTGGCGGAGTTGTTGGCGTCGCTGCTGCTGTTGTTGCACAGTTGCCGCCGCCGTGGCAGCAGCTGCTGCCAGAATTTTAGCCACGTAATGCTAGGAAGTTGATACCACTCGCAAGTCTCCTCCATCTGCTCCTGCTGCTGCTCCTGCTCCTGTTCCTGCTCCTGCTTTAGACGTTCCAGCGCACTAATATCACCGTTGTAGTTAAAGCACCTACATTCATCTTCATCGCCAAGACCATCCGCCTCCTCGTCCTGGCCACTTGTGGCCAAAGCCGTTGTCGTTGTTTGCGAACTATTTGTTGCTGCTGCTGCGGCTTCTGCTGCTGCTTCTGCTGCTGCTGCATTGCTGATTGGTTTTATTGTGTGCAGCGAGTGCAGACTTTGTCGTTCACGTCGCTGGCGCCGCATCGCAATCGCCAGGCATTCCAAGACGTGGCTGCTGCCGCTGCTGCTGCCACCTACAACAATTGGCATAACTAATTGCGTTGCCTGTCTGAGATCGTTGCAGCTATGCGCCACTGCGTCCTCATCCACGCTTAACTGAATATCACGCTGCAGGAATTTCCAGCCAGTTGCTGGCGAGGATGAGGATGAGACTGTGGCCGAGACTGTGGCTGCCGCTGTCAGCGTCGGCGCTGCGGCATGTTTATCATAATTTTTATGTCGCTGACTACAACAACGACAGCTGCTGCTGCTGGCCGCAGGCACATGTCCACATGGCTGGCAGAAAGGCGGTAAATAGATTAACGACGTGGCCCTGGCTCTCGCCTTGGACGTGGCAATAGTCCTGCTCCTGCTCGTGCTCGTGCTCGTCCTCGTCCTGACTGCGCTCGCCTGCTGCATCTGCTTCTTTTCCTCGCCCTCCTCCTCCTGCTGCGGCTGCTGCTGCGTATTCTGCGTGGGGTGCAAAAGACAAGAGCGGAATATTTGATGATTATTTTATATAAAGAAAGACATACACATAAATATCGTAAATGGCATATAAAGCACGCAGCGGCAAGTAAATATGATATAAGGTGCCGCATTTGAATTTAAAACAAGAAGAATAAGCTATCGGCAGCACGCCGACGATTAAACACACTTGTAAACACATGGCAACAGACATGAAAGAAGAGCTGAGTACAGCTATAAAGAAAAAATAAGGGTTATCTACAACACGCCGAAGATTTAATACTCTTGCAGACCGAATCTTTTCATAATCTTTTGCTCGTATCGAAGAAGCACAAAGAGAAAATAGTTATTGCCGAGTTTGGTCAAAATATCTTGAAAGACAAAAAAGTTTTCCACACAACTTTATTTTCGACCGATTGTTCCTATGGCAACTATATGATATAGTAGTCCGATGTTGTTAGGATTTTGCATATATGTGTGGAGCATACTAACACTAATAAATTCTGGGTTTGGTTAAGATATCTTGATAAACAAAAAAGTTTTTCGAAACAACAACTTAATTTTCGACCGATCGTTCCTATGGCAGCTATATGATATAGTGGTCCGATGTTGATAGGATTACGCATATATATGTGGACCATACTAAAACTAATAAATGCCGAGTTTGGTCAAAATATCTTGATAAACAAAAAAGTTTTCCAAACAACAACTTAATTTTCGACCGATCGTTCCTATGGCAGCTATATGATATAGTGGTCCGATGTTGTTAGGATTTTGAATATATATAAGGAGCATAGTAAAACTAATAAATGCCGAGTTTGGTTAAGATATTTTGATAAACAAAAAACTTTTTCATATAAAAACCTACTTTTCTACGAACCGTTCCTATGGCAGCTATACGATATAGTGTTCCGATCCAGCCGGTTCCGACATATGTACTGCGTGCAACAGAAGGAGGGACTTCTGCAAAATTCCATGACTTTAGCTTTAAAACGGAGAGGCTTGTTCGCATAGTAACAGACAGAGAGACGGACGGACATGGCTATATCGACTCGGCTGTTGATGCTGATCAGGAATATATACTTTATGTGGTCGGAGATGTCTCCTTCTATGCGTTTCACATTTCGAGATAAAATTATAATACCGTCTGCAAGGTTACAAAAAGGATCTATACAGACGGGACAAAGGAGCTTGGCTATCATGACTCGACTGTTGAAACAGATATATAAAGTATTATCTATATATATGTATATATTATACTCTGTATGATTGCAGCTCACTTCACATGTTGCACATTTCGTGTCCAAATAAAAATACCCTCTACGAGAGAGTACAATAAAGCGCCACCGCAGCGCTATTGTTGCCAGCGCTCCACCCCCCCCCCTCCCCCCTTCCCCAATCCCCCCACACACAAGTATATATGTATATATATTTACATACCATATATACACATACATAATCCCAAGAAAATTCATTGTTCAACAATCCACACGCACAGCCTAAGCTCGAGCGTTGGTAGGGGAATTGCAGTTGCCCACAGAAATAAAACTTCCTCGGCGGCGCATTAAAAAGCAATAAAAATAAAAATAAATATGTGCTCTGGGAAACCAAACACTCTGATCCAAATAAAATGTCCAATGGCGCGTAAATCAAAACTCACGCGCTATAAAAGAAAAACCCGAGAAAAAAAAAACAAAAAAAGACACAAAAAATTAAGACAAAATTTATAGATTTCGTATACAAATTTCTTATGTCTCCGGCATTGCGTTGCCTCTTCCGTTATTTTTTTGTTTTCCTGCATTTAGCGCCTCCGGCCAAGGGGCAGCTGGAAGCTGGTGGAAAAATGGGGGCAACAACCAAGCAACAATATCAACAAAAGCAACAACAACCACTTGAGAGATTACGTTTTTTTTTGACTAAAAATTAAATAATGAAAAAAGTTAAGAAGAAAAACAGGCAATATTCGACACATAAATTAAGTTTCAAAAGTCGTGGCGCATAATTTGTGGAACCAACAATCGGCAGAAGCAATAATCATGACTATAAAAATCATTAATTCGATGCGTTAATCGAAGGCCTTTGAGACTATCAACTGACTGACTGACTGACTGATTGATTGACTGAGTGACTGATGGACTGACTGATTGACAGACTAACTGACTGATAAATTGACTGACTGCCTGACTTACTGAATGACTGATGGACTGACTGACTAACTGACTGAGCGACTGATTGATTGGCTGATTGACTGACTGATGGACTGACTAACTGACTGACTGACTCAGTAACTGACTGACTTACTGAATGACTGATTCACTGAGTGACTGACTAATAAATTGAATGACTAATGGAATGATTGACTGATTACCTGACTGACTGACTGATTGATTGACTGAGTGACTGATGGACTGACTGATTGACAGACTAACTGACTGATAAATTGACTGACTGCCTGACTGACTAACCGACTGAGTGACTGATTGATTGGCTGATTGACTGACTGATGGACTGACTAACTGACTGACTGATTGACTCAGTAACTGACTGACTTACTGAATGACTCATTCACTGAGTGACTGATGGACTGACTGACTAACTGACTGAGTGACTGATTGATTGGCTGATTGACTGACTGATGGACTGACTAACTGACTGACTGATTGACTCAGTAACTGACTGACTTACTGAATGACTGATTGACTGAGTGACTGACTAATAAATTGAATGACTAATGGAATGATTGACTGATTACCTGACTGACTGGCTGATTGACTGACTGATTACCTGACTGACTGACTGATTGAAGAACAAAGCAAAGCTCAAATCGTTAAAGCTGAGTTCAGTTCACACTAAAACGGGATTTCGGATAATTTCGCCTGCATGTGTGGAATATGGAGGGAAAACGGTTACATGAAGCTTATTTGCTCTTCATTCAATTATTCAATTTCTTATTTAAACGGATTTTTTTCACAAAGATTCTTTACAAATTCTAGCAAATGTCCCACCTTCTCCACCTGCGAAGAATATAAGGTTCCCGAGTTAATGAGCAGGAATCCAAGTTTTGTCAAATTAGATTTAAGCATTTATCCCAAAGTTCAGCTTGCAAATTCATTGAGTACGTTTATCAGTTTTTTTTTTTTTTTTAAATGGAAAAGGTCCTTTAGGAATTTCAGAATATTTAACACAACAGAGCACTCCACTCCATTTAGATATTTCTAATTAATATGACCAATTAGTATGTTAGGGGGGATCTGATTGGGGGAAGGGGGGTCATACATAAGAGCATAAAAGTATGTCGGTACTTAAAAGAGCAATCGCTTCGAATAGCTTTGAGCACATTATGCACATTAATGAGCATGTGAATGGAAGCCAACCCCCTAAGCATTGTATATGCCTGCCATAGCCGAAATCAAAAGGCCAGGAACATACATACCCCCACCGCCATCAAGCTCGCCCCTCCATCCCCATCAGCAAGACTTTTGACGAACTTTCGCATGCGAGAAGTACGCAACGTATGGGAGAAGGGGAGAGGTAGGGCGGCAGTGGCAGAAGACATAATGCAATTTTCATGTTGTGTAAGCGCTGCTCTTAGCCCATCATCTATGCTAATTAAGTTAATTAAAAAGTACCAGCAAAGTATTTGCACTTGGCCAACTTCACGTCATAATCAAAGTTGAAGCGCATCGCACGGAAAACGAAGCCCAAGTCATGTCAAATGCTCTTAAAAAGCCAGCAAAGAAAAGCCCAGAGACGACGACGTCAATGCTTCTGCTGCTGTTGATGGCTTTGTGCGAAATGGAGATGCGAGATGCGAGATGGAGCTGGAAATGGAGCTGGAGCTGGAGCTGAGAATGTCGCCGCCATTCACAGTGTGAAGTGTCCACATAAAAAATAATAAAACCGAAATAAATAGAAAGAAGATGAAACCAAAAACGAGGCCAATTATAAGCCTCATCATTAATTTAAATAAAATTTAATTTCCATTGGTTGCCGCAATAGCGTGGAGAGAAACAACTAAAAGAGTACGACTAGAAGATGCCCTGTAAAAAGCTTTGAATCGGCGTGACATACAACTTCTTCGCTCTGCGCCACGATATTCCAAATTCATTCTTCTGTGTCTTAAATTTTTGATGTCTTGGAACTTTCGGGGTTTACAAATAGCATTCACATATTTTAATGTAGCAAAAATTAGGGCTATAGCAAAAGAAGTAAAGGCGAAAGGGTTGGATCTAAGGAGTGATATATCAATAACGATATCGATATATTACACTTTATTTTTTTAATGGTTGACCAAACGAGCCAGTCAGCCTATTTATGTAATACATAAGAATATAAAAATGAAATGCTGAAAGCCCAATTAGAATAAAAATATTATTAATATATTCCCAACAAGATGGAGCTATTTTATTTGCTCGTCCGGCCAGCTGTGCCCCTTTCCACAGCCAATTTTGTCAGTGACTTTATTAGAGCCTACAGCTTAGAAAAAAGTTGTTAGTAGAGAAAATAGAATTGTCAAGTAAAAATAAAAATAATCTTAATTTAATATATTATTTAAGAAAATACAATATATAGGAAAAAAGAAAGCAAAAAAGGTTATTGAAAAAGTAAAGAAGCTTATGCTAGTGTAAAGAGTGTTAAGTAGATACGATAAAGAGATAGTGATATACTATTATACGATGTATTTGTATTTAAGTAGATAGGATAAAAAGATATTGAAATACAACTTTACGATATATTATACGAAAGAGGCCCTACTCTATATATTAGAATATAGAGTGTTAAGTAGATACGATAAAGAGATAGAGATACATATATTATATTACGATACATTATACGATACATATATACGATATATTAAACGGTAAATTATACGACACGAAAAGAGGGAATTACAATTTTTGATTTATGCTGACCAAAATCTATTTTTCAGGAAGAATGGGAGAGTAGTCTATCTTTTGCAAAGCAAAAATTGGAGCTGTCTGTAAAATATAAGATTATATTTAACACTTGATATCCTTAGCTAGTAAAGGCTCTGAGATGGAGGTCTAAATAACAAGGAAAGTCGATAAAGTCGTCTGCTGATGCTTTTTAGAAATAATATATATTCGAAGAAGAACCACTTTTGCCCATGGGGTACAGGGTATAATGGGGCATAGCAGTGGGAGCAGAGGCGGGCAGACAGCAGGCGGTGGCCAATAAAACATTTAGGCGGAATTATAATTTTGTTTTGTGCCTTATTTATAATTTACGTATAAAATGTGAAACACCTGACAGCTAAAAAACGAATTTATGTTTGCATGTTTCCCATTAATTTATTTTTCCAAAGCGCAGGAAAATGGCAGAGAGCGAGGCGCCCAGACCCCAAAAACGTTGTCGCTGCACGAAAATGCACAGCACAGCGGGCACTGGGAAAAGTCCATGGAAGACGCTGCCAAGGCAGAAAAATATAATATGTATATATATATATATATATATATATATATATATATATATATATATATATATATATATATATATATATATACATATATATGTATATGCGCAAGGCACATTTTGCCATCACGTTTGGACTATAAAATAGGAAGACAGCAGACACCAGTCGGAGCCGCAGTTGTAGTTGGAGCCGGAGACGAAGACAGAGACGTAGACGGAGACAGAGACGTAGACGGAGACAGAGACGGAGACAGAGGCGTAGACGTAGTCGAAGTCGTAGCCAGCAGCGCTGATGATGTTGTTGATGACATGCAGCGCCGGGGCCTGCACCAGACCAAAGAGCCAAACCGACGACGACGACGACGACGACTCCTGCGAAACTTGTCAAGTAAATATAAACGAAATATGTGGCACGGTCACCCATGCCACGCAGCGCCAGGCCAGGCCACGCCTCCTGCTCTGCATTGGCGTCTTCTGGCATTTGTTGTTGTACCCTTGCCCCATTGGGCATTATCATTTTGCCAGCAAATATGCGACGCCTCACTGAGACCTTAAATCGTGTCTATTCTTGATCAGCATTAAGGAGGAAAAGAAGTAAGAACCATCTGCTGATACTTGGCATAGACCCGACAACTTTGAGTCGCGACTTCCCATATTAACGAACAGTTCCCTTGGTCGACCAACATCCAGACAAACTCTGTCAGATATTCTATATTGGGATATAGAATATCTGCCATAGAAAATCTGACAGGGTTTGTTCTGGCTGATTGCTGGTCAACACAAAGCCCAATCAGTTAGAACTAGGAAGTTATTAATGGAGGTCTTAGATCCAAAGTTAGCAGCAAGTGACAGCTTGAAAGACTCGACCTCAAAGTGTGCTGACACGATGGTCAAAAACATCGAGAATGCAACCATAAAAGTGAGCTTTGCAAATCTGACATCACATCACATCGCTTAAAGCCTGCTCAAACTTCACATTCTGCGATTCCATTAGCAAGTGTCGGTTGTCGCTAACATATGAATGTCAAAAGTATCGCTTCTTTATATAAACAGCTGATCCGTTTGATTTGATTTACCTAAGCGCCGCAAAGTTCTTCTTTCAAAGGTCAAATAATACGACTTCGAAAGAGGGACTCAATTAATTGGACTCTTAGCGGGATTTGGACATCCTTAAATGTGGAATTAGTAAAATTTAAAATTATAATGTAAAGTTATCGCTTGTCTACTTTGCTATATCAGCCGTTTCTGGTAATAATACTTTCATGTTTTACATAACATCGATACGAAATTCGATAAAACATTGCAAAATACACGAATTACTCGGAGCGAATACCAACATTTTTTTGCAAATGTGAAAAATGTGATTTCTTATGGGAAAACGTACAGGCAACATATATCACATTAACAAAAAATGTCAGAAATGTTGACAGTGGAATTAGGCTTTTGGATGTCTGAGCGTCGAATCAGCCAGCAGAAAGTCGCCAGTTCAAAGGCGACTTTCAATTTTGGCATTATCAGCACCGTTGCTATATATGTACGTGTGTACATATATATGGAAGGGTATTGAATATTCGGCAACTGAGAAAATGTACTGCTTGTTTGTCTTATTTTATTTGCATTTTATTATTATTATTTTTGAGCCGGCCAGACGAAGGCGCAAACGAAGACACATAAAAAATATTTTTATGCAACACTTTTACGATTTCCGTCTGGCTGCGGCTGCGGCTGTGACAAAAGGCTGGACCCGAAAGAACTGGCTATGGGTTGCCCAGTGGCAGCTCCCAGCATCCATCTTCCAGCTTCCATCTTGGCTTCCAAATGGCGAATGGCAGCTCCTTCACCTGCTTTCAATTAAATGACACTTTCCCCTTTTCTCATTACGATTGAAATGTTGTTTGCGAACTGAGCAAGGAACTGGGAATGGATGTGGGAATGGGAATGGGTCTACTCTTGGTGTTGATGTCTGACATTTGGGCGCAACGTTTCGCTCCCTTGTCACACTTCATCAATCATTCATTTCGTTTATTTTTAGTGAAAATAATCACTTTGAGCAACATATGCGACCCGACACGAGTTTCGCATGTGTTTTCGCAAACGGGAATGGGCCATGACAAAGTGTTGCGAGTTCTGGTAGAGATGCACCTCGTCCAGCTTTAAGCAATTATCAAATGGACCCAGGGATATGTATATGCTATAATTTTGACTGTGAAATGACTTTATTGGTTTTTGTGGCAAATTGGGTTGGTTTTTGTGTGAAGAGCACTTTTCAAAGGGGAGCCACCCCTTAAGGATGTATGTGTGTGTGTGCGTGTGCCTGCACAAGACAAAGAGCTTGGGTTACGCAAGGTTAAGCTGGGATAATAAAGTAGTAGACAAGCCGTAAGTACCGCGCCGCTTAAATTGCCAAGCATTGCCACAAGGATCTGGCGGCCAGGTAAAAGGAACTTAACAATAACACGAGTTTTTTCATCGGGAAAGCATTTCCTATAGAAAACAGGCAGTTGGCAACGAATGAGGGTAGCCTTTCATGAATAAGTTGTTTAATGAACGTCTAGGCTCGTATTTTTTAATGGTAGCCTAATGAAACGTGACATAAATCCGTCAGGCAATATGTGAAAAAAGGCCAGACTTTATCATTATATATATATACATCATATAGCTGTCGTATTGGTCGATAAGTCTTATATAAGAGCCCTTCTTTCGTTTTAGTTTTATTAACTATTTTGCAAAAGAATATGTAATTATTCTGCGGGGACTTCAATGGATCTATCGTCTATAACATCACGAGGATGTTTTCCATCAACAGAAGATCCAAAACTTTGGGCTATATCAAGAACTTCCTTGCAAGTTCAAAACAAATATTTCCTCTGTTCAATATTCTTTTGTTTTTTTTTATCTATCACATGGAGGCTCTTTTGACGCCTTTATGATTTAGGAAGCAGCCACAGATAGAGTATCCTTTCCAGTCAGAAGTAGCCTTTGCAGTATAATCGCCTACTTTTTTGGGAGACAATCCAAGAGGTCCAATTTTGGCACCAAAATGATCCCCCCTTCTATTTAAAAGTATGTACGAATAAAGAACCAACTGTTGGAATCAACGGCTTCCGTCCATGTTAGTCGTGCAGTGAGAATCTTGAAGCTGAATAAAATAAACTTTCGTTTATTTAACCTTTGAACCGCATTTGCCACACAAGAACTTATCAATTAAATACTGACAAAGATCTTTAAACGTTATCGAATGGTAAACAATCGAATCGTAAACAAAAATGTTTCATACAAACGTTTTCCGCGATTTTTCCACACTTGCGGGTGGATTAATCCGAAACCCCGTCTTAACGTGCACCTTCAACACATAAGGAAAGCACAGTGAAAATTTCAGCTTCATAGCTGAAGTTTGGCCTGTGCTCTGATTACCAATCAGTCAGTCAATCAGTCAGTCAGTCCGTCAGTCATTCAGTCAGTCCGTCAGTCAGTCAGGTACATTTTACATTTTGAATATCAGCTTTATAATTGCAAGAAAATGTAATCTTCAAACCGCAGTAGAGTTGAGAAATCTAGATCCGTTCAATCATGTTTTTTATATAGATCTAGATTTAACTAGATTTTAATTCGTCCGCCTTTAGCTCGCAAATCAGTTTTTTTATTACCTAGTTCATTCAGTTGTTGACTTCCTTTAACCCATGAATTTGAACTTATCTAAAATCGTTTTGCCTTCCTTTCCACATTACGCTCAGAGTAATTTTCACAGGATAGTTCCTGTATATATATGACCGTATATATTACCCGTATTAGTTATTATTATGATTAACTGCAGTCGCAGATTTCACCTTTCTCTTATCTCTATACTACACGAATTGCAAGCTATGTCTGACTGTAGACCCAATTCACAAAGATATGACCAAGATTTGCACAACACACAGAAGGGAGACGAACTCTTTTTTTCCGCGGAATTACGTATATTTGTGAACGGATCTTATCTCTATGAGTTGGCAGCTATTGTAGTAATAATGTTTCATTCCCAACACCCACACACACGCATGTTGCGGTAAAATTAGTCAACGCGGTGAAACAACTCGAGGGTAGGGGGGGTTCGGAGAGGGACGCAAGGGGTCGCGTAATTCACTTAATGCAACGCATTTCCGTTGTGCTGCGGGTTCGAATCGTTATCGCTATCTGAAAAGCCAGGCAACATGCCAACATGATTTTTATCAGGCCTACAAATGCACATAAACCTATTGTGTATATGCATTACAGTGAAAGCTCTCTTAAGCGGACAGCCGGCGTTTCAGATTGTCAGATTGTTGTTTTCCAATGTTCTTATTTATTAGTACAAGTTCGATGTCGATATTTGATATAGTTGATAGTTGATTAAATAATTAAAAATTTGTTTTAAGTGCAGGACCTATTGGATTCTCTTATTAAGTCCCCAATTGGGTCCCCCTATTAGGTCCCCTATTGGATCCCCTGGACGTGCAACACCGTGCCAATTAGCCACCCACCTTTCCCCCCGGTGTTACAGCGCTGAGAAGATTGGCCGCTCTTCTATTCCCTAGAAATTCACATTCCATTCCACTTCTCTTTCACCTTGGAACTTTTTTATTTTTAAGTACCAGTTTAGATAAAGTTTTTCAATTCAAACAGGGACAATGAGAATATTATTATTAATTAAAAGAGATTTTTTGTACGAAAAATTTGATTCAAATATTGGATGAATAAGTGTGAATATTGAGCGTGAACAATCTCCCGGCTAAAGCAGATTTCCACCCAAGTTGTTCGTTAGTCGAGTTTTCACTGTAAATATGTCGATAGCATAAATATGACAGGATTGGCAGCCCCGCACCGCGGACCACGGAGCGAAGTGCAATTGCAGTGCGCGCACCTCATTGAACTTTTCAGACAAACACAATTTGTCCGATAAGAAAAAAAGTCTACACGACACGACGCGAGGCGAGGTGCTGGCGTAGGCGGGGCGGGGGGGCGTGGCGGCGCAACGTACGGACGGACGAACGGCGCGCACTAATGGCCACCATTAATAATTGAAAAACTGAAACAGTTGAGCATGTGAGCGAGCAGGTCGGGGGGGTGGGGTGGTTTGGGGTTCTAGGGGGAGTTTGGGATGCCAAAGCATAGCTAAGTCTTGGGGCAGCAGCGAGGGGGGGCTGGCCGCTGGGTGGGTGACAAAAATCTATAACCAAAAAAGTTATGAATAAGCGAACGAAACGAAAACGAAGCAACGAGTGCTGCGCAGGCTGCGGCAGAGAACGAGCTGAGAGGCAGCGCCGGCAGCGGAAAGACGAAAAAAGCAACAAAAAAAAAAGATATGTTAAAGCTACAAACCTGTTCTATGCTGGCATCGCTGCTGCGCCTCCCGTTGCTGTTGTTGTACATGGCGAGACCAAGGGGCTGGCGATGCTGCGGCGCTGCTGGCGACACGGCGACAATGTTGAAGCTGCTGCCGTTTTGCTTATGCTTGTTATTGTTGTTGTTGGTGTTGTTGTTGCAGCAGTGCTGGCCGCAACCAAATTGTAGGGAATCGCGTGCAAAGCGCAGTCAAGCAGCATTGGAAAATTACAACAACACAAAAATGTTGCCTTTTTCTTTGTGGCTGCGATTTTCCGACGATTTTTACTGCTGCAGCTAAAGAATCGCACGAAACGAAACTGAGACGGCGACTGCGACGGCAACGGCCACTGAGTCGTTTGGACTAACGGCAGTTATAGAGCAGAGCAGAGCAGAGCACACAGCCAGGCAAAAATATTGGAGCAAGGTGTTTCCAAACAGCGTCGACCGAGCTGCAACTGAACAGCGCTCAACGACACGGCGAATTCGCTGCGTCAATCTGCGCAAAAGCAGAGCTGAGAGCTGGAGTAGGTTTGGCTCTCCTTGTTGTTGTTGTTGTACTCTGTGTGCGTCTCCCACCACCAACGGGCGAAGAGTGGGCAAGTTAAGTCTGTCGCCTTATATTTTGTTGGGGCTGCTGCTGCTGCTGTCGCTACTGCTGCTGCTTGCGCTCGCGCTCTGCCGCCTGCCTCTGTGTCAATCGAATTAAACTGAGAGCAAACTGAGTAATTGGGTTTAGATATTTTTCCACAGATAGATCGAGACAATGTTTTCTATATTTTCTTATTGTGTGCACATTTATTAATTCAATAATTGGCTGGCTGGCTGGCTCTTGGTTTAAGCCACAGCACAATGCAGAAGTCACATTCACTAACACACGCAAACGCACACGCACACACACACGTACGCGACAGTGTATACAAAAATCTGCACACAGTTTTAAATTTAGTTGCGTTTGAACTTCGGTTCTGGCATTGTGTGGAAATAAACCTTGAACTTAAATGTTTCGTTTCGTTTTCACTGCTATTGGATTTATTTTTTGTTTTTTTTTCCAGCGTTTTACACCTTTCTTTGTTACAATTAGTTTGCTTGGTAGAGTCTCTTGCAAGCAGCGGCACAGCCTGTGCGCAGCGAAAAACTTCTGCTGCAATACACAAATTTCTTTATTTGCTGCGCGCACCACCTACCAGAAGCTGAGAAAATAATAAAATATCTACGCGACGCGCGAGACGTCCGTACGCTTCGATACTGTGAAAACGAATGAGCGAAGTCGCGGTATCGATGTTTCGATATGTATAAGAGAATTTACAAGCGATGTTTTGAAATGAGTGTCAGTCCGAGCGATACTATCGATAACTATGAACTAGTTCGAATATTTGGGAGGACAAACCGAAAACATTTTTAAATTTGCCTAGTTTTGCAAGGAAGTTATTTAATTTATAGTAAAAAACAATGATACGGTGTGGCATGGATATAAATAAGCCTGTTTAGTTCTTCGTAAACGTTCACAAATGAACCACCATGTTTTAAACGGGTAACCGTTTAACGGTCTTCGAAACCGCTTGAACTTTTTAAATTTGAAATATATTGCGAGATATTTGTTATGTTATTGTCAATGCAAATGCGAATTAATACAATTCGCCAGGCATTGTGCTTAAATGCTGCTGCCTTAACTAATCGCAGGCACTTAACGCCTTTCCGTTATGCAGTTAGTCACACACATTTGTTCAGCTTTGTCCCCAGCGCAACGCAGTCTCCACGCGCGTGTGTGTGTGTGTGTGTGTGTGTGTATTTGTTTATGCATGTGCCACACACATCGCATGGAATTTATGAGACACAATTCAAGTGTCTGAAAATCTGAATCAGCTTTCTTGTCGCCGTCGTCGTTATTCGTCTTTCTCGGTCAAGCTTTTGTATAAACAAAACAACATTTACACAAGAAATTAGCAAAGTGCCGTACACACTATCAAGAGTTCAAGTCCAGGTAAAAATCTCAATATGTACTTAAAAAAAAAATATATTTGATTTCCGAACAACGACCAGCCCAAAATGTGTGAACTGTATAACACATTAGTTATCACTCTTATAACGTTAGACAACACTAAAACGACACTTTAGGAAATTCTAATCAGAATCTAATGTTCCACATTTGTAAAAACTAAAATTGCTATTAAAACTCAAAAATCTTTCTGAAAATTCAATCGAGGCGTGTTTTACACTTTTTTGGAGTCTTACTCTTGGAAAAAAAGCGCGACCAAAAAGTTGTATGGGTAAAAGTTTGATATACATTCGATCAGCTTCGAAGCTCGTAATACAAAATTGTTTTGGAAAGACGCTTTTCAACCTCAACCTCAGCGGTTTTTGGCAAATTTACCCACAAGGATCTACAAACACATTAAAAGAGATAAAAGCTAAAGTTCATGGAAAACCAGTTTCACACATTTCTGCAAACTCACTAAACCACGTGAAAGTAGACTCAAGACAAGTTAATCAACACTGATGAAAAACTTCTTTGTGCTTATCGGATTGCGAAAAATTCCGTTGAAGTATCCACTGGTTAGGCCCGGGCAAAACCGGTTAACGTAATAAAATAAATAATAAAAAGAGTTCATTGTTCCATGACAAACCTAGAAGAAGCCTATGGCATTGGATTACTTCGCAGAACTCATTTGTTTACAAAGCAGCTGCGTAAACTATGCCTATTTACAATAATTATGATATATCTTTATATATATTTATCTATCGGAATACGAAGAAACCGTTGGATAAACAGTTTCACTGAACCTAAGAGAATCGCTTTATTAACTGGAAGGAAAACAAGAAAGAAATACTTTGATGCGCGGCGTAGCTAGTGCGAGCTGTTCGAGTTTGTTGTTGGTTTCCTGGCCTCCATTGGGAACTGTGGCCCATGATTATGCTGTTGATTCTTCACGACCAATTCCCCGCTGCTGGAGCAGGTGATGATGCGGGCGGCGCAGCGCAGATACCTGTTCCGGGCGCAGAGCCAATAGGTTTTCGAGCCGCGGCTGTTGTTGCGGAAATACTCGAAGCCGCCCATCAAGAGCTTGGGCTTGCCCTTGGTGCCCTTGACAATCATGATGCCCTGCTTGCGCACCAGATCTGTAAAATAAAGGGAATGATTAGAATACATCAGCTCGATCCGACGGAACTTAACCCTAGACTAAAGTAGCGTGCATTATCCTATGCATAATGGGGGCGACAATTATTTGGGCTTTAGCAAACAGCATTTATTAAGACTTGAACTCGAACTTGGATCCGTTTTAATCTATTGGATCTATAGTTCCATTTCCGGCTCATGAATGCGACTATTTCAGTCTATGGAGCTCCGAAGTCTTCGATCCATTACGAGCTCGAACTGAAACGGGAGAACATTTATAAAGGTTAGTGCGAGTTGTTTATATTTGATGGAAAACGATTTTCACTCCTTTCCTGTGAAACCACAAACCTAGGTGGAATTTAGGTGAATTTCTGTGAAACCACAAGCCTAGCTGGAAGTTAGGTGAAAGTGGATGAAACCCGATTTGCACTACTTTCCTGTGAAATCACAAACCTAGGTGGAAGTTAGGTGAATTTCTATGAAACCATAAGCTTAGGTGGAAGTTAGGTGAAAGTGGATGAAAATGTTGTAAAAACTTGATTGTTTTCCTTTTCGATAATCGAACTCATTTTGAAAAGATCCGGGTGAAAGGTAAATCCACGAATCTTGGTGGAAATTGTGATAAATGCCATAAAGGCTTTAAATAAGTTTGTCTTATTATTGTTAATGTTCTTATATTCACCGGTTTTGCACGGCTATAATTCTATTTAGTAAAAGGTAAGCTTTGGAGCGACATTTAGAACTCTGGCTCATGATTATGCTCCTGATTCTTGATCGCCAATTCCCCGGTGCTGAAGCAGGTCATGATGCGGGCAAAGCAGCGCGGTCGACGACGGCCCTTGGCACAAACCCAATAGGTTTTGGAACCTTGAACACATTTGCGGGAGTACTCAAAGCCGTCCATTCGAAGCTTCGGATTGCCCTTGTTCCCAGTGACAGTCAGGATGCCGCGCTTGCGCCACAGATCTGTAAGATTGGAAATTAGATTAGATAAGTTAAGATGAAATCAAGTGGAATTCAAAGCTAAACCAAGGTAATTGAATGGATAAGGGCGACAGTTGTTTGAGCTTTTCGCAGGGCATTTATTAAGGCTTCCGTTTTAAACTAGAGGATGTAGGAGACACTTTCACAGCTTCTCGCTTCCCGCTTTCCTTTGTCCGTCCGTCTCAGGAATGCGAGTGCTTGGCGTATTTGAGTCTGTAGACCTCCTGGCCGCTCTTCAGCTCGTGCGTGGTCGCCCGCACCTTGCAGTTGGCGCTCCGATATCGCGCGCAACGCCAGTTAATGCTGCTCTTCAGTTTTCGATCCATCACGAATTCGTGTTTATCGATCAACAGTTTGCGCTTCTTTTTCCGGGTGCTCGTAAAGTTGGCCAGAAGCATTATATCTGCAATGGGAGAAATTGTGGCGAGGTTAGTGCGAAATGTTCTTCGAGTTCATCTAAATTCTACGAAACCATCCCCTGTGTTGGGGTACAAAGCTTTGTCAGCTGCAAACATTCAATAAACGTTTTATTTTTTTTTTGTTTAAAATATTAAGTTGAGACCATAAAATACACTTTACAGCATTTAGCTTTACAAATATATAAAAGTATTAAAATTTGCATATCATATATATTGAGTTATATAGACACTTATTTGTGGATTCGAACTGGCGATATCATACATAGCTAAACAGTTACAAATAAACACTTATTTATGGATTCGAACTGGCGACCTCGTTTTTTTCAGTTCACTGGAGACCTAAAATACAGCTGCACATAAGTATTATAATTCGTATATCATATATATATATATATATATATATATATATATATATATATATATATATATATATATATATATATATATATATATATATATATATATATATATAGCTAAACAGTTACAAATAAACACTTATTTGTGGATTCGAACTGGCGACCTCGTTTTTTGCAGTTCACTGGAGACCTAAAATACACTTAAAAGCATTTAACTCTACAAATATATGGGTATTATAATTTGTATATCATATATATAGAGCTATATAGGGACATATAAAAAATTGCGGATTCGAACTGGCAACCTCTTATTTTGCAGTTCACTGCAGACCTAAAATACAGCTGCGCATAGGTATTATAATTTATTTATATATATGTATATAGAGTTATGTAGTTACATATAACAACTTTTTTTGTGGGTTCGAACTGGCAACCTCTTTTTTGCAGTTCACTGGAGACCCAAAATACACTTTAAAGCATTTAACTCTGCATTGATATATAGACTGTAGCTATAAACCATCGATCAAACTTGCGAATAGACTTGGTTATTCAGCAAAGTACTAAGATTCGAACCGTCAACCTGCTTTTTGAGCTGCCTTTTGACTTGTATAACTAACTTGGCTGCATTATGGTAAATATTACCAATATTATTTTAATATTCAAATGATGAATATTTTTATTATTTTTAAAAACCCAAACTAGGATTCGAACCCGCAACCCTTCAAGCGAGTGGGTCACCTGAAGAACTCATTTGCCACATGATGACTTATTTAAGTAGTATTTTTTTTTTAAGTTTTTAACAATCAATCGAGCTCTCAAATAGCAGCTGGCCTTCGGCTCAGTCGTAGTCGGGATTCGAACCCGCAAAAATGTAATTGAAATCAAAAAAAAAAATGAGTTGTGCTTTAGAAATAAAATCAGCTGTAGGTACGCCCCGTGGTTCTAGGTGCGCCCGCGCAGCACGGCCTTCAGCTTGCGTCCGTATTCCTCCTGCCTGTGATTGTGCCTGCAAAAGTGGACAATCCGTCCGTTGAGTGTGTGCATCCGACCATGACACTTGAGGACTGTCGTGTATTGAGTGCAGCGCCAGTAGGTCTTATTATTGAGGGCCTTCTCGCGGACATAGTGGAAGCCCTCGTGCAGCAGCAGGATGCGGCCCTTCTGGCTGATGACGTAGCAAAAGTTGGGCAACTCTGGAATATACACAAAGGGAAAGGGAGACAACTTTAGTGACATTCTAGTCATGGTAATCCGTAAAGCTACTTGGTTAAGTTGTAGTTCAGCTATTGCCCATATTCGTACACTTTTTGAACTTTATTCTTAAATGTAGCTAAAGACTACGCCGATCTGTCAACTGTACACATTGTTAAATCTATATGTCTTAGAGTGCATCGTCTGTCAGCTCGTGCAGCTCGTGCACCTCCTCCTCGTGCAGCTGGAAGCCGACCGCGCCCTCCATGTCGCGCTCCAGCTTGATCTGGGCGGCGTCTGTCTGTGTCTGGGTCATCGAATGCGCCTTGCTGGAGCTATATTTGTTGCGCTTCAGTTCGGCATGCATGTGCTCCGCCTTGTTGATTATGAACTTCGGCGGGTTCTCCTTGAGCATGGTGATCCGGGCCGGACACTTGAGCTTTTTGGTGGCCATCGAGCTGCAGCGCCACAATATCTTCTTCTTGTTCTCGCTCATAATCAGAAATCGTATGCCGTTGGCCATTATGGCCGGGCGGCCGCGCAGCGATTGTGTGAAAAAGACGAGCACATCCTCCGGATTGGGCACCTCATCATTGGCCAGCACAACTGCAAGGAAAATGTGAACATGACTCGGAATTAGTTAAGGTTAAATGTCTTGCAGATATATATACAATTATTATGTAGGATTTTAGCCAAATATGTTTACAAGTTTTTTTTTTGGTTGTTCCTAGTTTTGTTTTTTCTTTCTTTTCTCTTTTTATTTACAAGCCAAGTTTGAAAAATCACTTAAATTAGACGTTGAACAGCTCCGCGTCCACCTCGAGGCCGGCGGGCAGACTGGCCACGCGGCCGGCACGCGACCTGCTCCGGTCCTGCGGCTGCTTCTCCTTGCGCTGCGGCTTCACGTGGCAATGCTGATGGATCTGACGAAAGTCGCTGTAGTCGAACTTATTCATGCAGATCAGCACCGGGCAGCGCACATGTCGATAATACCAATGGCAGCGCCAGAAGAAATTCGAGCGATTCTCGTTGTTGCGAAAGTATTTCAGCCCGTCCAGCCAGAGCAGCTGGCCGCCGCGCTTGGACAGCGAGAACTGGATCTTGGGCTTCAGGCCGCTGTACTGGCCATGGCCGGAGGCACGCGGGGCAACTGAAAGGAAATTGAGAAAAATCGTTGAGAATTACACGAGCACAACAATAATCAAAAAATAATAATAATGAGAATTCATCTTGCTTTGGTTACATTGAAAAAGCCAGGCGGACATTTGTGTGCTTTAATACAAGACATCTTAGAGCTAAACGATTTTCATAATAATAATAATATTAACTAAAATTCGTAGCTATGCTTCGATTTGTACTCATGCAACGGCGGCGGCGCACGCGCAGTTGGCAACAGCTCCGCGGACGACTCAATCTCAGCCGGATCGCTGTTGATCAGCTCCAGCTGATCCGAGTGCTGCTCCGAGTGCTGCTCCGTGTGCTGCTCCGGCTGCTGTTCCTTGAGTGTGGACGGTAGCGGCTTGATCTCGATATCGTTGCTCTCCATGTGCTGATGCTGATGGCAAAGCCGCAAGATTAGCGTCGATTCATCGTGTATGGCTATGGCCGGGCAGCGTTCCTTGTAGTAGTTGCGGCATTTCCAATATTGCAAATGTCCGCGTTTCTTGTTCCTAAAGAAACGGAAGCCATTGATCACCAGCAGCTTGCCGCCGTTCTTCTTCGAGTCCGCAAAGTCTATGTGAAATGCTGCAAAATGCAAAAAAAAAGACGCCAGATTAGTTTAAACAAATCAACAAAGCAACGCAAAACAACAACAATAATTTTTCTATTACTAATTTCAATTGAAATTTGTTGAGCATTAAAGAACTCCTATGTAAATTTTAATTTATTTTAAATCGTTTTCATTCAACAGTTTTCTCTAGCCTAGCTTAAGCCTAGGCTCCTCTATTTGCTGGCCAGCGGCAATAGGTTGCCCTTCGTCTTGCCCTTCTTCAGCAGCGCAGCCGTCGTGGCGCCCTCGATTATGGACAGCTGCTGGGACAGGGTGACGCCCCTATGCAGGAACTTCGGCTTATGATTGTGCTCGAAGTTGCGCTTGATGATCCGCGCCTGGCCGGAGCTGTCCAGTGCGGTCACGACGCGCGCACGGCACACGGTCACATCCTGCAAAGGAAATAGAGTCATAAATGCTTGCAGTAGATATAAAAGTAGATATGAGTAGATATACATATATGCTTATAAGATTATCAAGGCTGCAAATTACTTGGGAGTCGCAGCGGCTCGAAGATGGTATAGAGAAACTAAACCCAAGGTTATAGAGAAATTAAACCAAGGTTATAGAAAATAAAAAAATTTAAAAGAAATATAAATTCTCGATTAAGTTCAACGTTAATGATCCTATCATTAGGGAATTCAAATCAGGACCTAAATATGGCATAGAAGAGTAGCTATATGCACAAGGATGAGGCTTTACCTTTGAGTTTTATACAATTTTGGAGGAAGACGGAGAAGTACTAAGCAAAAAAGTGAAATATATTCTAAAACCTAAAGTCTAAGTTTAATGCATAAATTTTCTATAATTGTCGAGTTAGGCTTAAAAAATCCTTATCTGAAAATCGATATTTATCCATAATATGATAATCAGATAATGAAGAAAAGTTTGAAATGTGCGCACAGACAGATAAACATAGCCAAAAGGACTCTGCTCGTTGTCAGAAATAGTTTATGGAGCAGGATATTATATAAAATTAGACCCTTCCTGGCCTTTTCCACAGGCTGCAGGGTATAAAAGAAATAAATAAAAATTCTATAAAACTAGAAATTGAATAAAACTAATTATAAAAGGAAAAATCTTCAAAAATAAATAAATAAAAATTCTACAAAATTAGAAATTGAGTATAAAAATTAAATATAAAAGGAAAACAGCTACAAAAAGAAATAACAAAATTAATTATAAAAGGAAAAATCTTCAAAAAGAAATAAATAAAAATTCTACAAAATTAGAAATTGAATAAAAAAAATTAAATATAAAAGGAAAAATCTTCAAAAAGAAATAAAAAATTCTACAAAATTAGAAACTAAATATAAAAATTAAATATAAAAGGAAAACAGCTACAAAAAGAAATAGCAAAAATTCTACTTAATTAGAAATTGAATAACAAAATTAATTATAAAAGAAAAAATCTTCAAAAATAAATAAATAAAAATTCTACAAAATTAGAAATTGAATAAAAAAATTAAATATAAAAGGAAAACAGCTTCAAAAAGAAATAGCAAAAATGCTACAAAATTAGAAACTAAATATAAAAATTAAATATGAAAGGAAAACAGCTACAAAAAGAAATAGCAAAAATTCTATAAAATTAGAAATTGAATATAAAAATTGAATATAAAAGGAAAACAGCTACAAAAAGAAATATCAAAATTTCTACAAAATTATAAACTAAATATAAAAATAAATAATAAAAGGAAAACAGCTAGAAAAAGTCAGCTACAAAGACAAGGAATTGATTAAAAAACTAAACCGAATCGGCGACAATTAAATTATTTTTATATGCAGCCAAGTTATAGGCATATATCATAAGATATCGTGTTACGTACCTTGCGTGAGCATATCCAATAGGTGCGCGAGGCGGAGCTGCGATTCTTGACAAACTTCTGTTCGTTGTGTAGGAGAACTGTGCGTCCGCGCTGGCCCGTGCCGAAGACCGCCAGCTCTGAAATAATTGTACAAAAATAACAATTAGCATGGTTTATAAAGTATAAATGATATTATGTGTAAGAAGAGTGTCATGGCAAGTTATAAGGCTAACGCTTATGTTAGGATTGTGCGAACATTTATTGAGAATAACAGAAGAGAATATTTGTGTTTTTGTAAATTGTTGTTGTCGTAATTCCTAGTTGTCTAGATGTGATTATGCACGCCCGATATGGCCACATAGGTGGGCTTGTTTCGGTTGGTGATCATGTACACCTTACAATTCAGTCGCTTGCGACTGCAGACCCAATAAATCGTGTCCCCGTAGGCGCCGCGACGCGTAAAGCGCTGTCCATCATAGATGAGCACATCGCCGGCGAGCGTGCGCACGTAACGCACACGATCCCAGTCGTCCAGGGTGCGGGTGCAGGTGCGCTTCGCGGAGAGACCGCAGCGTATCGACTGCGGCACAATGCCGCGCGACTTGGGCAGGAAACTCTCATTGCCATAGTCGCCCAGATTGTTGGGATCCAGCTGGCGCAATGCTGCAAGAAAAAGGCGTCAGGTTAATCACAAATAGGAAAACTGAAGATATGAAACAAAAATAAAACAAAATACAACTAAAAGAAATTGAAACTTGGTACAATAGCTTGCAATTTGGATAAACTTAAGATATAAAAGAAAATAAAAGCAATTGCAAGCACTTTGAATATATCCTTACAATTCTAACTAATATTTTCTGCGAGACAACAAATTGTATACATTAAGTTAAAATAAATATAAAAGCATTTTCAATTAGTTGATTTGCGTAAAGCTTATATTTTAGCTGCCAGTCAAATAATAAACAAAAGCTGAGACGTCAAGCGGCTAAAAAATACAAAAATTAAATTAGTTTAAATCAATTAAAAATTAAGCTCAAAGGAAACTCACCTAGTTGTTCAAAACTCAAACTTAAGCGACTAAAAAATAAATAAATAAAAAAACTAAATTAGTTTAAAACAATAAAAATCAAGCACAGCGAGAAAACTCACCTAGTTTAATAAGTGTGCCAGGCGAACTTCGTTTAATGCAACGATTTAATAAGTAACTAGCCTAGTCTTAGTTTAATTGGCCTCATTTAGCTGGGATGCCCTGCCATCCAACTACGCGTGATTGTGTACGCCGCTGATGGCATATCGCGGCTGGCCATTGGACGTGGTATTTGTGATGATTCTGGCGCGGCATTGCTTGCGCCACTTGCTGCACTTCCAGTAGACCTTGTCCTTGTAGGCGGCATTGCGCAGATAGCGATGCTCGCCGCAGTGCAGCACACAATTGCCGGCGGGCGTTTTCATATAGTGTATATCCTCCATGGTCTTCGCCAGACGCACGCGCTTCACCAGCGGCTGCTGTGAGGGCGATTGGATGGTTGGCGCCGAGGCGCGACGCAGCAGCTGAATGTGCACTGCAAAAAAATACGAAATGCATATGACGAATTAGAGTGGAATTAATTATAAACTATGAGACTCATGCTTAACAATAAATATACTTAGTTGGCAGGTTTCATATGTGTGTGTGTATAATTACTTATGCGCTGCGTAGCAGGCCAGTTTTATTTTATTATTTAGCTTCTTAGCAACTAATCCTAATTGGCTACTGCAGCTGCTGCAGATCCTCAATGCTTAGATTAAGCGAGCGCAGCTCGAGCGTCAGATCCTCCTCGGCTTCCGTCTTGACATAGCCGGACAGCGCCGACGACGACGACGATTTGCCCGCCGATCTGTTGCCCGTTTTGATCAGCGGCGTGATTATGGACATACGCTTCTTGCGATCGAAATTGAAGCAGGTATGATGGCAGGATTCGAGCACAATCTTGTGCACGCCCTCAATCACGTTCGTGACGACGCGTGCGTTGCACTTGGTGCTGCCCTGTGAAGGTAGAGAATTGATTGGAAAATTATTAATAGTATCTAGACACGTTGGAGCCCTGCATCGAGCCAGTCGAAATGCGTAACTCGAACTTATTCGACTGAGTCGCTTGACACACAAAAATTTGAGTATTCGGAGTGTTCGAACTCGAGCATGTCGCCGACTCGAACAGTCGGTTGACACTCGAACAAAAATTTGAGTAGTCGGAGTGCTCGAACTCGAGCATGTCGCCGACTCGAACAGTTCGAACCTCGTTTGAATGAGTCTGTCTTTGTTAAGTCGGAGTATTTCGGTTGAGTTGAGTACGAACTCGAACATGTCGCAGTTCGAACTTCGTTTGTATGAGTTTCTCTTCGCTCGAGTCGGTCGGTTTGAGTATGATGCAATTGAATTAATCGAAGCAGGGCTCCAATACACTTCCAGCTCAAATACTCACCTTCTTGGAGCATATCCAGTAGGTTTTGAGGCCGCTGCGTCGATTGCGCACATAATTGTAGCCGTTGAAGGCCAAGAGCTTGCAGCCGCGTTGACCCCGGACAAAGGAGAGCAGCGAATGCTTGATGGCAGCCCGATTCTGATCCTCCAGTATGTCCAGCGACGCGCAGCTATCTGTGTAGAGAGTTGGAACAGCAATTAGTTATATGTATTGGGAATAGAATTAATTAGAAGCTAATTGAACGTGACAATTGGTGTAGCCAAAACTTTAAGTGAAATCAATTTTATTTTTTTTTTACTAATTTGTTAACGCTAAAGACTATTAAAAACGTTGACTAGTATGGCGGATGATTGTGCTGGCTGCACTTGACGATCACGTCGTGATCCTCGATGGTAACCACGCGCGCCTTGCACTTGTGGGCGCCAGCGCGTGCACAGGACCAATAGGTCTTGGCGCCGGTGGCCTTATTGCGTGTGAAGGTGAACTCGCCAATCTTCAGCTTGCGACTGCCGCGGAAGCCCGTGATGTAGGAGTAATAGGACATGGCATCTAGAGAGAGAGAGCAAACAGAGAGAGAGTTAAAACGAATTAGTAAAGTATTTGGAAAACCATTTAAATATGGATAGACAGAAAGAGGTATAGAAAGCTGTGTGCACGTCTCTAGGTTGACTTTTATTTAACACATGTATATTGAGAGAGTATGAAGCTGATCCACTTAAGATGCTTTACGTATGTACAATTGGCTTAAGGCTAACATGAAAATCAGGCGCTCGTCTCAGCCTTCGTGTCGTCCTCGTCCTTGCCGGCACGGGCCGCTGCCTCCGCCCGCTGACGCTTGAGCGAACCATATTTGCGCGCCTTCGAGATGACCTCATGGTTGTGCTCGCTGTTGAGTATGGTGAGCGTGTCCAGCTTGGTTTTGAGCCGAGCTCGACACCGCAGCACGGCAAACTGGCTGCAGCGCCAGTAGGTGACATCCTCGCGTGTGATGTGCCGATTGAAGGTGTGCTGCTTCAGCATGATCTGCTTGGTGCCATATTTGCTGACAATGAAAAAGGGCGAACTGTTGTCGCCAATGGCAGCCGCTGCGCTGCGTCGCTGCTGACAGTCCGGCGCCGGATCCTCGCCCACGCCCACGTCCACGTCCACGCTGATCTGATAGTCGAACTTGACTGCAATTAGAAAAGAGAGAAAGAGAGAATGTGCGTGTGTGTGAAACAGATTCGGAAAAATATGTAACTAGCAGCTGCTGCCTAATCATAAATAAAAGACAAGGCTTCAAGTTTCGATTGTTGCTTTTCATTTAAGTTAACTTAAATCGGTTACAGGCGCTTACACTAAGGCTATGGCTATTGGCTATAATTCACATCCCGCAGCTAGACGCAGTGCGCCGCATGCCCATTGTACTTGATCAGACGCGGCCGGCGGCTCAGCTCGACGTGCACATAGTGCGCCCCGCAGTTCGGCGTCTGGCAGTGATAATATGTGCGATACTGCATGGCCCGGGTTTTCTTATAGCTGCGCCCATCGATCAGCAGGAACTCGCCCTGGGCTGTGCGCTGGAACTGGACAGATGCGGCTGCTGCTAGTTGGGATCGAGATGATAAATACAAATTATGTGGCTGGATGATGAGGAGAAATGATACTAGGATGAGCATTAAATTAAACTGGGCGCACAGTGAAAGCTCGCTAAGGTGGACCACTTATTAATTATATAGCAGCAGCTCTGAAGCTTTTTACTAATTGTCATTGCATATTTTCAAAATTTTTAAATATTTAAAAAACTATTTTCTTATAAAATGTATATTGGAGATTGTCGCTTAAAAATTATGTACATATCACACACTGTCGACGATTTCAAGATATATACTATCAATTTTTTATTTAGTGTATTTTCGAATATTTTTTGAGCTGTCCGTTCGTCGAGCTTTCACTGTACCCTGATACGCACACAACTAAATAGACTACAAGACGAGAGATTTGTTGTTGTTGTTGTTTGTTGTTTTGGCTTTTTAATAGTGCTGCAATAACATTTCCTTGGTCATGAGCTTGGCGGGCAGCGTGTTGCCCGTGAAACGGGGCGGATGATTGTGCGGATTCTTGCCGAGCTTAATGCCGCCCTCGAACTTGGTGATGGCACGTGCCGAGCACTTGTTCTCGTTAATCCGCTTGCCGTTGCCGTCGGAGCAGATCCAGTTGATGGTCGCCCGAAAGCTGGCCTCCTTTTTGTACATATAGCCATTGAAGATCAGATTGTAGCCCTGCTTCTGGTTGCGTATAAAGAAATAATCGTATTTGTTTATCCAAACGCTGGTCGGCAGCTCCGCTATAAACTGACCGTTCTGGGCGGTGGCTATGCCTGAAATTGTATAGAAAAATGGGTAATATTTGTGGCTCCTGCTTGCTGGCGTCCTTAATAAAAAATCGCTTAGTTTATAGAAAAAATACACGAATATTTGGAGCAGCAAATATTTTATTCAAGGTATACACACATATACATACATACATATATATGCCATATACTAAAGGGGTTTACATTGTATAGCGTAGCATCTATGGGATTTGTTTAGGTTGCAACACTTACCATTGCCGTCGCTCAAGAAAATTGTTTGTTTAATTCAAATTAACTGCCATTGATGGCAAAAATAAACTCTATATTTTTTGCTCAAGTCTCACAAAACACAAACAACGCAAAAGATACAAAGCGTGCCGCAGCCACTTGGCGTCGTTCTGGTATCATTTGATTACATTTTATACACGCAGCACTTGCAGCACATTTGCACAATGGTATTTCACTTCTTTGGCACATTTTAAACAACAATTATTGTAGCGGGTTTCAATAAATTTATTAACAAGCAAAACCAAGCGTAGTTAAACGCGGCGAAAAATCACAAGAATACGGCGAAATAATAACAAGATGGCTGACTTGTGCTCTCTCGGATATGGCAACGCTGCATCCACACATTATCATAGTGGCCACTCGAAAAATCTAATATGTACCAAAAAGAAAATCAATTTCGAAATTTTGCAAATTTTTAAGGTGTTTAAGCTTTCTAGTGTCACCTTATTATAGGTAGTAGATACTCAAAGACAAGCATGTAAATTTGTATATAACGGAAATATGTTAATATATACAATAGGTTGACCCGTCAAAGGTACCAGTGTTGGTACATTTTTACAACATGTGTGGCAACTGTGCAACCTCAATTGCTGGCAGGTGGCAACATTTCACCCGCAAGTACAGTGCTTCTTCTTAGCTTGTGATTTCCATTTGCAGCGCATTATATTTTATTTTTATTTAATTTATTATTTAATAAATGCCCACCAACTTGGCACAAACCTTAGACTTGTGTTTTATTTAGTTTCCGTTAAGCTGCTTACATGCCGAGCCCCGTTTTAACCACTTTCTACCGCACTTCAATTTAACTACAGCTCCAGCCACATCAACATTGCCCGCACCGCAGGTAATTCCACCACGTAAACGCGGCCGACCCAGAACAAAGGTGGACGATGCGCAGCCAAAACTCAAATTGCTCGACAAGCTAAAGGCGGCCACAGAAAACGAGGTCGCCAGCAGACCAGCCGTGTATGCCTCCACTACCAAAGGTAAGTCCTCTGCTCTGGCACTTGTTGCTTCCTCGATGATATTAATGAATGAATGATTTGCTCTACTTTGCAGGTGGCGTGAAACTCGTCTACGAGGGGCACTTGTTCAAGTTTTCGTTCCGTAAAGCTGAATTCTCGGTGTTTCAATGCTGCTTCCGGGAGCATGGCGAGGAGTGCAAAGTGCGCGTGGTGTGCGACCAAAAGAATGTCTTTCCCTTCGATGGAGAACATGTGCATTTCATGCAGGCCAGCGACAAGAGCGTCACCTCCTCGCAATTTATGCCGGGCGAGAGCGCTGTCAGCGTGGAGCCCAAGCCAGAACCAAAAGTCGAGATTGTCTTGCAAAAGAGCGTAGCGAAAGCGGATGCCGAGGATGAGGACGAGGAGGAGGACGGCGAAGTATTCGAAATACATGAAATTGAAGATGCTGACGCTAACGAATCCACGGGCACAGAAACAGCTGTTGATGGTGTGCTCGCTGATGCGGCACCAGCTGCTGGAGAAGAGGAAAATTCCAATATGAAACCCACTGGCGAAGAAATTGATCCAAATGATTTTCGGGAGAAGATCAAGCGGCGCCTGCAGAAGGCGCTGCAAAACAAGAAAAAATAACTAAAAGCTGAGAAGTCTGACGGCGCCAGTGTTGCCAATCCAGCTATTTTCCAGCTAAAATATAGCTATTTACGGCAGTTGAAGCCTTCAACTGATTTATGCAATACTTTTACCATCTCATCGTTTGGCAACACTGGTCGGCACCGCAGTGCCTACACGCAACTACACATACATACATATGATTTACATACATTTTACTATACACTATATACTTAAAATAATCACGACAACGTTTCAAGGCAATTCGCAAGCTACACTTAATTCTTTTAAACAAATTTTTTGTAATAAACATTGAGGACAATAAAGCCGCGATTCCATATTAAATAGCTAGCACGTAAGCGCAACACTCTAAAAATCTGTAAAAAAAATCGAGCATATATTCTTGCATAATATTCGAGCAAATCGTAGAATTAATTCAATATTCTCCATCTAACTTCTTGCAGTTACCCAGCATGTGCACAACTGTGGCCCGCAGACGTTCCTGATCAGCCGCAAGGGCGGCACCTTGCTGACCATCAACAATTTCGTCTATCGCTCCAATCTCAAGTTCTACGGCAAGAGCAACGATATCTTATACTGGGAATGTGTCCAGAATCGTTCGATGAAGTGTCGCAGCCGCCTGAAGACCATCGGCGATGATCTCTATGTAACAAACGGTTTGTCCTCAAATTACATTTCGTAAACATTAACATTTTGACATATTCCTGTTTTTTTTTTTTTTTTTTTTTTTTAGATGTGCACAACCATATGGGCGACACGAAGCGCATTGAGGCAGCCAAAGCCTCGGGCATGCTCATACACAAGAAGCTGAGCTCTCTGACCGCCGCGGATCGCATACATGGCTGGAATCGCGCCGACAGCGGCATCGATCAAATGGTTAAGTCCGAAACTGCGTAGAAAGGTCTTTGAGAAACCACAAATCGAATAGTACGAAAATTGAGTACAATTTTGAAATGAGCCTGAGACCCAGTAGGTTATCTAAGTTCTTAAGTAGTAGGCTTAACCAAAAAAAAAAGTCAATTCTTATTGAAAATATTTAAAGTATCGTTGAAAGATCTGAGCAGCTAACTTAGTTAAATGAATGCTTGTAGAAACGGCCTTAGCGCCCGCAAAAAATGTTAACTACTGTAGTTATTATTATTATAAACATTTATGTATAAATTGAAAAAGACATATTTTAAGTGTAGACAAAAGTGTATCGATATTAAGATCGGTATAAAAAGTATTTGCAGGTTATTATTAATTTCTTTGAGCCCATAAAGTATATATAGTATTTTTGAACAGTATCAGCAGACGAGTAGATATATGCCCAAATCTGTCTCTACACCCATTAAAAACGGCTAGAACGGGTATTTTTGTTTTGTGGAAATGTTTGTAGCAGGCAGAAGGACTCTTCTCCGACTCTATACGCTCTATATATTCTTAATCAGCATCTGTCCGTTTGTATGAGCGCTGCGATCTCAGAGATCTACAGAGTTTTGAGCATGCCCCAATCTCCTTAAAGTTCCAATATCTCGTCTAGATTGTGCAGCTACCATAGGAAAACACAATTATTGAGTTCTTTTTTGTTTCGTAAGATATTTGAAATAAATTTGGCAAAACTAAGATACATCAAGCACCCAAATATGAGCGAAATTCGATTAACATTTGGCCTACTATAACTTATAGCTGCCGCAGTAAATCAAGCTAGGTTATTTATCCTAGATATTTGTTTTATTCTTGCTTAACAAACTTGTTTGCCAGCTTCTTCTTAAAATACAATGTCGTGGCAGTAACATTTCGATGCACATGCGAGGCGCACGAGAAACGATATTTGATCTCCGAGCCCCACGCAAAGGTAAAAACGCGCGCCTTGCAGCCCTTCGAGTGCTGCGAGCAGCGCCACGTTCCGATTTTGCCAACGCCGCGATGGGCGATGAATTGATTTTGGCCAATGATCAGCTTGGGGCGATTGCGGGCCGTCAACACGAAGACAGCGGTGCCATCGTAGGCCCTGTACTTCTGCTTACGGCCGCGAATTGTAACTGCAAGAAAACAAAAGTGTTTTTTAAGAGAGTTAACAACTGATTCTTCAGATCTTAAAGTAAAATGTTTGCAAGTTAACAATTATTTAAAGACTTTTTTTTTTATATGTTTGTAACATGTTTATTTTAATGCTAGAAATGAAGCTTGAAGCTTTTGTTAAATGGAAATTTATACATTTTTTTTTTGGGATAACGCAGGACCCTTTTTTTTGTCGACATCAAATCCGTCTGCATAGAAGAACTTCTGGATCTACCAGTTGGGTAACTTAAGCTGAGTTGTAACTTAAGAAAGAAACTCAAACGTTTTCGTTTCGTTTAGTTAGATGATGTTTCCGTTTTGCGCTCTTGGACTTTGATTTGTCGCGCCCAGATCCGTTCTCCGAAATTCCTTGCTTCGGCTTGCTTTTGCCGGCATCAGGTCCGTGATTATGCTCGGCGCGCAGAAATTGGTATTTAACTTGTGAGTCAACCAGAAAGGTGCTCACCCGCGATCTGCAACCCCTTGCCACCTGTCTGCAGCGCCAAGCGCCGATTTTATCACAGCCACGATGCAAATTGTACTCGTTCCCGTCAATCGCCAGCTTGGGTCTCAGATGGGTGGTCATGTTGAAGACGGCGTCGCCATCGATGCGAGTGGCTTTCTTCTTACGCACACGACTTTTTTTCTGAACTGAAAATAAACGGAAAAGAAATCTTTATGAAAATTAAGTGAAGATTGCAGTTCGATTGTCAGTTTTTGTTGGTTCGAACTGCAGTCTGGAGAAGAAAGAAGATTAGATTGCATAAATAATTAAAATAAATTTCATGGAAAAGCTTGCGACAACAAAAGCTGCTACAAATGAAATGTTTAGATTTAGGCTCTTTATAGACTTTATTATATGAAAGCTTGTTCAACTTGCTTCTCAGTTCAATTGTAGAGTCAAAATACAAGCAACTGGCTTTAAGTATAAGTCTAGTCGAGCGTGAACGACTTAGAGATACCCTTGCAAAAATTCTAGCCCCTCTTTGAGCCTGCTTCTGTATTGAAATGCATTCTAAATTCACTTCAGTTTATTTAGTCCGACCTTCATAACAGCTTCAGGACTCAAATATGGAACAAAAACATCTTTATACACCAAATCACAAGGCTTTAGCTTTAACAAAGATATTCTATATAGGAGGAAATGGAATATTTTAAATCTGTATATTCTATACGAAAACCAAACAAGTTGTCTGTACCTAGCTCTCATAATTTTGAACTTTCACCATGTCTCACAATCTTTTTATTTAATTATTTTAAACAACATTAGAGGAAGGCCTCCTGTTCCATACAAAACCCTTAAGATTCGTTTTCAAATGGTTTTTGGGGTGTATAAAAAACTTACGAGACCAGCTTTGTATTTTATATTACAAATTTATAATGTACACATAATTTTCGTTAATTGACAATTGATACAAAATATATACCAAAGACCTGTACGAAGTTGCACTTAGGATAGGTACTCTGTCTTGTGTTCCAAGGCCTAATACCTGGTCTAGTAATCCTTGCTGATGTACACAGCACCATGGCCGGGACCTAAGCTCTGTAGCTGAGGCATCGCTGTGCTCCTCTGATGCTGCTGCATCAGTGCCATCATTTGCGGTGCCTGGACAGTGACCGGCATGGACAGCGGCATGGCCAGGGGCATGGACACCGCCAGGTGACCCGTGGTCGTCGCATACGCTGTGGGCAGCTGTGCCATGCTCGGCGGCTGCTGCTCGATGGCACTTGGGGTGATTGGAATCGCGGGTTTGCTGCTATTCAAGCTGGTGCTCGTGCTGACATTGCTTTTGGCTTGGCAGTAGAGCTGACAGAGCGGCAATAGCTCCTTATGGCGACGCTTGATGTGGCTTAGGAAATTGCCGGTGGATTTGGTGGTGCCCGAGATGAGGCCAAAGCAGCTCGTGCAGGTGGCTTGTATGGCGCCGGGCGTCTTCAGGTTGGGTTGTATATTCTTATAGAACTTACCATCGAGAATTTTTGGCAGCGTAAACGGTTTCCGTATGGACATGGAGTCCTCGTCACTGAGGCAAGCGACGGTAAAGGCGGCTATCGCAGCATCCGTTTCAGACGGAATCGGCGTCGTGTTTGCCGAGTGCTCCGAACTAAACTCCAGCTTGACGTCAACTGCAAGAGGCGCAAGGATTTGTTAATTAGTTGCGAAATATTTGCATGCTGGGCTTATTTGTGTAGCAGAGAAACGAGAACATGAAGACATTCATGTGTTATTCAATTTATTGCAGCGACATCTTATGCATTAAACAAATATTACGCGGAAAATAGTTTATTGAAGCTCCGAGAGCTCGTCAAGAATCTCGACGGTAAACTCCGGCGAGCTGCATTCATCTGCCTTCACCTCGGGCCCATGAGTGTGCGGCGAGCCGGCGATGCGAAGCGTCACATCGTTCACCTTGGACGTGACCAGGGTAGCGCGACAGCAGTGCTTCACATAGCGCGAGCATCGCCAGAATACGTTCTTCAGGCTCTGGCGATTCACCACATACCGATAGCCGTTGTAGATGAGCATGATGCGACCACGTTGCGTTGTCGTATACTGAATGTTGGTGCTGGTGTTCTTGTCCTCGAAGAGCGCCCGGATGGACTGCATGACACCTACAAATAGTACAAAATATAAATATATTAGGGCGTTACAATAATAGCGAGATGCACGTATAAATGGCAAGTTTTATATGCTACACATCACAAGGGCGGGGCGGGGGTATTAACAAATTGTTCTACAACATTTTTATTTCAGTTATCAACACTCAACATACAATGCGGCATTTGTATATTATTTTAATTACTAACTAACTAATGCCGCCGGCCAGGTTGGCTTTGATGGTGGCCAGCTTGTGATCGATGAACTCCTGGACTGTGGCTTCCTTCAGCTTGTCGCCGCGCCGGGCAAACACCTGGCATACATGAGCTGCGGCAGGGAATCATTTAGTTTAACATATAACAGATCGAATATTGTCGGTAATATACTTATAATTGCCTGAAACAGGTCCTTTTCCGGTTGCAGCTCGCCTCTCGCTATGCGTTTCAGCTGCTCCTTGCCAATCACCAGATCAGTCACACGCGATGTATATATGGGCGGAATGGGCACATAAACCTTGGCTAAGTCTTCTTTCGAGACGAACACTTTGCTGCCCGCAAATAGCGGTATTCGCGCATCCTTGGTTGACTTTATGATTATTTCCGCTTCCTTTTGGCTCTTTCCGGTTGGCGTTTGCTTTGGTTGCACTGCAAATGCACACAATCATTAAATAACAATAATATTGACAACGAATTTAAAAATAATAAATTAAATAACAAAAAAAAACACATTTAATGCTTGCTGTATTATTTTATTTTACATATATATGTATATAAAGTTTTAAAATGAGATCCTACATTTGCGAAGCGAACGCGACGAATGCTTTGGGCATTTTTTTCGTTAACAACAAGGCACATTTCACAATTAACACTTGAAATCGCCAATACACAAATTTAGCGTTTTAATTTGAAATCACTTTCAATGCCATTTGACAATTGTTAATATCTTGAGAAACTAGAAAATGCACGTCTTTTGGAAGAGACACACTAACACACACATAAAAAATGCTAACTCAGCGTTGCTTTGTACATCAAGCGTGTGGCAACGCCAAACATCTGGCAACGCCAGAAGTCGCCGGAGTTGAGAAAACAAAATTTCTGCAAATGCTGTAAGAAATTACTAAATATTTAGTTAAACCGAATAAAATGTGAATAGCGTACAGTAAATACCTTGCTGTGGCCTCCATAATGCAAGCGAGAGTGTAATTGTGGGAAAGAAGCTGTTGCTGATGTGAGCATAATTGTATATTGATGTGTGTACTAATGTATATTGTGTTTGTGTTTGTAAAATAAAAGAAAAAGTTTGTGTACAAATTATGGCACTAAGCTGTGAAATAATCTACAGTCGTGAAGTAAATCGAAACCCTACGAGCGTACATTCAATCAATTTACAGGCGACATTAATTTGTGAACAGGCGAACAAAATCTGCAATTTACGCGAAGCTTGTCAAGTCTACCCTTGATATGTGCCAGATGCTAATGCGTTTATGGTTCAATTTTCTCTTAATTATACTTTCCCGCACACCTTTGCACACTAATTGGCGCGCAAATTAATCAGACAACAATGCAACATGTCGTCTCCCGCCCCGCATATGTGTCTGCCAAATGCAGCTTCCATTATAATGGACGACATAATTATCTGTCTGGCAGTTAAAAAGTTTGCTCCACGGTGCTAACCAAATTCCAGAGCATTTTTAGAGTGTAAGAATCTCTTTTCTGTGACCTTTGTGAATATTTATAGTGTAACTAGACAAAAATTAAATAATATATAAAACAATAATAAGTAGAGTTGGGGCCGTGTCGCGCTTTGTTTTTGTGTGGTTCCTATTCAGCTGTTTTCTGGCTACTTTGAGCGATTTTTAGAGATTGTCAGCTATAACTGTACATATTCAGCTACTTACTACTGTGAATAATAGGTACTAGCTGTTTATGGCCAATTTGTAGCTAGAAAGCTTGTTCAGGAAGTTGTTCGTGTTAAAATAAAGAAAGTCGTGCGTGTCCGTGCAGAAGTACAGCAACATTTCAGAAATTTTTAAGATTAAGCTTGTGAAAATGTGTAAAAAAAAGAAGTGCGCCTTACGATTGTAATTATTTAATACTCATAATATTCTCGTTTTTTTTTTATCAAAAAAAATTCTTAAAACCCGGCAACAACAATATAGACACACGGTAAGACAACGATTTAATAAACATATTTAAAAAATTATCTGTAAAAGTATTTTAACAACAAATCAAACGGTTTGTGGGCTAAATTTCATTATAAAAAATCTTTAATTTTAAGATTATTAATATAAGACCCTGAGCTTGTAAGAAGAATACTATATGGAAATAATAAAAAGAATTTATATCTAAATTGAATTTAGTTTGTCTAGTCTGATGTTGAATTAATTCGAAAGAGTAGAATGCTTTATAGTTTAGCAACTCGTCTAATCAAGTCCCAAACCTTTTGGTTTTTCAGATACCCTTCTGTCGGACTATAAAATACAGTTGCCACCGTTGAAACGGAAATCGGGTAAAAAGGAGAGCTTCGATCATTTGGATGTTTGCTTTACGCGCAGCAATCGTGGCAACAATTTGCTGACGATCAATGGGAAACCCTTCACGCTGAACCGGCGCATCAAGGATGCCTGCTACTGGGAGTGCGTCAAGCTGCGCTGCAAGTATATCAAGTGCACGGCACGGGTCGTGACCAAGTCGAATCAGATCTCAGCGCTGCGGGGCCAGCACAATCATCCCTAAAGAGCGTGTGCCCAAAACAAAGAAAACCCCCGTTGAATCGAATAAATGTGATTTTCGTTTAACTAAAACAAATACAATGTAGCTCATGTTCTTTTGCAATACCTTCCAATTGTCCGACAGTGGAAACTAATCTTTTATTGTGCTTTTTGCAGATGAACTTCGGGCGCAGCGCAGCTATCGTCTGGTGGCCAATCGCCGCGGCGGTCAGAATCTCGTGTACAATGGGCACATGTACACCGTCGAGCGCAAATATCTGACGACCATCAACTGGGTGTGCACCAAGAATAGCAATGTGAAGATCCGCTGCCCGGCGCGCTGTGTAACAACAGCCGGCAGCAGCCGCAACAGCATCAAGCTGAGCCATCGCAAGCACAATCATGCCAGCAATATGTTCAAAATGCACAAGCCTCGGGCAGTGTTGCCAGCTGAATCCAAAGTTAAAAATAGCTGCAGTTAGCTGGTAATTGACATTGAGCTGCCAAAAACTAAATTAGTTCTAAGATTTCAACTGGATTTCGGCGAAAGTTTATGGTTACCATATTTAGCTAGAAAATAGCCCATTTGGCAACACTGAATGCAAGGCGAAAGACGATTCCCTTTGGTGTCTGGCCGATTCGCTGAATTGGCAACACTGGCACCGAGCCGTAGCTAACTAGTCCCGAATAAACTTAAGCCTGTACACAACACTATAACTATGCTATATTTTATTTTTTGTCATCATCTGAAGCTAGTCTCTTACTAACACACACGCATACCGCACGCTTTTGCTTTACTAAACCTTTAAAAACATTTGTTTATTTTGTGCTCTGCCTGCAGCCTCCTCCTCGCCACGACGCCGACGCATCACCTACAGACGCCGCGCCGGCTGCCTGCTCATCGACGGCTTTCGGTTTGTGATCAGCTATCAGCAGCGGAAGCGCTGCTATCTAAAGTGTTCCAATTTTCGCAGCCAGTGCCGGGCGCGTGCCATACAGAACAAGGAGACCGGCCAGGTGCAGCTGCGCAATGGAGTTCACAATCACATTCGTGGGCAGAAAATGGCCGCACACAAAGCTACAAATTGAGCAAGTACACACACACACACAAACACAAACAGACACACGCACACACACACTCCATGTATAATAAACCGTATTTCGTATGCAAATTAAATCGCCTGCTTTTCACTAATAATAAAAATACATATAACTCTCATCACTTTGCTACGCATTAACCCAATACAGACAGTAAGTTCTTTAATTATTTGCCTTCTTTGCTGCTTTTAGCTAATTTGGCGCAATATGTGCGCTCCAATCGCGGCACGGACCTGGTCTACTATGAGGGCAACACCTACACGCCCAACGAGAAGCTGCGCGAGGGTCAAAAGTCGCGCGACTGGAAGTGCTCCATGTACCACAAGGCCAAGTGTCGGGCCCGCCTGGTGACGCGCATCACCAGCCAGGGGGATCTGATACACGTGACCAGCTACAGGCACACGCATCCGGTCATGTTTATGCTGCAACCGCAGCAGCAGCAGAGCCTGGACGTGGATAAGCTCTGTCTGGCGCGCAATCCGCTGTGCATGGGTATACGACCGGTTAAGCAGGAGCCAATCAAACTAAGCTAAGGCTCTTGAGTGCAAATAAAACTTAACTTGTGTGCATCTTTTAATTTTCGATTTATTTTTGCCAGGCGCTGCTGCTAAACCCTGTGCATCACACTAATATATTTTCCCTTTCTCCATTTTCCAGCTGCTCTGGGCGACTATCTGCCCGTGGATGCGGTGGTCAATGCGCAGGGCCAGTGCGTGCTGGACAAGTGCCCCAAGCTGCGCTTCATCCAGGGCCAACGGAAGTCGCTGCAGCTGGTCTATGACAAATATGCCTATGCCAAGAACAATGAGCACGGCGCCACCACCTACTGGAACTGTCGCATACGACGCACTGGATTGCCGGCTTGCAATGCCCGTCTCTCCACCACCAAGCTGCCCATGGGCAGCTACAAAGTGTGCCTGACACGTCCGCAGCACAATCATCCGCCCTCCAGGCGCATTGCTCGCATGCTGGAGAGCCATAAGCCATACGCACGGTAGCCCAGGATTCGGGATCGCAGCCTCCCAGCAATTAGCCGGGTTTAGACTTTAAGCTGAAAAAAAAAAAAATATATGTAAGCCCTGAATGGCGAAACGACTTGAAAACGACTCTGATTAATTCCGATTAACTAATAATTGTTATTGTTAATATGTATTCAAGCTAAACTAATTTCCATTATTGTTTATTTATGCATATAGAAAGCAGCATTGCTATCTACTCGGCAACGTCGCGCGGCCGCATGCAGCTCATCTATGGCGGGCAGCCGTTCATCTTCGAGAAGACCCTGAAGCTGTCGACGGGCGAGGAGAAGCGCTATTGGCGCTGCAATCAATGGTGGAATCAAAAGTGCCGCTCTCGTGTTTTCACAATCAACGACATTGTCTGCCCGCTGAATCGCTTTCACACGCACGAGGAGATTGTGCGCCGCAAGAAGCGTGTGCGGCGCGTCCCAGTGCCGGATGCCAATGCGAATGCCAAAGCCTACGCCACAACAACAGCCAGGCAGGAGCAGCAGGCGCAGACGCAGCAGGATCAACAGCAGCAGCAGCAGCAGCACCTCCATCATCATCACCAGCAGCAGCAGCAGCAGCACCACCATCACCAGCATCAGCAGCAGCAGCTGGCAAGCGATGCCATGCTGACGACCACGTTGGCGGACGAGGCCACAGCCACCATCGATGTGAATGAGCTGGGCATGCATTTAAAATATGAGGAGATTGTCGCCGATGTAACAGGCATTGTGGGCGGCACCCACACCCAAGCCCGTGTGCTGGGCCGCAAGAAGTGAGGACAGCGGCGGCAGCGGCAGCGGCAGGGTATACGTAGTTCGTAGTGTTTCAATTGTCTATAATTAATACATTCATGCTTCTACAGGGCATAGACACACACACACACACACACACACACACACACACACACACACACATTATTCAAGTAAACGCAATTTTAATAAACTTAACTAAGGCTTCAAACAGCACACAAGCGATTCGATTTAATGTACACACAATTTAGCCTTATTGGAGCACGCACTAACCGAAGATCACACACACTCTCTCTCACTCTCTCTCTCATTCCTTTGCAGAGCCGATCTTCTACTTCACCAAGGGACAAAGGAAATCAATCAAATTGAACTTTGGCGGCCACAGCTACGTCAAGTTCATGGAGAACAGCCGCGGCACCAAGTGGATCTGCGCCACACGCTCAACAACCAAATGCCGCGCCCGCGTCCGCACCAAGGACAATGCGCTCGAGGTGCTCCACGAAGCGCACAATCATCAAATGTGCAAGCGACAGCGCGAACGTGCCAAGTCGCGACGCGCACTCAGTTAATATATTACGTTCTTAAAAACATTTTTTTTATATACCCCAAAAAAGATTTTCATATAAATTAAGATACACTCACACTTAGCCGGATCGGGTCTGACCTAGGATCATGCTATGCTTCCAGATGTTGTTATAAATTTTATAAAACTTTTATAAATCTGGAAGTAGACGACGAGCACATAGAGTATACATAGGCTTAAGTATATATAGTCTTCAGCCATGTCCGAAAGTCTCTCTCTTGCCAAGTTTCGGGTACGAACAGATTCTATTATTATATATATATATATATATTGGTATAGGAACTATCGCTCGCATAAAGTTTGTTTCAAATATATCTTTAGCAACCTGGGGAACAATAAGCCCGGCTCCAGAATCTCATAATCCTAGGACCAATCTAGCGTACACCTATAAACAACGACTTATATAAATGTTAAGTTCTGGACACGTTACAAGGATTTGGAAATAAAATATAGTTATATATTTCTCGACTCTATAAAATCTGACAAATTAAATTGGAACAGTGTCCGTTAAGTATACCTTTATATTTGCAGTTGCACATGCTTGGGATCTGGGCTAATGCAGCTCCTCGAAGCAGGGCTCGCACATCCAATTGCTGCCGGGACAGGTGTCACAGCAGGTGGTCAGACGCTCCAGATTGGTTTTGCCCTTCTTCAGGCAGGTGACGCACTTGCCCTTCATCCGTGGCACGCCGACAAACACAAAGTTATGCTGATTGCTCGAGGTGCGCAATATGTTCTCCGGATTGCTTAGATTCAGCCTGGCGCGCACGGGCTCCATCTGGGATACAGCGACAACTGCGTCCACATTCAGGTTAAGTGTTGCGGGCGTAAATGTGCGCCGCTTGACAACTGCATCCGCGGACAACTGTTTGATGCTTGTCCTGGGCACGGGCACACGCTGCGGATCGCGACGTAAAATCAAGGGGCTGCTCACATTCGCGGTGCGTGTTCTATGACTGTATGTGTAAGCTGGAAGAGAGCAGAGATTAATGTAGGATACGATTGGAATTCAATTTGATTGGATAGGATTCGAGCCAGCAACCTTCTCGTTCAGTTTTCACTTAGGAGGAGAGCTGCACATAAGATTTTAATTAAAAGTTACGCATCTAGAGAAAGGCGAGAGGTAGTTTTTTTTGTTTCGTTAAACCAAGTCGAATCTTTATTTAAAGCGAATATGTTGAATGAGCGCAGCCTTGGGCAAGCTTTTCCAGCTGACTAGACGAAAGTCGGCCATGTACTTTTAATAGAAATCCAGATTGGGTCCATATTAAAGGTCCCTCTGCGAAGCATTTTGTCAGCTGCAAGAGAAGTTTGAAAAGCGTGTTAAAGTGTTTTGCAGTAGGAAAAGCCTGAAAACCAATTACAATCAATCACAAAATTATGTCTCATTCGTTGAGCTATAAACTCTGGGCACGAATGTTTTCATCGGCTGCGGCGCAGCATGATTGTGGCATCCACGTTGAGCGACAATCGCCTTCCGCTCGGTGGTCAGCGCTGCTCTGCAGCCGAGCTTCTTATACTGGGTGCAGCGCCAAAAGGCGCCACAGCGTGGCACATTCCGCGAGTGGCAGCTGAACGAGAAGCCCTGATGCACCAGCTGGCCGCGATAGTTGTAGCTGAGCACTGCAAAAAAGATGCATAAAGATGTGAGTGAATATTTTTTTTCGTTAATATACAGCTTATTGTAGAACTTACAACTGACAGAGTTGAGATACAGATAGATTTTACAATTTGTTAGCTTAGTTTTGGCCTTTATTCGGACTTATGTACTTAGTAACTAAATTGCACTGTCAACTTGGAAACTAGAGCCCTGCTGATCGGCTGATTGGCTATTCGAGTCTGGTGAAAACAAAAAATTAACCGCTGCAGGACTCTAATCTAAACTAATGTGCCACGTTCTAGTCGTGTATGAGCATCAGGGAGGCGTGCACCAGTTCGTGCTCGGTAAGCTGCAGCGTGGCCGCATCAGTTGCCAGCAGATGATGCGACTGCGGCTGCTCTTGCTGCTGTTCCGTTTGCAGCAACAGCTCCTGCTCCTCCACCGCCGCCGCCTCCTGCTCCTCCTCTTTGGGCTGCTCCGGCTGGTAGTGGCTAATGTGATGCAGACGTTTGAGCTTCTTGTGCGCCGTGCTCACCCCGGCCAGACGATTGCGCTGTATGATCTTCTCGATCTTTTCGGTATGCGGCGCATGATTGTGCAGTCCACCCGTTATGCTCTTCAGCTTGCAGTTCTCGAGTACGCAGCGGGAACGGCAGCGCTGCTCGTGCACCTTCTTCGAGTAGTTGTGACAGCGCCAATACTCCTTGTTGTTCTTCCTGCTGTGGCAGTTGTACATGTAGCCATTGAGCACCAGGCAGGGCGTCGACCAGGGACTCTCGATGAACAGCAGCTGCTGGCTGTCGGCTGTGGAAGAGAAATGCAGCTGAATTAGTGAGGAATTAGCTTTAGGTTTTTTATCAGGGTTTGTGGCTTATAATATAACAGTAATAGTAACTAGTTGTCTGCTTGTTTTTGGCTTTATTGAATAGGGTTAGACATGGGTACAAGTACGTGGTAAAATGTTTGGATTTGTTGTAAGTTTCGTTTAGATTAGCCTCTAATGCAGCTTGAGCTTGTGCGACAGACGCTGTATGGGCTTCAGCTCGACAACGCGCTCCATGAGATCCTCCTCGTCGGCGGCATCGACCAGTGCCTGCATCTCAATTTCGGTAGCCTCCGAGGCGGGCACATACAGCTTGCACTCCTTGCCATCCTTTGCGGTCATGATGCTGATGTTGCTGCTGCTCAGGTATTGCGAGATCTTTGGATTCGATGTGCATATCTCGATATACTCATCCAGCTCCTCCTCCACATTGTACAGCTGGCGTTGTCCAATCCGGCTGGCATGCGACTCATGATTATGCTGACGACGGGCGTCGAGAAACTCGCCGTTTTTGGTAATAACGACCGCCTTGCAGCGCAGCTTGAGAACGTCCGCGCAACGCCAGGTTGTCTGGCCATTGGCCTGCGTCAGCTTCTTGTTGTAGATGTAATCCTTGTAGACGAGCTGCGCGTTCTTCTTCTGGCTGCGTATAAATTGGATTTTGCCAGCTGCGTCAGCGAGCGCGTAAAATACAACAGAGGGTGACAAGAATTGAGTTTGTGAGAATCGAATGATTAAATGTCGTGCCTTAGTTATTATATGGTCAATATGGAAACAGTTACAATTTAGACTTAGGCGCTACGTGAAATAAAACAACAGACATTCAACATTTGGCTTTAAGCATTTTATTAGCAGAGACAACCGCACAAATCACCAAGGCGCTATCTACTTACATACGTACACACAAATGTTGTACACATCTATAAAGATGCTACCTCTAAAAGCCACAGAGTCCGAAATGCAACCCGACTTACATCAGTCCCAAAAACTCACAAACAATTTAATTTTGTCAATACACAAAACACGCACAAAATTCACTGAGGCATGCACGAAAAAATGGCCTGTGATCAAGCTTGAAGGATCATTCACAACACAAGTCACATCACACTTCACTGTTTATTCACAATCCATAATAAAACACGAATTAATTTGTATATATATATATGAAAAAGAAAATAAATTAACGAACCAACAAAAAATATGTATGTAGCTTGGTTAGCCAAAGCATCTTTGACGGCGTTGCCACCTCTTATAAACACAGCGTTGCATTCACGAGCTATAGAAATTATTAAAATCCAGTCTGGCAGCACTACGCACAAATTAAATTAAATTAAACCAATTGCATTTATTTTTCACTCTTTTTAATGTACATTTTAAGATAACATAAATCTAGATAGGCATTTTAGGTAGTTAATATTTCAATACGCACCTGTTGGCTTTCTTGCACGATTTCTCCCCCAATTTGCTACATTTAACGCAGTCTTCTTCCAGAGCATGCAAATCTAAACTGTCGTTACATTCTATTTGTTGCAATATACATATCAGCCGTTTGTCTAGACGCATGTATAGTGTCCTCCCAATTAATGGTGAAATTCGCCAGACAAAAGCTACAATTGATCCAATTTCACCTATTCTCCGTTGCATTGATATTACTATAAACTCGTACTACTTATTGGCAGTAAGATTCTCTCAACCTTTTTGAAAACTAACCCACTTTACATTTGAAATTGTCAATGGACTATGGTGGCAACGCCGACCATGCTAGTGCGCGAAAATTTGACTGGGTGGCAACTCCGGCCGCCATTCCATTTGTAAATTCAATTTGTTGCCGAAATCAAACAGATCTAGTTAACAAATATTTTATAACAAGCAAATCCACGCGGCAAATGCAAAGGTGCATTATTAAAATCCAAACATTCAAATCTTTACTGCCCCACATAACAATATAAGGCTAATAACTGTACACGTCCTAATACACGAAGATTCGGCAATTAATGCCGTTGTTCGAACCACTGGCAGCAAGCTTTTATGTTGCTCCACAGGGGTTCGCAACAACATCTTTACGAATAAAAACAACCACCGGCAGCGTCATAATGCCAGTTTTCACCAGGTGGCAACGTTGCACCAAATTGTTAAACAAACGCCAGCGATTTCCAGTGCTTCCAGGCTAACTCCTAGCTGAGAATGTTAAATAAAATGCAAAATACTACAAAAATCTAACAGAAGAGATTACCTGCATTAACAGAGTACCTTTCGTATTTACATCACCAAACGAGTCCAGTTGCAGTAGCTCCAGAGACCGCCAGTCCTGCGATGTTTACGCCAGCCAGGAATCCAGAGGTTTTCATCAGATTAAAATGCATATGAAACACTCTACTTACCCCTCGCGTTAATAATAAATAAACGAATTTAAACGCGGGAGCAGCTGCCTCAGTAAATTGAAATTTACATTCGGTTGCCGCTCGGCCAAATGCTCTTTTTTGCGAAAATAGAGCATTGGCTTTTGTGCTTATCTTATCTATATATTAATGGTTGATAAAGCAGCTCTTAAATGTGCACGGGCAAAAAGGTAATGTGAAGCGATGACATCACAGCGCATGATTAAAGCAGATTTAAGCGCTCTTTACAACCGTCGAGGGCCCGGGTCGAATTGCGAGCTGCACGTCGGATCGTCGGTAAATGGAAACCAACCAAATGGGCGAAAATTTAAGAGATAGTTGCAAAATAAAATATTTAACCGAAATCCGTGCGCAATTCGCAAATCGACTGCCTCCTCTCTCTAAGGACTAGGCTAACTCTATAGGCATTTAGCCGATCCGTGGAGCCCGGGCCGGAGGTGAGCCGGGTCACTGGATCGGCCATAGTCAAATTTCAACCAACCTTGAGCCTCTGTGTTGCTTTGCTCCGCGCCGGTGTCGACAAACGAGGAATCGCTGTAGCTTTGCGATTGCTGCTTGACCACGGCCTTTGAAGTTGTTGCCGCTGCGACGCTGGTGGTGCTTGTGTTGCCAGCGGCCTGGGCGCCGGTGGCGTCTTCATTTTCGGTAAAATAGCTGTCATCGTAGCGCATATCGCCGTAGGTATCGTCCTCTACATAGGCCGTATCGCCATCGCCAGCAACTTCGGCGTGCTCTTCGCTATAGTCCGGTTCCGATTTAGTGGGCAATTCCATGGGGAGATCAATATATTCAGCTTCCTCCTGTGCAACCGCCTGTTGCTGCTGCTGCTGCTGCTGTTGGCGCACCTTTGCCTCGCTGGCCACCACAGTCGTCTGCACGGTTATCTGCTGCGGCGGTGCCAGCTGTGTCGTTGTTGTGCCCGCAGCAACAGTTTCCGTTGCCGATTCCAGTGGGTCAATTACGTTGGCGGTGCTGGTTTTCGAGCGCTTGACAGCACCGCTGCCAACCAGGCTACTGCGCTGTGCCGTGCGCTTGTTTGTCGACACCAGCGTGGCGGTTGTTGTGGTCGCCGTCTGCAGCTGCTGTGTTTGTATATGCTGCTGCTGCTGGTGCTGTGTCGGATGCTGTTGTTGTTGTTGTTGTACGATGGTGGCTTGTGGTGCGGCTGTTGTCTGGATGACAATCTGCGTGGTTCCCTTCTCATCGCCCAGCACATCGTCAACGGTCTCGATTTTGTATCGCGCAGAGGCGCGCGGCTGTTGACGTTGTACACGCTGGGCGGGGACTTGTTGTTGTTGTACATGAGGTGCGGCTGGTGGGGGCGTGGGCTCCTGTGGCGGCTGCGGCGCAGGATCATTCTGCAAGCGACAATATTGCGTTTAATTATACATATATTTTTTGAGCGTGCTTATTCAGCAATTTTTATACTACATTTCGGTATATAATCAACCGAAAATAGTTTCGAATTTATTTATTTATTGGCATCTCAACCCTGGCTATAGCAAATTTATGCCTAGGAAGGTAATTTAGCTATACATATATATAGATATTTTTATAGCACTAGTTTTAGCTACTTTTTAAACGACAGTTGGCAACACTGATTTAGAGTGCCGCAGGTTAAATACCCTTACAGACTTGTAGATGAGCGGAATATTTTCAATATACAATTTTTTTAAACCACAGAATTGTTGATATATTGTATGATGGGAGCTGAATATGCTGACAGTAATTATAATAGCCAAGTTTGGTTTGAATACCTTAAAAAGTTATCAACAAGAGTATTGATTAGCTTCAAAACAGATATTGCAAAAATAAATCTCCTAGCATGCTTTTCTGATCAAGAATGTTTATATTACTTGTGAAATCAATAGTCTCCTATTAGGTGTCACATATGCAATTTGAACATAACAATGCCCGCCCACTGTAAGGGTATAAAAACAACCACCAAAGCGCGCGCACTGCTGTTGCCATAAAAGTGGCAAAGAGAACGGAACAGCTACACTTCACAACAGCGCATACTCGTGCCAGCTCTATCGCACGCACACGTTTTGTGCGCAGCGTGCAATTCGAGCAATTTCTCTGTTGCTTGGGTACAGTCAAACCAGCTCTTATACAGACAAATCTCTGGCCCGTCCATGTGTGTGTGTACGTGAGCTGTGTATGTATTGCGCGCGCGAAAGGCGCTTGGTTTGTTCTCTTCTCGGTTTGACAAAGTTACATGTGTGTATGTCTGTTTGTATTTTGTACTTACGTCTGTCAGCCCCTTTATTTGCAGCGACTCCGCTGTGCTTATGAAGGCCGGCAGGGCGTCTTGCTTAACGTTAACCTCGCCGCAATACATAAATTGAATCAGGTCCTTCAAAGCCGAATGGCTAACATTGTTTAAAAACACTGCAAAGTAAAACAATTAATGAAACAACGGAGTTCATTTTTTTTCTTCTTGTTTTTCAATACTTACCGATGGCGTGGGTATTCGATGGCATTTGCGTAAACATTTTGCGAAAAAAGGGCGAACAGACGGACAACACCAAACGGTGCGCCTTCACGATTTGCCCCTCCGCGGCCAGCGATACGTCCACCAGATCTCCACGGCATAGCGATTCGTGGAACCCAGCAGACAGATTTGTGTTGAAATTATTCCAGCACAAACTGAATTGCTCGTCGTCCGCCATCTTGGACGAGCGTAGAAATCAATAGAATTTTCTGTATCTGCTGTGTATGTGTGTGCTGTGGCAGAAATAAAATCGACAATTGCAAAAATAAGTTTGATTTTTTCCAATTATATTTACAGGTAAACCTAATGCGAGCACTGCCATTTGTTTACAAATGTCAAGGCACATCAAAAATGCAGACGCATACAAAAATTAGAAGCAAAAAAAAAAACTGGGAAATTTTTTCACGCGTGCAGAGAGGCTGCTTAAAACTGTGCACCTTAATATGCTTTAATTGTGGTGTTAAAAACACCTAGCTAAAACAAAGACTGTTTGAAAATGCGCACAACTTACCTATTTGAATTGAATTTCTATAATGAATTACTTATTTGCTGCACAAATTTAAAATAATTACTTTTACTGCGCTGATGACGCGCAGTTGCGTCCAACTTTTTCAACGAGTACAACGAAATAAATGTATACTAGCTAGGGATGTGCCAGACTTTTATACTGGGTAGGTATGCTGATACGTAATCGATGTATCGCTGGGAGTATTTGTAACAATACCGATATGTACGATGTTTTTTGTACCAACACTGCGTCATATCGCATACGATGAACCTGAGTGTGTTGGCAAACGCGTGATTAAAATTCAAAAATTACTTTCAGCTGTTAATAGACAGTTGAACGGGATTTTAAATTTTACCGATTTGAATCATTTAAATATAAATAATTTTAATCAATTTATATTTATAGCAAAATTAAATGGGTACCGCTTTTTAAGTTTTCTGTCGGATTTTTTTTTTTTGGTTAGTTTCTTTATGAAATAATTATGTTTCTTTTAAAAAGGCAGTCGTAATAGGCAAAAGTGAGGTTTCGGGCTAGTTTATTGCTTTGCCGATCGTCAGAGTAGATATTTTTCAAAGTTATATAATTCTGTACTATTGGAAATAATAGTTAATATATGTAAATAATGTAGTGAAGCCTACGCACACCTTTGTTTGTTTTTATATTTCTATTTATATTTATATCGCCGCAAAGTGCCCGATTTGTTTACTGAGAAAGAAATCAGTGTGCCGTCAAGTGTGCGAAAATCTGCACTTGAGCCCCACTTGAAATCGGATCAGCGATTAAAAAGTGCCAATTAACAGGGTATATTATATGCCATTGGGGTAGAGAAAAAAAACTACTTAAGGACTTTGTAGTAATAAATACACATACTTAAGCTCAAGAAGCGAAATTAAATCTGCATGAAGAGGCTGCGAACAAACAGAAGCAACAACGACAACAGCCAAGATAAATGCACGCACACTCAGACACGCACACATACAGACACACGCACACGCAGACGAAGTCAAGCATTCAGCTGCCTTGACTGCGCTGCGCTGTGATTGGCTGCAGGGCCGCCATTTTCTTAAGCGAATAGCGTAGATACACATAAGTGTGAGTGAGTGCGTGCGTGCGTGTGTGTGTGTGCGGGTGTTTTAGCCAGCGCCTGAAAAGATTCAATTTTCGTTCAGTACGAAAAACGCGCTGACAAATTGAGGACACGCTCGAGTGCGCAGCGGAACCGCGCATCTTTTTTAGTTTTCCAGCCAAATATCCAATACGATTGCACAAGGGGTGCGCTACACAACCCTCCTCCCCCCCCAAACACCCCCGCCTCCAACATAATCGTGTTGTCGCCGTCAAGTGTCGTTGGAGAGAGAGTCAAGTGCATTTTGGCAAATTGTTGTATTTATTTTAATTTAAAGTGCCTCACTCGAGCGCACAAGTGATTTGAATTGTGGCCAAGCCAAAACAAACACAAATATAAATACAAATACAAATAAAAAAAACAAATAAAACTAAAAGATATGTTGCAACATCATCAGCATCAGCATCAGGCCCAATCCGCTGGCTACTACGACTACAATCAAACGCCGAGTCCCAGCAGCCTGACCAATGCGGATGCCCTCAACACGACGCCCTTCTCGGTCAAGGATATACTAAATATGGTCAATCAGACGGAGCCATACGACGGCGCCTACGCACATCTCGACAGGTAAGGACATTGCCACGAAAAAACTAAAGCAAGTTTCACTTGTAGATTTTATAATGTCCAGCCATGAAATTGTTGTTGATTTAAGTCCGTTTTTTTCCACATTCCAAAACAGAGTCCAGTTTAAATATTGATTGAGTTTTTTTATATAATTATTATATAAATTAACTAGTGATATATTACGTATATATAATAATTCTACTCAAAATCAAGAGAATTCCTATTTTCTTTAACTTCCAGCGAAAAAAAAAATTCCATAAAAAAAATGCACGTTCGTTTAATGGTTGAAACTCGCTTTTTTCCAATCTTAATCTCAGGCCTTGGCTTCAAACCTTGGTTTTCCTCTTGCCCAATTTCAAGGAAAAAACTTCCATTTAAATTTAAAATTAAAATGAAAACTTTGCTATTGTTTTGTTTATTTGAATTTTAAGAAAATTTATTAAAAACTTTGATATTGAGTTTGGACTTGACGAATAAGGAGGATTAAAATGGTATTTTCTTCTAGGAAACTCTTCCACGCGTCAGAAACCAAAAACTTTCCCCGAAAAAATCGATTGACATAAAGAATTCATTTTTCCATATGTCCACAAAAAGTTGTTTTATTTCAAACAAAATAGTTTTGAATTTTCATTGGTTAGTTTTGTTCTCTTGGCAAACGGTTTCAGTTGAAGGATTGTTCTAAAAAATATTTTTAAACTTGGTTCGAACGGATTGGAATTAAGTTATTTCTGAAGATTCCATAAAACACGAGGTTTTGGTTTGTTTATTAGGTCAATTCTCGAAGCTAAGCTTTTGGGCCAGTATATTTAAATATTGAAAAAATGGGCTCGAACTCCGAAACGGATTGTATCTAAGCGATTTTTAAAGACTTCACAAGACACGAGCTTTTCCTTGCGGGTTTTCATTTGAAGAAATACTTGTACGAAGACTTTAGAGACAAAACTTCGTGTTAGATTCATTTTTTGGGTCAACTAGTTTAATTTAGGTTTTGGGTCATTATGGCCAAATATTGAACAAATTAATTTGAACCTCGAAACGAATTCGAATTAAGTTGATTTTTATATATTCTGTAAAAAAACAAGCTTTCCTTACGGGTTTTCTTTTGATGAAATATTTGTTAAAAAGTTTGCTTTTTAAGCCCAATTAGTTTAGCCTCAGTTTTGAGCTAGTATAGCTAAAAATTGGAAAACAGGACTTTTATTTTTAAAGATTGCATAAAAATACAAGCTTTTCCTTCGGGTTTTATTTTGAAGAAATATTTATATAGTTTTGATTTGTAATTCAATTGTTTCAGTTAAGATTTTTTATTATTTGGTTTTGGTTTTAAATTACATTTAAAGAAAAATATTAAATATATTTTCGAAAATACAAATTAATAAAAATTTACCTATAGCAAGAGCTTTTCTTCGATTTTTCTTTTAAGTCGCTCGCAGTTTTTTTTTCTTTGGACTAAAATAGAAAATCCAACAATTTTGTATAAATCTACCTGTGCAGAGCAACCTTTTTTTTTTTTTGCTATTTGGCCTGAAATCTTCGTCTTGGACAGCAATTTTTCTGTGTGTGTGTCTTATTTTATTTATTTTTAATAAGGCTCCATAGGAAATTAATTTCGACCAATTTTCCACGAAATAATAATATTATGCTAAGGAAGAGGTAGGGAGAGGGAGAGAGAGGGAGAGAGAGGAAGAGAGACTGCAGCTAAGCAGAAGAAATCCTATAAAAACACATGAACAGCATGAATTGCAAATAGGACCAAAGGACAAATCATCGTTATTTATACAAGAGGCAGGAGGACAAGGACAAAGACAAGACGCAGACGCAGACGCAGACGCAGGCAGACAAAGTGTTAACAATAAGAAAAACAAAGTCGGAGACGGAGACGGAGTCAGAGTCAGGCTCAGGCAGTCCGGCGGGCAGTCCGGCGGGCGGTCCGGCGGGCGGTCGGGACTTGCGTCCTGCGGCTGAGCTTGGGCCTGGCCAACATGTGTGATTCGCATGTGTGTCCCTTCCCTGCCCTTACGCTTCCCTTCCCTTCCCTTCCGTTACGGACATGCGCCCGTGGCGTCCTCTTAATGCTGATGAGCCATGAAATGATGTCACCAAGCGTCCCTTAGATTTTCCGCCCATGATGCAACATGTGCTGGCCAACTAATCGAATTGCTTTCTGTTCTTCTCTTCCCTTTCTCTAACGCAGCGCCGCGGCCGCCTCGGCGCTCTACGGCGCCGCCGAGTACCACCAGCAGCCGCACGAGCAGCACCAGCTCCAGCTCCAGCAGCAGCAGCAGCAACTCCAGCAGCAGCAGCAACAACTCCAGCAGCAGCAGCAGCTTGTCGAGGAGGAGGCTCTGGGCGCATCCTCGCTGTCGCCGCTGTTGCCGCCGCCGCCTGGTCATGCTCAGCTTTACGCCGGCTATCACCAGGACTACGGCATGCCCGCGCACATGCTGCAGCACGCCCATCCCCATGCCCATCCGCACGCCCATCCCCATGCCCATCAGAGCTACCAGCCGGCGTACAATGTGACCGCCTCTCAGTTCTATGCCACGCCCACAGCGGGCGCGTATCAGAGCAGCGGCAACTACAACTACAACTACAACACGACGGCGGATGTGTATGCCAGCCCGACGGCAATGCCGAGCATGCCGTCGTTGCCGGCGAGCATTAAGAGCGAATATATACCCACGCCATATGTGACGCCGTCGCCGACACTCGATCTGAACAGCTCCACGGAGGTGGAGGCACATGCTCCCGCCCACAAGCTGGCCAATGGCAGCGGCAATGGCAGCGGCAATGGCATCGCGCAGCGGCTGCTCGAGACGAGGAACATCAGCGGGGCGACGACGGAGTGCGCCAAGCGAAGTAAGTAGAATACCCTGTAATCAGATTGCAAATGCTTAAGTCGAGGGTATTAGGCAGCTGTGCTTATGTGTGTGACAGGCAAGAGGCAGAGATAGAATTAGGATCAAGTGCGAGAGAATTCAAATTTATGCGCCTCGAATTCATTTCAATTTATCGATATTTCCCCTCCATTAACCAGAAATCGATAAATATTTGATTATCAGTCAAGGTTTTTTGTTAATTTCTAAACAGATCAAACTTGTTTCAATTTATCGATAACTTGATCGATAACCAAAATCGATAGATATTAATGATCGGTTTCCTAGCTCAAGCTTATTTGAATTTATCGATAACTCGATAGCCAAAATCGATAGATATTAATGATGAGCCTAGGGTTTCTGTTTCCTAGCTCAAGCTTATTTGAATTTATCGATAACTCGATAGTCAAAATCGATAAATTTTAATGATCAGCCTAGGTTTTCTGTTCCCCCAAGATTATCTTGGCTCAGCTCAAGGTTATTTAAATGTATCGATAACTCGATATAGACAATCAATATATACATATAAATGATCAGCCTAGGTTTTCAGTTCCCTTTTATGCAGCTCAAGTTTATTTAAATGTTATCGATAGCTCCTCTGTTTAACCGAAATCGATAAATATTGATGATCCGCCTATGTTTTCTGTTTCCATATATATTGGACATTAATAAATACAGGTTTCTGTTCAACTTTACGCAGCTCAATTTTAATCAAATTTCTCAATAACTCGATACCCAAAATCGATAAATATTTATGACCGGCCTAGGTTTTCTCTTCTCTTTGTTTACTCTACACCTATCAAAATTAATAATCCGAATAGGTTATATATTATTCGTCTCTATACAGACACCGTTTATTTCACTAAATTGATAACTCCCTCATTTCATTTCTATACAGCCCAGGCTTATTTTAATGTATCGATCACTCAAAACCCAAAATCGATAAATATTTATGATCCGCCTAGGTTTCTGTTCACCTTTATACTGATAGAGTTTATTACAATTATTTGATAACTACTGGATATTTAGCAGAAATCGATAAATATTTTATGATTCACGTTTTTTATCCGCTTCGATACAGCTCAAGCTTATTTCAATTGATCGATAACTCCTCTGTTTAACCGGAATTGATCGAAACTGATTAATTTATATAAATTTACCATTTATTAAACATTGATGATCAGTCTATGTTTTGTGTTGGTTTCTATGTAGTTCAGGTTTATTTAAATGAATCGATAACTCGATATCCAAAATCGAATTTGTTGATCAGCTTAGAATTTGTGGATCGCCTCTGTTTACGCCAAATCGATTAGTAATGATGATCGATAAATCAGCCTAGGTTTTTAGCTCGGCTCTAAACAGCTCTAGTTTACTTCAATTTATCGATAACTGCCCAATCGCTCAGAAATCGATAAATATCGATAAATCGATAAATGATTTCATCAAAACGCATACATATCAATATCATATTTAGCCCCTAACATTATGAAGAAGGGCTAGATAGAATAGAAAACGAAATTATTAAAGAAAGGAAGAGAATATAATTAAGAAGAGGAAATATATAATGCAATATAATTTATAGGGTATATGTGACCTAGGGTAACTGCCAGTCGGACACGCTCCTAATTGCTATCTTAACACTTTCTCAATTTCTTCAATCCCGCAGAGGACAGCCAGGTGACCTCCTCCCGCTCCGAGCTGCGCAAAAGCAACAACAACAACAACAACAACAGCGGGAACAACAACAACAACAACAACAACAACAACAATTTGTCCGGAAAGCCGCGCATGAAACGCAAGCCGCGCGTCCTGTTCTCCCAGGCGCAGGTGCTCGAGCTGGAATGCCGCTTCCGCCTGAAGAAATATCTAACGGGCGCGGAGCGCGAAATCATAGCCCAGAAACTGAATCTGTCGGCGACACAGGTGAAAATCTGGTTCCAGAATCGTCGCTACAAATCGAAGCGCGGCGACATCGACGGCGACACCTTCGCCAAGCACCTCAAGCTGAAGCCGGAGTCCCAATTGCCCCAATCGCCCACGACCACGTCCACATCCGCGCTGCCCCCGCCGCCGCCGCTCCCGTTGCCCAGCCACATGATGTGGCCGCCCCAGCAGCAGGCGCAGCAGCAGCATCATCTCCAGCTGCAGCTCCAGTAGTCCAGGGCAAATATAATTTCCAACAATTTCTAACTTATTTCAAATTGTATGTCGATTGAATGTTTTCTTAGCCAATGCAAATGCCTCATAACTCTAGTACCTTGTTGTATATAGTATATATACTATTTTGGACAATAAATCAAGTTTAAGATAAACCAAATTTTACGTGTGATCAATTTGCGGGCGCTCTAAGGGAATTGCGGGGGGATCTTGGAGATTATTGTCTTGAAAATCATTTGAATATTTTCTCATCACAATTCTCTAGTATTATGTTTTATCTATATTTTTTTGGACAATAAATCAAGTTTAAGATAAACCAAATTTTACGTGTGATCAATTTGCGGGCGCTCTAAGGGAATTGCGGGGAATTGCGGGGGGATCTTGGGGTTTATTCTCTTGAAAATCATTTGGATATTTTCTTATCAAAATTCTCTAGTATTATGCTTTATCAATATTTTTTTGGACAATAAATAAAGTTTAAGATAAATCAAATATTTTATATGTGATCAATTTGCGTGCGCTCTAAGGGAATTGCGGGGGGATCTTGGAGTTTATTCTCTTGAAAATCATTTGGATATTTTCTTATAATAATTTTTAGCCAATGCAAATGCCACACATACATAGCTCTAGTATTATGCTATATCCATATTATTTTGGACAATAAATCAAGTTAAAGCTAAAATAAATTAAACTTGGGATTAATTTCTATATGTGTGTTGTGCATGGGATTGCAAGGGGAATCAATTGGTGATGACGGGAATTACACTTTTTTAAAACCATTTGGATATTTCCTAAAAATAATTATAAATTGGACTCGGCACATTTCAAGTCGAAACTTTTCACAGCTTGGCAAAATTTGTAGTTAGCATTTTCTACTTATTTATACACTCAAAATAAAATTTTAAGATTCCAGGTCAAAAATGTAGCTACGTTTCTAAAATGAGTGAGGGGAAAAAAAATTATTAAAATTATAAGACATTTTGAAGATATATTCAAACATAAATAAAAGTATTTTCAAATTAAATAAAAAATAAAATAAAATGTTTGAAGTCAAGAATTATATTATATTTTATGCACTCACAATCGAGTGTCAATAAAATTTGAAAATTCCAGCTCAAAAAAGTTGGTTTTTTATTTTATTGTAAAATGAGTGAGAGGAATAAAGTACATGATATATTTTAAATGCATCATTTAACTAGAGGATAAACCAGGAACAAAGTACCTAAAGTTTTGGCAAGTTTTGTGGTGTTTATTTAAAGTTTCTTTCCAAATTTTATGTCCAAATATCAATTGTGAAATTGAAATAAATGTTTTGAATGTTTTAATTTAATGTTCGAAAAGTTTGATTTCGTTTATTCTAGAATAAAGAACTGGGGGAAAATTAATAAAAAAAATATAAAATATTTTATATAATATATTATAAATATATGTATATATTATATTATGTTAGATTAGATATTATATTATATTAAATTATAAATAACTGTTATTAAATTAAAAATGTATTAAAAAAGGAACACATATTTATCGTCAGCTTTTCGCTTTGATTTGAAAGGAACAATTCTTATTTGTGCTTGGGTTCCCTTTCAATTGTGAAGGACTGCAACATATCATTCCCTATCTTGGTTTCCCTTTTCGATTTGTCGACTATATGTATAAAAATAAATATATATATATGTATGTATTAATTTGTGTGTATTTTGAGCATCGGAGTATTCGGTTAGTCTGCCACGGATCGACGGATCCACGGATCCATTAGGCACCGCATCTGCGTATAATTGTTGTCGATCGGCGCATAAATCAATTTTATCAAAACGAAACGATCAGTTTTATGAATAAATGTGGAAAACACCAAGAATATTTCCGTTTTAATTCAACACAAAACGAAAACTGTTTTCCTTTTGCTTTTCGCATGCCAGCGAAGGGTTGTGGAGCGGAGGGATTCGGGAGAGGGGGAGAGGGAAGGAGGAGGAGGGGGGCATTGGCGGCATCGCAGACATTACAAAGGTTGCTTTTATGAAACGTTTAAGTGGCAATGCGATGCAACTGTAAAATGTTTTCCAACAGCCAAAGATACAGATACAAATGCGCACAGCCAAAGATACAGATACAAATGCGCACAGCTACAGATACAGATACAAAAGCAGATGCAGTTGCAGATACAGATACAAATGCAGCCGAACTCGAACTGGAAGTCGACATTTATGACAGGCCGGGCTAATATTTCATGGCGTGTGGGGGCCAAAGTTGCCTCCGCCTCTGCCCCTGCCTCTGCCTCTGCCCCTGCTGCCCCTCCTCTGGTGGTGCAGTGGTTGCCCCGCCGGAGTGGCATATCAATTACTGCACAAACACATGCCACAGAGGCCGCAACCGGAACGGGAACGGCAACGGGGCAAGTGCAGCTGATCACACTTTTTATTTTCTTTTCACTTATATTTTTTTGACGTGCAGCATTTTTGACAGCCTGAACTTTTGGCTTGGATTGGGGGGGCGTTCTTGTCTTGGGTTAAATGTCAATCAAAGGCCATCAGAGGCGCGGGCTTAGATAAAATATATAACAGGCTGCCCACTGGAAGCGAATATGGGTAATTTCGTGATCTGGAATAGTCCCACTCAATAGAAGATAAATATAAAATATATATAAATATATAAAAATATATATATATAAATATATAAATATATACATATATACATATATAAATATATAAATGTGTAAATATATAAATATGTAAATATATAAATATATCAATATATAAATATATAAATATATAAATATATAAATATATAAATATATAAATATATAAATATATAAATATATAAATATATAAATATATAAATATATAAATATATAAATATATAAATATATAAATATATAAATATATAAATATATAAATATATAAATATATAAATATATAAATATATAAATATATAAATATATAAATATATAAATATATAAATATATAAATATATAAATATATAAATATATAAATAGATAAATAGATAAATAGATAAATAGATAAATAGATAAATATATAAATATATAAATATATAAATATATAAATATATAAATATATAAATATATAAATATATAAAACTATAAATATATAAATATATATAAATTTATAAGTATACTAGCGGGTATAACCCGGCCTTGCCCGTGGCACGTTCAAAACAAATTTGAAATGATTTTGAAACTGATCGGACGGCAAACAAATAACTTTCATACAAACGTTTTCCGCCAATTTGCCACGGTTGCGAGTGGAATTAACCAAATCGCTGAAATAAGTATTTATTGAGTTCTTATGTATGTATATGTATATTTGAGTCGCATTCCACCCGAAAAAGTTTGGATTCTGCAAAAAGTGTGAAACACGTATCAAATGATTTTTCTTATAGATCTTTGGAAACGAATTTGAGCGCGAAACGTCACCCACCAAATCTTTGAACTCCATTTCCACCAAGGAGGAATGGATTTTTCGAAAAGTGTGAAACACGCCTCAAATGAATTTGAACAAAGATCTTTGAAAATAAGTTTGAGCCCGATCGGATGGTAAACAAAAAAGTTACATACAAACGTTTTTCGCGATTTTTCCACACTTGCGGGTGGAATTTCCCGAAACCCCGTCTTAACGTGCACCTTCAACACATAAGGAAAGTACAGTGAAAATTTCAGCTTCCTAGCTCTTACTATCTTACTTAGCTATCAATCAGTCAGTCAGTCAGTTAGGACAAACCGTTATATAGATAAATATATAAATATAAAAAATGTACATAATTATTTTAATTTACGGATAATACATTATGGCGAAAGCATAATTTCAATATTTGTTTTGTTTTTTTAGCGCAGTGTGTTTATTGATTTAATACTATCCCTCTTGGACCACTATTAAATTAATTAATTAAATTGAATTAATTAAATTAAATAAAACTAATTCCAATATGCGAGTCACTTTATCGGATGGATAAAACACAATATCCATGGGATAGCGCAGCTTGCCTGACTTAAATTAAATTAAATTAAATTTTTACCCATCGTGTCGGGGATATCCCATCATTATCTCTTTATCCCATCCACTTAACAGTCTATTTATCTAGTATAAATTTGAATTCCTTTATTATAAACTTCTTTTTTTATCTTTTTCCTACTTATTTTATTTTTTTAAATAATATAGATCTTTCATTTTCCCTATTAATTGTATATTCTTAGATAATAATGTAAACTAAGATAATTTCTAATTTTTACTTAAGCACACTATTTTTTTTCTGCTAACACCTTCTTCCTTCTTAACTGTAGGCTCTAATAAAATCGGACAATTTTAGTTGTGAAATAATTAATGTCCATCTAACTATCCTTTCGCCTGTTTAACGTCCATCTTAGGGCTCGCCCGCTCGATCTCAGAGACTAAAAGAACTAGAGACTTAAAGTTTAAAGCCTAACTTCGTCTATTAATCACGCAGCTCAAATTTACTTCAAATCATTCATAACTTTCCCCGTATGCCAGAAATCGATCAAAATCGATATCTACTTCATGTTTTTTGACCAAATCTCGAAACTTATAGGAGCTAGAGACACGAAATTTGATATTTAGATTTTCGTACAGTCTACACAGCTTCAGCAGATTTCAGTTTTCGAATACATTCCTCTCTTCTCCCCCAAAATGATAAAAACTGCATACCTGAAAGTATAGTAATAGGCTTTAATATTTACACATATTTATATGTCATATTTATGCCCTGCAAATTTAACAAATATCCGAGAATAGATCCCGAAGTTATTCAAGAACATACATATATCCCATAGTGTGGGACTTAGGGCATTTCTCGAGCCGAGCTCAACCGACTAAAGCACTCGAAATTCTTAGCCCTAAAATGCACACATGGACAGATTCCAATTGTTCCCAGCTTTATAGAGACAGAGAGAGTGAGAGAGAGAGAGAGAGAGAGATAGAGCAAAGAGTCGGGCGAGGCGTGCTCTGCACAGTGGCAAACAAAACGCCCCAAAGGACATGCTGTGTCCCGTTCCAATTCAAGTGCCTTTAAATGTTGCCTAATGGACCACACTGACCAGAAAGAAAGAAAAAAAAAGGCAACAGCATTTAGCAAATGGATCGAACACAGAAATAACGCTGACTACATTTGGGTTTCGTCTTACAAATGTCGGCGGCAACAATGTTGCGGCGACGTGTGCTCCGAGAGTCCGGAGTCTGGAGTCTAGACCGGAGGCCCCGGAAAATTGTCAAGTGGAAAATTTGTCATTTTCCCATATATCACAGCGAGCGATAAGCATGCGATGCGAGGATCGTTGCCTGGCTTGTAGCGCCGTTTAATTCATGTTGCGTCAAAGGATCAAAGACGCCTCGAGCCGCGCTGCCCCTCTCTCTACCCCACCCCCCCTTCAAGTCCTGCCCCCCTTCGCTCCTGCTCCGGCGCTGCTTTCACCGCTTTCATTTGCATTTCCTCAATCAAAAAACGCGACGCGAGAAGCCGCCAAAGTGAGAGTTAGGTAAGCAAATTAAGATTTATTAACAACAATAAATAAACAATATGAAATTCAACCACAATACAAAACAAACTAAGTACACTGCAAGAAAAAACAGTTACGAAATACTGAATAACATTTTGAACATTTTCTTTTAACATTTCAAGTCATGGTAAATCTTGATTATTCTTGAATTAAGTATGAACTGTTATTAATGTCAAACTTTAAAGTCAATTAAATATAATATTAAGAAAAACTGGGCTTGTTTTAAGCGAAAAATACTTATTACACATTTAAATGTATATTACATTTCTTAATAAATATACACATTTTTTTTGGAAATAAATTTCTGAGAATCCGGATTTTTTTGCAGCTCAAAAATTGTTGAATTAATTTAAGTGACAAATTAAAAATAAATTAAACTATAAAATATAAAAAAGAAAATATTTTTGGTTTAAGTTATAATGAATACATATTACAAAAATTAAAGCTTATATATAATTCTTGGGTTTTCTCTGTGCCAAAAAAATATCGACTTTGACTTCCTTGAAATAAAAACAATTCTCGTTTATTTTCGCATATTAAAATAAAAAAAAAAAAACGATTTTAAGTATTCTTATTACGAAATTAATGGCTTACATATAATTTCTAAGATTCAGTTTGATTCATTTGTTTTTGAGAATTTGGGCAAATAAATATTATGTTTTTTTTTTAATTTTAATTTATTAAAAAATATCTGGTTTACTTCATTTAAGTAAAAGCAATTCTTGTTTATTTTCGCAAATTAAAAATAAAATAAATTAAAAAATACTGCTTAAAAGTATAAATACTTATTACAAAAATTAATGCTCACATATAACTTCTAAGATTATTCTTAAAGTGGAAGTTTTTTCGCTTGATATAATCGACCTTGACTTCATTTAAGTACAACCAATTCTAGTTGCTTTTCGCTGAGTGTATACTCATACGACTTCCGCGCTTTTCCTTCTTTTTCTCTTTTGCCGCCTGCATTCGCATTGCGTAATTTCCCATTTCGAATCGATTTTCCGCCTTTTGCCTTTAGCTGTCATTGCGCGTCTTTGTCTTTAATCTTCATTCCCAGCCGCAGCTGTCAAGTGGAGCCAAGCCAACCAACTAAAGACTTTGACATTTTATCAAAAAAAACAAAATACAAAAGTAAAGAGCTGAAATAAGAAGAAGAAGAAGAAGATGGAGAAAAGAGGAACCCATTGAGTTTTCCATTTGATGTGGCCATAAAAATTGCGAGCTCATTTTACATACATACAAATACAAATATTTCCCTCCAGCCTCGACTTAATATATATATTTATGGCATTTGGGTAAATGTTTCTGTTTTATATCCAACAATTTTTGTGCGGCTTTTTCAAGTGGAAAATTGTGACAATTATATTCAAATTAATTGAGTAATTGCATACGAAACTGTAGATGTGTCGTTCAAAAGCATTTGATTTATGGCCTGTGGAAAACCCGCTCTCGAGTGGCTCAAATCCAGCCCCTCCCCTCCCCCCCCTCTCTCTCTCCTCCCCGCACCAATAATCTGTGGGCGGGCATTGATTTCGGTTTTGAGGGATTCAACTCGTTTAGTTCGCTTCCGCTGGCAATATCCTATTGCACTTGTAAGCACCTGTAAACAAAGTCTGGCAAGGAAATTGAAATTTTATATGGAAATTTAATTAACTTCCACGACACGATCTGAGTTTACGGCTAAGAGTACAATCATATACCAGAAAAGGGTTCGAACTATACGAGAGTAAGCCTTTTTTTTCAGTTATCACTTTCTGTCTATTGTATTTCCTATGTCTCCTAAATGGAGCTGAGTTCGGGCTGATTTGAATGAATTATTCAGATGAACAAATGAATTTGTTCATTGTTCATTCATTCAAATGAACAAATGAATTTGTTCATTGTTCATTTGTTTTTCAGTTCAGTTACTCATGAACAAAATATTTCGTTCATTTATTCACTTCCTAAAAAAACATCATTATCGGATGAGATTTGACCGAGTTACGGGGTTGGGAAGTTTTGACCTATGTCTATATAGGATATTTAAGGGTAACATTTTCACATGAATTTTGACCCAGAATAGCGTTGCCAGATTTAGATGCCAAATTGATATAGAGGCCAAACCATGATAAAAGAGCCAAACCTTATGAAAATTGGATGAGATTTGACTGAGTTACGGGCGTGGGAAGTTTTGACCTATGTCTATAAAGGATATTTGATGGTAACATTTTCACTTGAATTTTGACCCAGAATAGCGTTGCCAGATTTAGATGCCAAATTGATAAAGAGGCCAAACCATGATAAAAGAGCCAAACCTTGTGAAAATCGGATGTGATTTGACCAAGCTACGGGGGTGGGAAGTTTTGACCTATGTCTATATAGGATATTAGAGGGAAACATTTTTACTTGAATTTTGGCCAGGAATAGCGTTGCCAGATTTAGATGCCAGATTGATCTAGAGGACAAACAATAAACAAAAAAACAAATCTCGTGAAAATCGGATGTGATTTGACCGAGTTATGGGGTTGGGAAGTTTTGACCTATGTATGTCTATATAGGATATTTGAGGGTAACAGTTTCACTTGAATTTTGACCCAGAATAGCGTTGCCAGATTAAGATGCCAAATTGATATAGAGGCCAAACCATGAAGAAAGAGCCAAACCTTATGAAAATTGGATGAGATTTGACCGAGTTACGGGCGTGGGTAGTTTTGACCTATGTCCATATGGGATATTTAAGGGTAACATTTTCACATGAATTTTGACCCAGAATAGCGTTGCCAGATTTAGATGCCAAATTGATATAGAGGCCAAACCATGAAGAAAGAGCCAAACCTTATGAAAATTGGATGAGATTTGACCGAGTTATGGGGTTGGGAAGTTTTTAGCTATGTTTATATAGGATATACCCTCTAGGTAACATTTTCACATGAATTTTGACCCAGAATAGCGTTGCCAGATTTAGATGCCAAATTGAGGCCAAACCACGAAGAAAGGGCCAAACCTTGTGAAAATCGGATGAGATTTGACCGAGTTACGGGGTTGGGAAGTTTTGACCTATGTCTATATAGGATATATATAGGGTAACATTTTCACATGAATTTTGACAAAGAATAGCGTTGCCAGATTTAGATGCCAAATTGATATAGAGGCCAAACCATGAAGAAAGAGCCAAACCTTGTGAAAATCGGATGAGATTTGACTGAGTTACGGTGGTGGGAAGTTTTGACCTATGTCCATATGGGATATTTGAGGGTAACATTTTCACATGAATTTTGACCCAGATTTAGATGTTGCCAGATTTAGATGCCAAGTTGATATAGAGGCCAAACCATGAAGAAAGAGCCAAGCCTTATGAAAATCGGATGAGATTTGACCGAGTTACGGGGTGGGGAAGTTTTGACCTATGTGTATATAGGATATTTAAAGGTAACATTTTCACATGAATTTTGACCCAGAATAGCGTTGCCAGATTTAGATGCCAAATTGATATAGAGGCCAAACCATGAAGAAAGAGCCAAGCCTTGTGAAAATCGGATGAGATTTGACCGAGTTACGTGGTTGGGAAGTTTTGACCTATGTCTTTATAGGATATTTGAGGGTTACATTTTGACATGAATTTTGACCCAGAATAGCGTTGCCAGATTTAGATGCCAAGTTGATATAGAGGCCAAACCATGAAGAAAGAGCCAAGCCTTATGAAAATTGGATGAGATTTGATCGAGTTACGGGGTTGGGAAGTTTTGACCAAGTCCATATGGGATATTTGAGGGTAACATATTCACATGAATTTTGACCCAGAATAGCGTTGCCAGATTTAGATGCCAAATTGATCTAGAGGCCAAACCATGAAGAAAGAGCCAAACCTTGTGAAAATCGGATGAGATTTGACCGAGTTACGTGGTTGGGAAGTTTTGACCTATGTCTTTATAGGATATTTGAGGGTTACATTTTGACATGAATTTTGACCCAGAATAGCGTTGCCAGATTTAGATGCCAAGTTGATATAGAGGCCAAACCATGAAGAAAGAGCCAAGCCTTATGAAAATTGGATGAGATTTGACCGAGTTACGGGCGTGGGAAGTTTTGACCTATGTCCATATGGGATATTTAAGGATAACATATTCACATGAATTTTGACCCAGAATAGTGTTGCCAGATTTAGATGCCAAATTGATATAGAGGCCAAACCATGAAGAAAGAGCCAAGCCTTATGAAAATTGGATGAGATTTGACCGAGTTACGGGCGTGGGAAGTTTTGACCTATGTCCATATGGGATATTTAAGGATAACATATTCACATGAATTTTGACCCAGAATAGCGTTGCCAGATTTAGATGCCAAATTGATATAGAGGCCAAACCATGAAGAAAGAGCCAAACCTTGTGAAAATCGGATGAGATTTGACCGAGTTACGGGGGTGATAAGTTTTGACCTACATATGTATGTCTATATAGGATATTTGAGGGCAACATTTACACTTGAATTTTGACCCAGAATAGTGTTGCCAGATTTAGATACCAAATCGATCTAGAGGCCAAACCATGATAAAAGAGCCAAACCTTATGAAAATTGGATGAGATTTGACCGAGTTACGGGCGTGGGAAGTTTTGACCTATGTCCATATTGGATATTTAAGGATAACATATTCACATGAATTTTGACCCAGAATAGTGTTGCCAGATTTAGATGCCAAATTGATATAGAGGCCAAACCATGAAGAAAGAGCCAAGCCTTGTGAAAATCGGATGAGATTTGACCGAGTTACGTGGTTGGGAAGTTTTGACCTATGTCTTTATAGGATATTTGAGGGTTACATTTTGACATGAATTTTGACCCAGAATAGCGTTGCCAGATTTAGATGCCAAGTTGATATAGAGGCCAAACCATGAAGAAAGAGCCAAGCCTTATGAAAATTGGATGAGATTTGACCGAGTTACGGGCGTGGGAAGTTTTGACCTATGTCCATATGGGATATTTAAGGATAACATATTCACATGAATTTTGACCCAGAATAGTGTTGCCAGATTTAGATGCCAAATTGATATAGAGGCCAAACCATGAAGAAAGAGCCAAGCCTTATGAAAATTGGATGAGATTTGATCGAGTTACGGGGTTGGGAAGTTTTGACCAAGTCCATATGGGATATTTGAGGGTAACATATTCACATGAATTTTGACCCAGAATAGCGTTGCCAGATTTAGATGCCAAATTGATCTAGAGGCCAAACCATGAAGAAAGAGCCAAACCTTGTGAAAATCGGATGAGATTTGACCGAGTTAGGGGGAGATAAGTTTTGACCTACATATGTATGTCTATATAGGATATTTGAGGGCAACATTTACACTTGAATTTTGACCCAGAATAGTGTTGCCAGATTTAGATACCAAATTGATCTAGAGGCCAAACCATGATAAAAGAGCCAAACCTTATGAAAATTGGATGAGATTTGACCGAGTTACGGGCGTGGGAAGTTTTGACCTATGTCCATATGGGATAGTTAAGGATAACATATTCACATGAATTTTGACCCAGAATAGTGTTGCCAGATTTAGATGCCAAATTGATATAGAGGCCAAACCATGAAGAAAGAGCCAAGCCTTGTGAAAATCGGATGAGATTTGACCGAGTTACGTGGTTGGGAAGTTTTGACCTATGTCTTTATAGGATATTTGAGGGTTACATTTTGACATGAATTTTGACCCAGAATAGCGTTGCCAGATTTAGATGCCAAGTTGATATAGAGGCCAAACCATGAAGAAAGAGCCAAGCCTTATGAAAATTGGATGAGATTTGATCGAGTTACGGGGTTGGGAAGTTTTGACCAAGTCCATATGGGATATTTGAGGGTAACATATTCACATGAATTTTGACCCAGAATAGCGTTGCCAGATTTAGATGCCAAATTGATCTAGAGGCCAAACCATGAAGAAAGAGCCAAACCTTGTGAAAATCGGATGAGATTTGACCGAGTTACGGGGGTGGGACTTTTTTGAATTCTAACGAAGCGCGTATAGTTAGAGTTTCCTGCTTGGCTGCTAAGCAGTACGCAAGCAGTGCAGCGGGCATGCTGCACATCAGTCGAATTGTGGATTCGCATAAGCAGTGTCGTGTGGATGCAAGCAGTGTAAACTAGCTAATCGAATTATGAATATTCAAATTAACGGAAAATATTAAGAATTAAGGACGTTTCCTTCAGTTAACCAATAAATGAAAGCAAGCTTTAACAATTCTAATAAAATAACAAATCTCCCTCACATAGTTTTGCTGTTTAAGTGCGCTTTAAATAAACTGAATGAAATGTATAGAAGATAATCAATAAGTCAATCAATGTAGTTAGATTTGTGTGCCTGACACAAACACGACAAGGAACACTTGCCAGAATCAATCACAAGCCAGCCGAAAGCAATATGGATCAGATATCATAACACTGGCTGGCCAGTGGAATACCCTAACGAAAAGACTATGAATGCTAATGCAAAGCAAAGCAAACAATTGAAGTGCTCTTTGATAAACCATTAAAGCGAATTTAATACCACAGAAGTTGAGTCGAACAGGGTGGGCGAGTGCTCAAACTCAAACAAGGACGCAAGTTAATTGAAAATGTCTATTCATCATTCGTTGCAGCGTAATTCAATACCTGTTTGGCGTCTCAATAAACTATTTGGAGATAATCGCATCAGCGCAGTCACAATCAAAAATTGGGACAAAGCCGAACGAACCAACGAACGCGTGGCAAGCATCATTATACTAATTACTCGAGTATTATTCAAATGCATTCAATTGAAAACATAACCCTCCCCTCCTCCCCCCTCGACTCCTGTTCCTACCCCGACACTTTGAGCTCACTTGGAATTCGGTTACTTTACCTACTCAATGCTGACCGCAAATAATCGCAACAACAATATACATATAACAGTACAAGTGAAGCCTTTGTTGCCTCCTTTTGTTGCAAGCAGCGCGCGGCGCTGACTCTCGCTGACTGCGGCGCCTTTGGCATTAAGAGTCATTCAATTGGCAATAAAAAGATTATAGCCCGAAGGTGTGAAGTGTAGCGGAGAACCAGCAAGAGCATCTGCTTGGCTCTCTCGCTCTCTCTCCCTCTCTCTCACTCACTCTTTCGTTCGCTCTCTCTGTCGGAGCAACTCACTCAGTCTGGCAAGGCTGCGCAGCCATTTTGCTGCTCCGACCAATGGGAGGCCTTTGTGCTTGGGGCGTTCGGCCAATGGCAGCCTTTGGCGCTGGAAAAGTGCTCAAAATGAGATTTTACAATACATACGCATTGCGCATTGCACATGAGGCTCTAGAAAATGAGCTTGAAAATGTTAATAATTGCTAGCTAATTGGCTGTTAGTTCAAAACTTGACATTTAAACAAGTTTCTAGCATTTTTATTGCTACTCGTAAATTTTTGTGCTTGCATTTTGGCACTTCGTATATTAATAACAGTAGCTTATTTATGTAAAATGTAAAACAACTTTCGTTTAGCCATAGTTTTTTCTGTGACCGATAATATATATGGCGCAAATATATGGCGCAAATATATGGCGCAAATATATTGCGCAAATATATGGCGCAAATATATGGTTTAGAATAAACTATAATAGCAAGAAATTATTAAATTTCTTTAATTTGTAATTATTATTAATGTTTAATAATTATTATAATTTGTAATTTATTCTCATTCTCTTGATTATTCTGCATTTGCCCAGTTCTACTACACAGCTCAAGAAATATTGAATAAAATTGGTTTTAGTTCTCGAAATTGGACTGAAAAAAGCGTTAAAGTCAAATAAACTTACATAAAATAATGGTCTAAATTTTAGGTTTTGGTTTTCTCAAACTGTATATAAAAGAAATACATTTAAGTCCAGAAATGGTAGCAGGTTAATTTTTTTAATATTTTTATATTTTATATAATTTTATTTATATATTTTTAATATATTTTTTTTTTAAAAATTAAGTTAAAGTCCCCTGAAAAATATCAATTTGTGCGTTATAATTAGATGCTTATTTTTTAATATATTAATTGTTGATAATCATAGTATATAGAAATTAGCCTATATATATTCTATATATTATCATATTATATAGAAATTAGTTTAGCCTATATATATTCTATATATTATCATATTATATAGAAATTAGTTTAGCCTATATATATTCTATATATTATCATATTATATAGAAATTAGTTTATATATAAATTCTGTGTATTGTCATATTATATAGAAATCAGTTTAAATATTAATTCTAGGTATTATCATATTATATAGAAATTAGCCTATTTATATAATTTTTTATGTTATCATAGTATATAGAAATTAGCCTATATATATTCGATATATTATCATCTTATGTAGATATTTATTTACATATATATTCTATATATTTTCACATTATATAGAAATTAGCCTATTTTTATAATTTTATATATTGTAATATCATATATCACCAAATTAGTCTACATATATATACATTCTATATATTATATCACATTGTATCGAAATTGGTATATATATATATATATATATATATATATATATATATATAGACCTCAATGATCTATACATATGATGACCTGATCAAAATATCTACTTTCGATGAGTCCGGGAAATAAAAGGCTACGCTCCAAAAATCCAACCCATTTTCTTCAGCTCCAAATGAAGTGCTTGAAATTGATGGAGAACCATTAAGTTGACTTAAGAATTTTCGGCCTAATTTCCGAACCAAACAAACGGAGGAGCTAAACAAATGAAGAGCAGCTCCGACTGTACCCAGGCGTGTGTGTGTGTGTGTGTGTGATGGTGTGTGTGAGGGGCTAATCCCAGCCCAAAAGGGATTGCACAATAGTTAACACAGATTTATAAACAATAAACAGGATGCGTGCACTTCCAAAAATAACGCACACTGGAGAGTTTTAAACAAAAAATGCACCAATTCAAATATATATATACTCGAGAGAGAGAGAGAGAGAGAGGGAGAGGGAGAGGGAGAGAGGGAGATGAGAGCGAATTTGGCGATGCGGCCAATCGGCGCGAGGTCTGCCCACGGCAAGTAGCTCAAAAATAGCCGAGAATCCACCACCAGCCATGGAACGGCAGCAGCAGCCGGAACACTTGAGTGCCATGTGCGAGCACTCCGTGAGTGATTCTCTTGTGCCTCCGGGGCAGTCGGCGATTATTTAAAGAGCGCCCGGAGCGCGACAGCAGAGCGCATTCGTTAGTCAACCGTTGGGACGCGAGCAAGCCGGGAAAAAATTGATATCAAATAGAATTTAAAAAAAGAAGCATGTTAAATATGGAAAGTGCGAGTGCGAGTGCCGGCGCCTCGATTGCGGCCTTAAGCAAAAGCCTGACCACGCCCTTTTCCATCAATGACATTTTGACGCGCAACAAGCCGCCCGGTGTCGCCGCCGCCGCCGCCGAAACGGAGCACGCCGGCGTGGCGGATGTGGCGGATGTGGCGTCATGTTGTCGCGATCTCAGCCTGTACAAGCTGGCGGAGCGTGCAACGCAGCCGGGCCAGCATAGCAGCTATTTGCAGTATTATGCCGCCGCCGCGGCGCTGGATAACAACAATCAGCAATTGGCCAGCTCCAGCTCCGGCTCCGGCTCCGGTTCCGGCGATTATGTGCCACGTAAATTGGGCTACTTTGGCGCCGCTTTGTCCGCGGCAGCCGTTCCGCTAGACATGCGACGCTGCACCAGCAACGACTCCGGTAAGTTCCCAGACCCGGACTATTGTACGCCATTAGCACGCTTTTGTTGTCGTCCTTTGTGCTAAGTTTTTGGCCCAATTTTCGTTTTGTTATAGACTGCGATTCGCCGCCGCCATTGAGCAGCTCGCCCGCCTCCTGTCATGCGGGCGGCTATGGGCGTGGCGGCTCTCCGCTCGGCCACGAGGAGAGCCTAACTGGCGGCCCGCTCAGCCGCAAGAAACGTTCGCGTGCCGCCTTCAGCCACGCCCAGGTCTTTGAGCTGGAACGCCGCTTCGCGCAGCAGCGTTATCTGTCCGGGCCGGAGCGCAGCGAAATGGCCAAGACGCTGCGTCTGACGGAGACGCAGGTGAAGATCTGGTTCCAGAATCGGCGCTACAAGACCAAGCGCAAGCAAATCCAACAGCACGAGGCGGCGCTGCTCAGCGCCACGAAACGTGTGCCCGTCCAGGTGCTCGTCCGCGAGGATGGCAGCACCGCCTACGCCCATATGACGCCCGGCGGAGCAGCCGCCGTCGGCGCCTATCCGCACGGCCTGGATCCGGCCCTGCTAAACATCTACCGGCATCAGCTGCAGCTGGCCTACGGCGGCTTGCCGCTGCCCCAGGTCCATTTCCCCTACTTCTATCCGCATCCGAAGGTGCCGCAGCCCATACCGCCGCCCAGCCAGCAGAGCGCGGCGCTTGCCGCCAGTTTTGTGACCGGCTCGTCGGCCTCCTCGTCGCCGGCGCGACATCAGCGCAGTCCCTGCCCCAGTAGTCCCAGCCAGGCTCAGGTCTTGTGCCCGGAGAGCGGCGCGGAGAGCAATCATTCGGCGGCGGAGGATTGCGAGGAGAATGTGGAAATCGATTAGACGCGACTTTGTGATACCAATCGATCTTTACGTATGGCCCAGGAGGAGGCTAACCCAGTTGGAGAGAGGGTAAGAGAGAGAGAGAGGGGGGGGGGGGGGGAGATTGGGAGGCGGAGAAAGTTGGAGCAAGTCTCTGGCTGATAGCTTTAGTAGCTTTAAGTTTTAGTTATATGTAAATATTTGTATGTTAAACTCTTTACTTAAATAAATAAATTAAAATAATTAAACACAATTTCAAATAGATTTTCAATTAATTTAAAATTTTCAAATATTAGTTCAAGCAAATTAAATCTTGTTAAGAGACTGAACTGGGCCTAAATATAAAAAAAAATTGAATTTTACTTTATCTTTAATTTTTACTTAAATAAATCAAATAATTAAATTCTATTTCAAGGTGATTTTTAATGAATTAAAATTTTTAAATATTTTTTCTTTAGCGTGACTTAAAATAAAGAACAAATATTTCTAAAAAAAAACTAAAAAACAATTTTCGTTTTATTTGTCTTGATCGAAGTAAATTGTCAAGTCGCCATTTAATTACTAAATTTGTTATTCATCTTAAATCGAATTTCGTTTTTGGGGCTAAGAACTTTTGACCTTGGTCGAATTTTCACAATGTTTCCTGATTCAAGTACATCATTATTTATTTTTACTGCGCTTGTATATGAACCTATAATTATGGTTAAATTTAATATATATTCTTATTAAATATTTAATCATATAATGTAATTTTTCTTTCGAATTTCTGTCAGCAAATTTTCAATAAATTCGACTAAAATTTATTTCTAAAAGTTAAATGAGCCTAAACATTTTTTAACGAAATACGATTTGCTCATTTGCGATTTTTACAAAATATTTTACCAAACAACACCTACGAATGCCTGATAGAATATGTCTTAATCTTAATAAAAAAAAAGCTGGAAATAAGTAAAGCACGAGCTTGCATTGATTTGAACCTTGAATTAATGACAATATTTCAATCGTATTAAATTAGAGGACATTTTTTTGTTGTTTCTTCGCGTTCTCAGATCAGATATCAGATATGTTTAGGCTCAATTAAACAATAAAATTAAAAAAATTAATCAATTAACTTAATTTTTTTTTAATTTTTTATGACCTCAATTTCGCGAATGAGCTACGTTTGGCTATTCAAACTCAACTTCATAAATGACAGGCAGATCGAGCGGAAAGTGCCTCAAGATCCGTTCCGCTGAAGTGGGCCATGCGTGTGGGCTAAATCTTGCGAAAATCAATTTAATGATGATGATCAACGATGATGATGATGATGAGGACGGGCACTCAATGTCGGCATAGAAGTGCTTCAATGTGTCAGGCGCAGACGTTCTCTGACCCACAAATGTCGCTCGACTTTTGCGCAGATCTCGTCGGGCCCAGAGCCGGACAGGACTTGTCCAGGTCCTTACGCGCACAGCTGGCGGCTGACGACAACAAGGACAACACACGGCTCAAGTGTTTATTTATAAACAAACAAATGGACAAAATGTGCGAGAAACGCGCCCAAAGGAAGGTCAACAATTGCATGATCGCAAGCACTTCAGACGGTAGCCTCTATCTAGCCGGCGCTAGTTACAATTTGGCTCGAATTACAAATTGACTTTGGAATTTTGGAATTTTTGAATTTTTCAATTTTCCCCCAACACCCCTTTCCCGCTGCCTCGCTTCTCGGTTTGTCCAAGTGGAGCAACTGTGTAAACAAGTCGCGATCTTTGCATCTCTAGCTAAATTTTCTAGCTAAAAGCCCGAGCGGCAAGAGCTGACAAATTTGGGACACTAAAAATCAATTGACATTTGTAATTACTTGTGTCAATAAGTGTGTCTATGCGCCCAAATACATACACACATCGCAGCGGGACGCCCGACTCGGCCCTGTTGCCATTCATAATTCATTCAGTTTTCGCGCCAGCACAGGAAGTGCTCCAGAAACGATAAAAAAATAAAACTAGTCCGACTAGCAGATACCCTAAAACCAGGGACAAGTTGTCAAGCAGTCAAGCTCTCTGCATGGGAATTGCACGCTTGCTGCTCTTCGGTCTTTAAAGTCCGATCTAATTACCAGAGCCAAGCATGTAACTTAAAGAATTAATTCCCAATTTTGGATAAATAAATAACACACACAAACCTACATATTAGGCGATACTCTATAACAAGCGCCTAGCTTCTCTTTCCTACACTTTGTTTGGGAAATGCATTTTTGTGTAAATTCGGTCTTTATAGTCCGATCTAAGAAAAGTTTGTATTTAACAGAGCCTTCTAAAAAAGTGATTCGCAATAAGTAAACTTTTTACATACCAAAACGAGACGATGTTCTTAAAGAAATGCATTCTTCTAATTAAAGTTTTTATATACTAGAGTTCAAGGATATACAATTATTTCGGGAAATTGGCAGAAATTTTTAAAAAGTGTAAATACTTTAATCTATAATACTACTACGAGAACCAAAATAACAACTTTGATGTGTTTGGCTTTTATTTACTTTTGAATTGTGTTTGATAAATCGTTTTTGAAAATCGATATTTATCGATTTTACAAAAATGAGCGGAGCTATCGAAACAGTTAATTAGCTCGTGCTGGAATTCATAGAAAGGAATATATATTTAAAATTTCAAGTCTCTATCTTTTGTACTTTTCGAGATTATCGTGTTCAGGCAGATTGAAGAATATATGTATATACTTTTTGGTTTTAGAGATGTTTTCTTCTGTCCGTTACATTCTTTTGCACAAACATATAAACCCCCTTAACCCAATTCTAATGGGTATAAAATATATAATAATTGTGTGTAAATTGCAGAAGCCAGCATCTTAAATAAATAAGATTCCGATATTCTCTTCTTCTACTACTTTTTCTACTACTTTTTCTATTACTTTTTCTATTCCTTTTTCTATTACTTTTTCTACTACTTTTTCTATTACTTTTTCTATTACTTTTTCTATTACTTTTTCTATTCCTTTTTCTATTACTTTATCTACTACTTTTTTTACTACTTTTTTTTACTACTTTTTCTATTACTTTTTCTATTACCTTTTCTACTACTTTTTCTATTACTAATAAATGCGTGCAGGTTGCAGAAGACAGCATCTTAAATAAATAAAAATTCTGATATTCTCTTCTTCTACTACTTTTTCTATTACTTTTTCTACTACGTTTTCTACAACTTTTTTTTTTTACATTTTGTACTACTTTTTCTACTACTTTTTCTCTACTTTTTCTATTACTTTTTCTACTACTTTTTCTATTACTTTTTCTACTACTTTTTCTATTACTGTTTCTATTACTTTTTCTATTACCTTTTCTACTACTTTTTCTACTACTTTTTCTATTACTAATAAATGCGTGCAGGTTGCAGAAGACAGCATCTTAAATAAATAAGATTCTGATATTCTCTTCTTCTACTACTTTTTCTACTACTTTTTCTGGTACTTTTTCTATTACTTTTTCTATTCCTTTTTCTACTACTTTTTCTATTAGTTTTTCTACTACTTTTTCTACTACTTTTTCTACTACTTTTTCTATTACTTTTTCTACTACTTTTTCTATTACTTTGCTCTACTCCACGCTCTGGAATTTTGATATTAGCTGGGAATGTGCTAGGTAGTCGGGCATGTTGCAGGGTTACGCTGCATGTGGCATGTCAGTTGCATGACTTCGTTTGTCAGAGGCTGCATTCAACCCCCCGCACGTCCGTCTTCAGCCTGTTGTCTGCTACTAATTTGTTTATATTGCGCGCTGTTAAAGGATTTGTTTAGGCAGCGCCTTTTTTTTATGACATTGTCAGCGGCAGCTAATTGAGCGCAAGCCTTTCAAGAGGCCGCCCCTTCGGCCAGAAGCATTGACTAATAAACAGATTTAATTATTTTATTCAACTATTTATTACACAGAAATATTTATGGATAAATAGACCATTTATTACGCACTGGGCCAGGACTAAGGTCAATTAGACGCGGTCGCATGCGGCGTATGCGCAATCTTTTAACCTGTCGCCTGTCGCCTGTCGTCGGGTCGAATCTTGTCTAAACAAAAAAGACTTTTGATTATTTTCAGCGCTATTTGCTTAAACATATTTGGGGCCTGCATTCTTAAGCGGCCATTGAGAGTGCATTTAATGGCAACAACCAGAACTGGCCAGAACGGAGCGCCCGATCGGACAGATTAAAGTATAAACAAAATGCACTTGCGACGCCTGAAAAACTGTTCACTTATTCTACAAATTGGAAAATTGTAAAATGCATTTTCCTCAGTCGAGCGTTTTTGGCCCATTTGCGTGCACTTTGCTTTAGCGTTTTTAGCGTGTTCTTGTCTCAGCGTTCACTTGCCCCGCTTGCCCCTGCCCCTTGCCCCGCTTGCCCCGCTGCGGCTGCTGCGTCTGTTGCACACATGTGCGCCAGCCATAAAAGGAGCGTCAGCATGAGATTGAGGAATGGGAATGGGAATGGGCATAAGATTGAGGATGAGGCGTTTGCACCGACTGACACTTCGATTTGCAGTTGTTTTTGTTCTGCTTGTTGTTGTTGTTGTTGTTGCTGTTGTTGTTGCACGTGTTGCGCGTAGGCGGGCTTGTTTATGCAACAGCCAAACTTCTTGGTAGAAATAACTCTACGACAAATTCATCAAGCGAGCGCTATCAATGGACAACCAATACCCTTTCCCAGAGTGGGTAGCTCTGTCCAAAAGTGACCCTTGAAATAGATCTTTGAGTCCCAGACTTGAATGTACGTGAATGTAGGCTTGTCTTAGCCGAAGATCATGGTTGGAATATTATTAAAATTAATATGAAATAGTAGGAAAGTCCATATTCTCAAAGGCTTGAATGCGTGCTTAATGCCCTGCAAATATCATAACGATCAAATAAAAATAAATGGAAATAATGGAAGGATCTTTATCCTCCTCAAATGTCAGGCTAAGTGAAGAAGTAATCCGATGGAAAGCAGGTTAGAGCTGCTTACAGGGTATCCACTAGTCGAACAGGCTCTACACAGTGCACTTGCCCTCTGACTTGTTGTGTTATTGAAGTTGTACTCTTGGTTTTATGGGATCGACGACCACGGAGACAGACAGTCCGACAGACAGAAGGAGTTCAGATTGGATCAGGGCTAACGACATTGCCTAATTGCCCGGCTGAAGGGGGGAAGCACGAGCGTGTTCGCCGAGATGAGTAAATGAAATGTTTCGCCTCCGAAAAATGCTGTAAACAAGAAAGAAAAAAAAGTAGCACCAACGAAAAAGAGGGGCTACCTTCGGCACGCCGAAGTTTTGATACTCTTGCAGAACGAACCTTTTCCTAATGCTTTGCTTGCATCTAAGAAGCACTCGGAAAATAGTTAATGCCGGGTATGGTCAAACTAACTTGAAAACTAAAAAACTTTTTCATACAAAAACCTCATTTACGACCGATCGTTCCTATGGCAGCTATATGATATAGTGGTCCGATGTAAATAAGATTTAGCATAAATGTAAGGAATATAGTGAAACTTATAAATGGCGAGTTTGGTCAAAATATGCTGAAAGACAAAAAAGTTTTCCATACAACAACTTAATTAACGACCGATCGTTCCTATGGCAGCTATATGATATAGTAATGCGATGTAAATAAGATTTTGCATAAATGGTAAGAACATAGTAAAACTTATAAATAGCGAGTTTGGTCAAAATATCTTGAAAGACAAAAAAGTTTTCCATACAACAACTTAATTTTCGACCGATCTTTACTATGGCAGCTATATGATATAGTGGTTTGATGTTGATGGGATTTTGCATATATATGAAGAGCATAGTACAACTAATAAATGCCGAGTTTTGTCAAGATATCTTGACAAACAAAAAACTTTTTCATACAAGAATCTCATTTTCGACCGATCGTTCCTATGGCAGCTATATGATATAGTGGTCCGATGTTGTTAGGACTTTGCATATATATGAGGAGCATAGTAAAACTAATAAATGCCGAGTTTGGTCAAGATATCTTGATAAACAAAAAACTTTTTCATATAAGAACCTACTTTCCTACCAATCGTTCCTATGATTTAGTGGTCTAATCCAGCTGGCTCCAACATATGTACTGCGTGCAACAGAAAGAGGCATTTCTGCAAAGTTTCATGACGATAGCTTTCAAACTGAGAGACTAGTTCGCATAGAAACAGACGGACGGAAGAAAGAAGGAAGGAAGGAAGGAAGGAAGGAAAGACGGCCAGACAGACGGACAGACAAACGGACTGTCCTAGCTATATCGTCTTGGATATATGTGCTTTATGGGCTCGAAGATGTCTCCTTCTATGCGTTACACATTGCGAGACGAAATTGAAATACCCTCTGCAAGGGTATGAAAAACAAAGGGGTATAGAAAAATGATGATGCGCTGTGTGCTATTTATGTTTATTTTGTTTTGAAAATTGTGCGTTTAATTTATAGTTAATTGTTTTTCAGCATTTCATTAACCAACCAAAACTGACTCGCAGCCCGTTGACTGTGTGCGGTCCCCAAAAAATTTCATGGGAAACCAACCGACACACACACACACACACACACACACACATACACACACACACACACGGGCAGAACCACACACACATTGACACGCGCAGCAATTGTTGTCGATGATGATGCTATTTGCGCAAGTTGTTGATGGTATTGCACCCACACACACACACACACCTACACCTACACACACACACACATGCGCCGCCCCCAGGCTGGCCAGTGTATTATAACGGCACTCGGCCAAACAAAATGGCCACCCACCTCAAAAGAACTCAACCTCAGCGCAGCTGTTGAAATCTTTGCGTAATGTGGCAACACACCACCCCCCCCCCCTCCCTTCCCCCTCTCCGCGCCCTCACTCTACCGATACGAGGCACTCCTTTGCTTATTTGGCTTGAAATAAAAAAGCATTTAAATGATTTTTTCGGCTTGGTCGAAATTGAAATGATAAATGTTTTGGTTTTTGTGATTTTGTTTATTGTTCAAATTTCGACTAAAAAAAAAAAAAAAGAAAAAACTCAATTCAAATTTTACCGCATGTATAAAACGAATCTTTTATAGGCAACCATTCAAATCGGCAAATGCCTCCGTCCCGGATCCGAGTTGTTGTTGTTGTTGTTGTTTTGCGAGCTGTTTAGATAAAAATTTGTGGTGTAGCAGCACACACACACACACACACATGTGTGTGTGTGTGCGAACTTAATTAGCATTTTTAATGGAGCTGCCGACTCGTAACGCCCGACAATTAAAGACGCCCCCAAAGACATGGGCCGTAGACCGAAATCGGATTTCAATGGAAGTGCGCGTGAGTTTTGTGTTCTTGCACAATATGGCTTTTCGTGGATTTTCGTGGGACTTATCAGCTGCCAGAGCGCCAAAGCACTTGAATTAGAACTCGCTATCAATTGATCTTTCTTGCTTCGAAAAAAAAAACTGTATTTTCCGCCAACACATTTGGCGCTGGAAAACTATATACATATATAAAAAAAAACATATTCAACATTTTATTCTAAACACTTGCATCAGTTTCTCCTCTCGACTCTAAAGATTTGTTATTGTTCTTTAGGAATCTCTCTCTAGTTTTCTGCCAGACACCTTTGGGGCACTTTGCAGTCTGTTGTTTTGTTTTTATATATTTATTTGGAAAAGCATAAAAATAAGCAAAAAGCGCTTAAAGTCTGTTGAAGTGTTCATTGCTCAGTGTAAACAACATTATATGGGTAAACGGGTACAGTGAAGCCTTGCTATGTGCAAAAGCTGAAAGCACAAACGAATCTTTAGATTCTAGAAACTAGCAAATCAGTTACTCTTCAAAATTTAAACCCAAAAGAAATAAACTATAAGTTATATATATATGGGTACAGTGAAGCTTAAGAATGTGTTAAAGCTGAAAGAACAAACGAATCTTTAGATTCTAGAAACTAGAAGTAGAATTAAATTAAACCTTAAGCCAAAAGAAAAGAAATTATAAATTATATATATGGGTACAGTGAAGCTTAAGAATGTGTAAAATCTGAAAAAAAAAATTCTAGAAAAAAATTCTAGTTAAATCTTAGCTGAAAAGAAAATAAATAATATATTATTATTATTATTGATTATATATAATAAAATTAAATTATTTATGGGTACAGTGAAGCCTGGGAACATGTAAAAGCTAAAAAAACTAACAAATCTTTAGATTCTAGAAACCAGAAACTCAGCCTGGAACCGAATCAGTTACTCTTCAAATTAAACACAAAAGAAAATAAATTATAAATTATATATGGGTACAGTGAAGCCTTGGCACATGAAAAGCTGGAAGAACTAACGAATCTTTAAATTCTAGAAACTAGAATTATAATTAAATTAAATCTTAAGCCAAAAGAAAAGAAATTATAAATTATATATGGGTACAGTGAAGCTTAAGAATGTGTAAAAACTGAAAGAGTACAGTAATCTTAAAATTCTAGAAATTAGAAACTCAGCCTAGAACCGAATCAGTTAAATCTTAACTCAAAAGAATATAAATGATATATTATTATTATTATTATTGATATAATTGATATAATAAAATTAAATAAGCCTTGGTACGTGTAAAAGCTGGAAGAACTAACGAATCTTTAAATTCTAGAAATAAGAAACTCAGCCTGGAACCAAATCAGTTACTCTTCAAAATTTAAACCCAAAAGAAAAGAAATTATAAATTATATATGGGTACAGTGAAGCCTTGGCAGAACTAACGAATCTTTAAATTCTAGAAACTAGAAACTCAGCCTAGAACCGATTCAGTTAAATCTTAACTCAAAAGAATATAAATGATATATTATTATTATTATTGATTATATATAAATAAATTTAAATAATTATATATGTGTACAGTGAAGCCTTGGCACGTGTAAAAGCTGAAAAAAAACTAACGAATCTTTAGATTCTAGAAACTAGAAACTCGACCTGGAACCAAATTAGTTACTCTTCAAATTAAACACAAAAGAAAATAATTTTGGATTAAATTTGTTCAAACCTTCTTTCATAATGTGCAAAGCCAAGTTCACCAATTTAGAGGCGTGGCATATTTAGGCTTACAGCCAAGTTATTATTACGAGCTGTAATATTACGGTACTCATAATTCCAATTTTTTTTTCTGGGAACATTTACACAGTCATGTGCACACGAAGCTAATTGGAATCTTGGCACAAGAATTGGCTCAAATTTTGATGCTGTGCATAAATCAACTCAGTCTCAGCAGCTTTTGTCCATTGTCAGGAGCTGCTGCTTCTTCTTCTTCTTCTTGCTCTCGGCCTGGTTGGGATCTTCTTAACGCTTCGTTAGTTCCTTCGGGCTAAGTAAGCGCAAATTGCGATTCAAATGAATTCCGCCCACATTTTCATAGTGTCATTTCTTTATATATATTTTTTTCATAATCATTAAACAGTTTTCTTTCTTTTTTATATTTTTGCTGCCTGCCAATGGCCACACCCACTGCCAAGCTGCCGCCCCCTTCCCAGCCATTAGCAGCAATTTTCAATTTCCTTTCTGACGAAGCACATGGCAAGAGAGCAAATTACATGGCACACAGCACAAGTTGAGACATTCCCATTTTTTTTTTTTTTTTTGCCCTCATCATCTCCTTTCGGGTCGCACGTACGCAATTGTCCTGGAGTCGATGCGAAAAGAAGATTTTCTTACAAATTTCGAAGCGCGGAGCGCTGGCGACGGCGCAAATGAACGGCCATTATGTGGATCTCAAGTGAAAGCTGGGTCTGAAGTGAATTTCTAACGAGCCCAAAAGTCGACGGCCAACTCGACTCAGTGTGCGTTGCCGTGAGTTATCCTTGCCGAACCCAGCACGGCGGACTGCAAAGGACATGCTTCAATTGAATAAGAAGAAAATTACACTTAAACGTTGCGGCGTGTCGTCAAGAGAGAGAGAGAGGGGGGGGCGAGAGAGAGAGGGGGAGCTATTATGGGCCAGGACTGGTCAGCATTTGTTGGCCGCCTTTGATTGAATTCCATTCATCAAAGGCCAACAGAATTTCACGCTCAAACCAAGCAAGTTAACTTGTTGACTTCCTTCAAGAACTCAGCTAAGTTGGCCTTAAAACATTTACATGACAAAGAGGATAATCGCTCTGCCCTGAAGGGGTAACATTTCCCTTTCTAAACATGTAAGGCCAGTGTTGCAAAGCGGAGCCCAAAAATGATTTATTTGTCATTTTTAAGTGATAAATTCTCTATATAATTGCACTCTATGTATGAAAATAAATAGCATATTTTGAAAATTAATTTTTTTTTATCAGAAACATGTTTCTACATTTAAGCAAATGTTATCCTTATACGTTTGTTTTTCGAAATATTTTTGTTTATTTTTTTTTAAAGGTTTTATTTAGACTCGGCCAGCAATTTTGGCCGTAATATGACGAGTGGGGTATATAGTACAGGCCAACACTTTGTCAGATGGATAAAGTTAAGGAAATATTACTTCTGAAATATGTACGAAAGATTAAGGATTAAAGAATGCCTTGAAAGACAGAAATTGTTTCTAAAATTGGGAAAAAATCTTTCTTGAAGAGCTAAAGGCATACAGCGAGATTGTGGCTTATAATCATACCCATTTAATTCTGACCTGTTTAATTTAGAACTAAATTGCCTTTGAGCTTAAGTTAGTCCCGGTTGCCAGAACACAGCCAAGATCCGGAGATAAAGGCAAGCATCATGCCAATTACAGCAAGAAAAATGCAGGCACCTGTGTCTTCTGTCGTGTTTAGTAATTGATTTTCTATATTTCTTTCTACTTGCCTTTGACTTTTAGTTAGTCCCTTTTTCTATATCACAGCCAAGATCCGGAGTACCTAATTGCCAGTCACTCAGCTCGCAAATGCTCTTTGAAAAATCCCCGACAACAACTCAATGAACTTCGCCTCACACTTTAATGTCAGGAGCAACAATTTCCCCCAACATTTCCCTCAACATTTCCCTTAACATTTCCCCCAACCAAATCTGTTGTTTATAGCGCCAGCAGAAATTCCAGTCAACAGCGACAAATAAGTCCCAAATGAAGTTTATTTGCTCAAGCCGTTGACAGACACACCAACACAGACACGCACACAGACACACACACACTCACACACGCACAGCTCTATTCACAGCACGCATACGCACTGAGCGCCAGCTGCATTAACATATCATTTGCCTAGGCTAATGTGTCTGTGTGTGTGTGTGTTCGCATCCGTGTTTGCAGTTTGTCTGTTTATCTGGGCTTTTGTTTACAATAAAGCGTAATCATGTGTTACTAATACCAATAATAAAGCCAATGGGCAATTTAACCCTAACGGCACATGAACTCTCGCTCTCGCTCTCTCTCGCTCTCTTGCGCCAGGGCATGGGGCAAGGGGGGGGGGGCAAGGGGAATTTGGAAACTGTGAAGGCTGGCGTCGCAGCCACTTCAGTGTCAGTTCGTGCATGCATAATGAGCTACTCCACGCGAGAGGGGCAGAGGGGGGTATGTGGAGCGCACTCGCCTCAAGTGCACTTGTCAGGGGGCAGGGGGCAGGGGCTAGGCAGGAAACAACTGTCTTTTGGCAAACTTTGTTTATATTATTATTATAAATGTTAAGGAAATAATATATATATAAATATATTTATATATATCTATCTAGTTGATGATTTGGTAAGCCCGCACTCAGGCAAAAAATTCTATGAGGCAATCAAATTCCGAAGATGTTGAAATCCATTTGAGATGATGATGAATCTGATCTTTAATGAGTTTTGGAGATCTAACATTTATATATGTATATATGTACATACTTTTCGGGCAAAGAGCTTTGCGCTTTTTGCCCAATTTCTTGAGAGCACTTGGCCTGGCACTCTGGCGCCTTAAGTTGAATTTCTCTATATGCATGCCATATATATTTCTGATTCATTAAATACTTAAGTAGTCGACTCAAGTGCCAAAGCTTAAGTGTTGCGCTTTATTATTGCAAAAAAACCAAAACAAAAAAATACACGTATAGAACAAAGGCCAGCAATACTTAAGCATATGGCAATGAAATGTATTCTATATATATGTTTATATATAACTGTTTGTTCTGATTGACCGACCGACTGACTGATTGACTCACTGATTGATGGCCAATGCACAATTCTAAGGGCTAGTTAACTGCATTATTGATCTATGTGACAATTCATAAATGATTTTTTCTTTTCACGCTTTTCGACATATCCACCTCCATGAGTGGAAAATGCATGACTCATCTTGTCTAGGTGAAAGTTGAATTCCAATCGATTTGTAAGTCAAAATTTGCAGTTGCACAGAGAACATAACATTTATCTTTAACTCATAAAACAAAGGTAACAATACTTAGGTTTATGCTAGTGAAGTGTTTTCAATATATCTATATACAATTTTTGTCCTGATTGATCGACTGACTGACTGATTGACTGATTGACTCACTGATTGATGGCCAATGCACAATCCGTAAAGCTAGTTAACTGCATTATTGATCTATGTAACAATTCATAAATGATTTTTCCTTTTCACGCTTCTCGACAAATCCACCTCCATGAGTGGAAAATGCATGACTCATCTTGTCTAGGTGAAAGTTGAATTCTGAACGATTTCAAACTCAAAATGATCTGTTTCACCGATAACATAAAATGTATTTTTAACTCACAGAACAAAGGCCCAAAATACTCTATCTATATGAAAATATTTGTCCTGATTGACCGACTGACTGACTGATTGACTCACTGATTGACTCACTGATTGATAGCCAATGCACAACCAGAAGAGCTAGGTAACTGCATTTTTGATCCATGCATCTTTTCATTAACAATGTCTTTTCACGCTTCTCGACAAATCCACGCAGATGGGTGGAAAATGCATGACTAAGCCTGTCTAGGTGAAAGTTAAATTCCGAACGATTTCAAAATCAAAAATTCTTGTTTCACTGAGAGCACAAAATGTATCTTTAACTCATTCTATATATCTATATATGTTATATGTCATTTAAGATGATTTAAAATGGGAAATATAAAAAATGAGGGATTTCGGGTAAACTAATCCGCAATTGACAATCTTCCATTTATTCTATCTTCCATTTATTCCTACTTCCATTAATTCTTTTTCGCCTTTCTCTTGGGCTTCTTTTGAGATTTGCGTAAGATGCGGCATAAAATCCAAATGGGCAGCACAATTATGGCCACAACTGTGGCCACAACTATGCCAATCACATCGAGCAGGTAGAACTGATACCAGGCGAGATCCAGGCCTGCGGACACCATGTGCGGAGCACCGCGATGCTCGATGACATAGTCGATCCAGAACATGGCCGTGTCCATGGCGCTCAGCGGCCGATCCCGGAAGATGCGAGACGCACGTTTCATGGTCTCCCGATACTTGGGATTCTCCAACAGTTCCAGCAGCGAGGCGCGCAGCTGTTCCGTGGTAATTGTGCGATAGTCCAGGCCCAGAGCATAGCCATCGACCTTGCCCTGATGGATGTTGAAGTGCTGATCGCAGTAGACGGGCATGCCCAGGACGGGAACGCCATAATGCAGCGCCTCCTGCATGCCGAAAAGTCCGCCGTGGCCAATGAAGACCTTCACGTTGGGATGTGCCAGTATGTCGCCCTGCGGCATCCACTTCTGTATCATCACATTCCCGGGCAGATTCGAAAAACTGTCGTCCTCGAATTTCCACAGCACGCGCTGCTTCAGACTGCCGAAGGCGTCCAAGAAGATCTTCAACTTCTCGGGCGGCAGATCGGCGCTGCGCACCTGTGTACCTGTCCAGGCAAATGTTTAGACGATTAATAGATGAAACAAAAAGTGTTATCTGTAGATTGTCGAATTTATCTTCTCATATATTTATATACCTAGATTATGGGAAATTCTAGGGGAGAATGAATCAGATTTTGCTCGTTTTGTTCAGCTTCCTTTAAGGAATGTAAGACCCGTTCATTATATGATTAATGAACGAGAAGAAAGAGTTATCTCTAGATTGTCGAATATTAAATACCCTGGCGGACAAAATATATTGTGTATGATCCTATATATCATATATACATACATATATATCAACTCATATTATGCGAGATCCTAGAGGAGTATGGATCAGATTTTGCTCGATTTGTTGAGCTTCCTTTAAGGAATGTTCATTATATGATTAATGAACGAGAAGAAAGAGTTATCTCTAGATTTTCTATTATTAAATACCCTGGCGGACAAGATATATTGTGTATGATCCTATATATCATATATACATATATATACATACATATATATCAACTCATATTATGCGAGATCCTAGAGGAGTATGGATCAGATTTTGCTCGTTTTGTTGAGCTTCCTTTGAGGACTGTAAGCACAGAATTGGAATATCTTGAAGGCACAAATGATTTTCGGATAGTTATCATATTTTATGTAACGGCTAAAATATGTTATCTATCTTCCGATATATTTATATACTTTTATTATGACGAATCCTAAAGGAGAGTGGAGAAGACTTTGCTCAAGGCAACTTTTAAAGACTGTAAAAACCGAATTGGAATATTTTAAATACAAAAATTATTTTCCAGATAATTATTAAGCCTTGACCTATAAAGCCTATGGAAGATATATGATATATCTAGTACTCAGTTATCTATTAGATAAATTATTTATATAATAGATATAGACAGTCTATTGAATACGAGGCTCGAAATAGTTGAGTTTAGTTGAAAGATCTTGAAGTTTCTATAGTTTCTTGTCTATATTATAGAGAGATGCGATCTGGCTGTTTCTATAGTTTTTATATTATATAGAGATTCGATCCAGCTGACTTTGAATAGTCAAAGGGATGGACTTGGTTTATGTAGATTTGGTTACTGAAAGATGAAAGATCTTGCAGAAGCAAGTTTCTATATTATAGAGAGATGCGATCTGGCTGTTTCTATAGTTTTTATATTGTTTAGAGATTCGATCCAGCTAAATTTGAATAGTCAAAGGGATGGACTTCGATTTATATAGATTTGATTACAGAAAGATCTTGCAGAAGCAAGTTTCTATATTATATAGAGATACGATCTGACTGTTTCTATAGTTTCTATATTATATAGAGTTTCGATCCGGCTAGTAGTCTTCAAAACTATGTTACACAGATATAGTCAAGGGGATGGACTTGGTTTATGCAGACCTGATCAGGTTTAGTTGGAAGATTTTGAAGAAACAAAAGTTTCTAAAGTTTCAACATTATATAGAGATCCGATCCGACTGACTTCAAGTTACCTTTAAATTAATATTACACAGAAATAGATATAAATACTGACTAAGTTTAATTGAAAGATCTTGAAGAAACAAAAGTTTCTAAACTTTCAACATTATATAGAGATCCGATCTGGATGACTTCAAGTTGCCTTCCAATGGATGGATTAGGCTTGACGTAGACTTGGATATTAACCAAGTTGAGTTGAAAGATCTTAAAGAAACAAGCTTCTATATTATATAGAGATCCGATACGGCTGACTTCAAGTTACCTTTAAATTAATATTACACAGAAATAGATATAAATACTGACTAAGTTTAATTGAAAGATCTTGAAGAAACAAAAGTTTCTAAACTTTCAACATTATATAGAGATCCGATCTGGATGACTTCAAGTTGCCTTCCAACCTAGACTTGGATATTAACCAAGTTGAGCTGAAAGATCTTAAAGAAACAAGCTTCTATATTATATAGAGATCGGATACGGCTGACTTTAAGTTGCACTTAAAACAAATGGAAAAGTTTCAAAAGTTTCAACATTATATAGAGATCCGATCTGGATGACTTCAAGTTGCACTTAAAACAATATTACACAGAAATAGAAAAACGGATGGACTTGAATACTGACTGAAGTTTAATTGGAAGATCTTGAAGAAACGAAAGATCCGATCTGGATGACTTCAAGTTGCCTTTAAATAAATATAACACAGAAATAGAAAAACGAATGGACTTGGTTTATGTAGACTTAGATACGGATCAGGCCAACATATGGAATAAATTCAAAATATTGTTAAATATATTCATAAATATATTATATACTCATCACTTAGTTTTAACTCTATGATTATGGTATATAAATAAATAAATAATGATATTGAATATTTACCCAGGCTGAAGTAGATGGCGCCATGTGTTGCCGCGTCGAGGAACTTTTGCAGATGCTGCGGCAGAGTTTTGGGCGGCAGAATGTGGAGTCCGCCGACGGCTATCTGGTTGAAGGAAACGGGCTTGGGTGCGTCCAGCGGCATATAGTTGTTCATCAGGATGGCGGAGATGTTGCGCTCCAGCTGCTTCGTTGTGGGCACCACATCGAGCACATTGGCAAAGTGCTTGCGCAGCACCGCATCCTGTCCGGGATAGTAAAGGAATTGCCGCATCAGATGCTCCGTGCCGCAGATAAACACATTGAACAGACGCTCCGACAAGCTCATCCGACTGGTGAACGTCATAAAGCCATGCGGATTATATGACCACGGCGTAATGATGCCCACCATTTCGCTGAAGTAGTTCGTGTTGCCGAACGTGGAGACCGTGATGACGGGTATCTGATACAGATGACCCAGTATTAATGCGCCCTCATTGTAGAACTGCTCGGCCAAAAGCAGATCGTACTGGCCCACCTTATGCTCGGCATGGATCAGAGCCTGAATTTCCGGCTGCGAGAAGGCAAAGTCCGTGCTATGCACGCCCATCACGTGCAGCATTCGCAGCAGCTTCAGGCTAGACAGATCCGCCATATCCAAAATTATCTCCTTGTTCGACATTTGCTTCACTGCGATTCAATAAATATTATAATATATATATTAATATGTATATTACTCTCTATATATATAACTGTTTGTCCTGACTGACTGACTGATTGATTGACTGACTGACTGACTGATTGATTGACTGATTGACTGACTGACTGACTGACTGATTGGTGATCAAGGCACAGCCCAAACCGTAAGAGCTAGGAAGCTGAAACTTTCACAGTAGACGGGGTTTCCGGGAATTCCACCCGCAAGTGTGGAAAAAACGCGAAAAACGTTTGTATGTAACTTTTTTGTTTACCATCCGATCGGTCTCAAACTTATTTGCAAAGATCTTTGTTCAAATTCATTTGAGGCGTGTTTCACACTTTTTGAAAAATCTATCCCTCCTTGGTGGAAATGGAGGTCAAAGATTTGGTGGGTGACGTTTCGCGCTCAAATTCATTTCCAAAGATCTATAAGAAAAATCATTTCAGACGTATTTCACTCTTTTCGCAGAATTCAAACTTCTTCGGGTGGAATGCGACTCAAATATACATATACATACATAAGAACTCAATTTGGTTAATTCCACTCGCAACAGTGGTAAATTGGCGGAAAACGTTTGTATGAAAGTTATTTGTTTGCCGTCCAATCAGTTTCAAAATCATTTCAAATTATACCGGCTAGTATTATATATATTAATCTACCTATATTTTATTATAATATAAATATATATATATATTAATCTATATACTTATATTTCATATAATAATATATATATTAATTTATATATATTTTATTATAATATTATATATATTAATCTGTATATATTTTATATAATAATATATACATATATTAATCTTTATATATTTTTTTGAATAATATTGTATATATTAATCTGTATATATATCATATTTAATAACATTTTAATAAGTGAATATATATATTAATCTATATATTTTTTATATAATATTCTATATATGTTAATCTATATATATTTTATATAATAATATTATATATTAATCTATCTATATTTTAGTATAATAATATATTTATTAATCTAAATATTTTTTTTAATGATATTATATATATTAATCTACCTATATTTTATTATAATATATATATTAATCTATATATATTTAATATAATAATATATATATTAATATATATATATTTAATTACAATATTATATATATTAATCTATATACATATTTAATTATAATACTATATATATTTTGTCTCTTTTATCGACTCACTGTCTGTCCAGATATCGTATTGTGCCAGCAGAATTTCCTTATAATTGTCGCCCAGGTTCTCTTCGGCCAGTGAGAAGGGCGTGATAAAAGTCACCTAAAAGTCAAATTTCTAGTCAGGCGGTTATTTAAATCGATTTCGTTTTCAATTCGAACCTCATGTCCACGCTTGACCAGTTCCCGGATGATCGAGTTTGTCATCATAAAATGACTTTTGCCGGGAAGGAAAAACGCGGCCAGAATTCGTGATCCAGCCGTAAATTGTATTTCCTGAAGGGCCAATAGACTCAGCAGCATTAAATGAAGCGACCATTTTAATTTCTAGAATAAAATAAAAATAAAAACAAATTAAATAAACAAAAAATTAAATTAAATTAAATTAAAGAAGTTATAAGAATTGAAGATAAATCGATATTTATTAATTGAAGAAAAATTTGTATTGACTTCTCTTTATTTTAACAGAAAGTAAACTTTATTCATTTGATGCTGGTTTTGGCGACCTTTCCATATAATAAATATTTGTTCGTACCTCGAGTCGTTCAAACAAATATTTATTTTATTCATCTCTCAAATTTTGTTCAGCTCCTAAAGTTATCGATAACTTAGAGTAAACTTTATTGATTAATTCAAATTTTGTCTAGCTCTCAAAGTCTCTGAGATCTGTAAGAACTACAGACGGAATGACGACAGGTTAGACAGATAAACATGGCTAGAACTATATTCATTATTTTAAAAAAAAATTGTTATCGATAACTGAAGCCAGACATACATTAAAAGTTCTCGATAACTTAAAGTAAACTTTTCTCATATATCAAATTTTGTTTAGCTCTTAATATTTTTTATGGCTTAAAGTAAGCTCTATAAAATCTTGTATAGCTCCTAAAGTTATCGATAACTTAGAGTAAACTTTATTGATTTATTCAAATCTTGTCTAGCTCTCAAAGTCTCTGAGATTTGTAAGAACTACAGACGGAATGACGGCAGGTTAGACAGATAAAGATGGCTGGAAAGATATTTATCAATTTCGAAAAAAAATTGTTATCGATAACTCAAGCCAGACCAACTCCCAAAGCTCTCGATAACTTAAAGTCAACTTTATTTATATGTCACGGACGGACGGATGACAGATAGACGTCAGGTTCGACAGGTGGGCATGACTTGAATGATTTGTCGTTATGAGCAAGAATATATATATTATTTATGGGCGTGACAAGGCTTCTTCTGCCTCTTGTTAGCAACTGAATTATTTTCAGTAGTATTTCCCATATATAATCAGTGAATTTTATATTCATAAAGAGTTGATCGATAAGAACGGAATGCACGCGATCAAAGCGTGATCCAAAATACATACATACCATTTCGCAATCTTCCGTGCTGGAAATCGTTCGACTTGTGCCTCGAGCTGTGGCTCTGCTAGAACTGAAATGTAATAGACCTACGGATAATACGCACAACCCGCTTAATATATGCTCCTAACATAATTGCCAGCCGAGCTGATAAGCTGATAAACGAAACCTGTTCAGTGTGTTTAAGAGATTAACATTTCGCAACATTCTCTTAATCTGATAAGAAACTGAAGGTCTATTCAAATTCCAACGAGTATTTAAGAGTTGCGTCTACAGTTTTTATTAATTGGGAAATATTTGACATTTTTGTCTACCTGTCTACTTCCTTTCAATTGAAAACCTTAAAATCTCGTTGCATTTTCTTGATTTTTGGTATATGAAAACATTTTAATGGCAGCTAAAATTTTCACAATAATCAGCCAAAAAACATGGAAGTTATTCGGGAATGCATTTGTTTTGCAGTTTTTTACAGGGTATTTGCCAGTCGCGCACACTCTGTGTATTAGTTTAGTTTCAGCTTGTCTTTGCATTGGTTTTTTATGAACTTCCCAGACAAATTAGGCGAAACGTTAGGAAATCGTAAATAAATCATAGGCATTTTTGTCTAAATCAAATATTTGTTTGCCGGTTGCCGTTTAAAAAAATGCCACCCACACACACAGGGGCAGGGGGAGGGAAAAGGGGAGGGGGAAGGGGTAGGGGCAGGAGGTGGGCGCGGGATTGCCCTCAACTGGAAATGTTCCATGTAATCGTACTTGCCCGATAAAGCGCTTCGCGCGCGGCTGATACACTCAGAGAAATAGTCGAGCATTTTGTTAGGAGTAAAAGTCTTTAAATTGAGCAAGAAATTCTTATTTCAAGAAATCATTTTAATCCCAAAATGGTTGAACACTTAAAAATGCAGTCAAACAAAATTGTTTGCAACGTTTTGAAAAATTGCCATAAAATAAAATATAAATTTTTACAATTTTTACTTTTGAAATTAAGATAAAATGGAATATATTTTAATATTTTTGAAATATTTTCTAATAATATCGATTGTCCAAATTAAGAAAATTTTTCAATATTTGAGGGAAATCATTTTTTAAGTGTACTTTATCTTAGCAAAGTACATTTTCTGCTTACTTTAAGTATGTAAATTCTTGTAATAAGTATGTTTTACTTAATCATTTTTATATTGAAAAAAACAAATTTGTATTTCCGGAACTCGTTTTAAGCTCGAAATAATTGAACACTTTAAAATGCAGTCAAAAAAATACCTTTTGGAAACTAGCCATAAAATTCAATATATATTCTGTTAAAATTGTAGAAATATTTTCGAAAACTATATACTATTTCGAAATTTAAGAATATTTTTTAAATAATTTTTTTAAGTGTACTTAATTTGACAGACATTTTCTGCTTACTTTAATTATTATTATTGTATTGTATTTAATTGTATTTAAATTTTTTAGATTAAATTTATGCAAATTCGATGCGTTTTTTTGCTCAGTGTATTGGCATGTATATGAGGTACATATTTTTTTCGAATGCAATAAAACTCAACGCGCCAATTTGTAGGCAATTAAATTTTATTTTCGTGTAGGAATTTTGATTTGGCGGCGATACGAGATCGCGATGGGACGCTGACGTCCGGGTAGAAATTGCCCGATGATCATTAGGCCAACGATGAGCATTAGACCAATGATGATGATGAACGGCTGCCATTGGGGCTTGTTGTTGTTTACACTGTCATATTTATGCTGTTGTTGTTGTTGTTGTTTCTGCGCCTAGTTGGCTGCATATGTGGAAAATTGGCATTTATTTGTTGCCACATGCCGCACAAATGATACTTTGTTTATTGGCACGAATTGGCCAAAATAAATGCCGTACGGGCATTTTTGCGGTAAATCATTTGATTTGAGGCAAGAACCTTGAGCTGGAGGAGGCTCGCGGAGCTCAAGTGGCTAACAGTGCACATTTCTAAATCGCAATCATTGCAATTGATCTGGAACTCTGGAACTTGAGATTGCCGCAAAATGCGGCCATTAATTCCGGACTGCGACTGCGGCCAAGTGTTCCATCAAATTGAGGCTTTTAAGTCGTTGGGGACTGAAGTGCCTGCGCTCCAATTTGCATACTGGACTGGACTGGGCCAACAAATGCGCAATTAGCCGCAATTACATTAATAATACGCGCACTTGTCTATGCCATAATACCGTAATACCATAATAATTGAAACTATTTGGTAAGCGCGCAAATGGAAAATGGAAAATGGAAAAATCAATTCGAAATCAAATGAATTGAAAAGCGCACATTGGCCAAAGTGAATTGCCAGGCACTTAAGAGCTTAAACGCAACAAGAACAGAGAACTGGCCTCCGCTTCCCTCCCATCCCACTCCCCCTCCCACTCCCTCCTCCTAGATCTCTGCTGACCTTCAGTCGCAATCAGAGTGTTTCGCCGTGTTCAGATCTTGCGCGCATTCCGGACAACTTATACAGTTGGTCCGGATTATAATCGGGGCATTGGGCATTGATGGAGCCTCTTCCAGCTGGACTAATCTTCGCCGTCTTCTGCGGGATACGAAGTCGATCCGGATCATTATTGGGGCATTGGGTATTGTTTTAGCTTCCTCCAACTGGACTTCTGTCTGAGTCCTTTAGGGGATACGTAGTAGGGAGAGACAGCCTCCTTGAGATTCTATGCGATTCTTTCCCCTTCCTTGACAAACTGAGCAGTGGGCCAAAGATGCCTTTACTCCTTGGAGAGCTCGCCAGATAATCGAGAGTGATTCATTAGATTAGATTAAGATTAGATAAGATTAGATAAGATATATATATATATATAGATAAGATTATATAATTCCGTCCTGCTTTTACCAGAACAGATATTAAATAGATCAAATCCGACGATTTTTAAATTTATCCCAGCCGATCCGATTCCGTTATGCCGTCTTTATAATTAATAAATGCACACATTAGTAAATTTTCAAATTGTTATAAATAAGAGAAAATTCTATAAATCCTTTTCATATTCAAATCATCAAAATTTTCACTCAATTCAAATGTTGTTTGTATCATAAAAATAGACCATAATTTTGGGATCCGCCAGAAGTTCGAGATCTAGCAAAATTTTCGCACATTTTGGATATTTTTTTAAAACTTTTTTCTCATTTTTGAAAAATTCTTTTCCGTCTTGTCGTTTTGCTAGGTTCCCACTGAATTCCCGTCCTGATCCTATCTCTAGTCATCACCTCACCTCATCCACCTCGTGCGCCCTTAAGACTCCAAAGTCTCGCTCCTCCACAGGCAGCATAGTTGGGGATCTGGATTATGGATCATGGATCTGAGCCGGACAAGAACTAAATCCGTCAAGCCGAAATACGCTACGTTTCCCGGTGAAGTGCTTCAGCAACAGAGTCCAAGACTGACCCAGCCCAAGGCGTCTAGACTTCCCATTCCAGTCGCTTGAACCCGATCTCTGGTGGCAAGCAATTGGAAACCGTCGACAATGCATGGTGGCATGGTCGCGCGCGCCCCGCTAACTGATCATCTAATCATGCGTGTGGCTTTGTTTACAACAGGTCACGCCTGCGCCGGCTACTTGTCGCCCAGACAGGACACGGCCGCACTTGAGCGTGTCGGCAGCAGGTCCTGAAATATGTGTGAACCTTTGGCCCCGCCGAGCCGTGGCCTCGGCTCAAGTGGCCTTGTGGCAGACACCAATTGCTTCAATATTTTTTGACCAGCTAGTCAAGTGCGGGCTCTGCCCCAGGAAAGGTAGCCCTAATTGGTGGTCAACTGGTCAACTGTCTGCCGGTTTGCCGCCAGGACTTGTCTAGACAGCTGTTCCGGGCCTCGCCAAGTTGTTTGTTTATTTGTTTTGATTTGCGCCACGGGACACGGCGGTTGGCCACAATTGCGACACATTGGCCAATGACAACGCGCTGTCGCCCCTGAGTGGCAACGCCGGCAGCGGCGCGACGGAGGCGCCGCCTGGACCACACAAGCCAGCCAAAAGTCAAGTTGACATTTTTTAGCTTAAATGTATATAAATTAATAAAAATTTAAATTATATAAAAGGAAATATCTTGTATATATATTGGGAATACATATTCTTGACCTTGCGATAGGCAGCAGGTACATATATCGGCATCGTTTGTTTTCATTGAAACTATCGGATAATAATGGGTTTTTTATTATACAAATTTCCTTTTTTTATCCAAAATAAAATACATGCAAAATCTGATTGATATTGGAGCTCTATTAAATATATATCTAACATATATGTATGCAAAAATAGTCAATAGTCATTGAGTAATAAATAGATTAAATAAATAGTAATTAATAGATTTATTACTTAATAGTCAATAACTTAGGTACGCCATTTTTTCTGTGTTAAATAATTTCCCTCTTCGCTGTTGACACAACTTTGACTTTTAATTCTGTTTTACATATGTATTTGTAGATATGTATGTATATATGCATAACAAGCTGCACCAGAGCTGTGGTTGTTATGAGGGTGGGAAGGGGTACTTCAAATGTCCACTGCGTGCACGCTACTGATCGCAACGCTTCTGATCCCGTTACCTTAACTATGCGTCGACGCAAATCCTCTCACCGTGCTCTCAGTTGTTGTTGTATTAGTGGGAGTGCCGGCTGAGCGCAGGCACGAGCTTAATGAAGCAAATTAGTCTGTGCGCGCTTCGCCTATTTATCGGTCGCATTGTCTACGCGTGTGATTAAAGTCGTGTTCTAACATAGTTTAATTAACGAAATTTAGTAAAACGTCATTATCTCGTGCTGTGTAAGTGTGTGTAAACTGCCAAAGATTAATCTATTGCCGGCCGCCATTGCATTTAACCATAAATTAAGTGTTTGATTTCCGCATGCCTCACTTTTTCACTAAACGCAAATTGGCGCGCAATTTAGCATAATCCGCATGCAGCCAGAGAGGGAGAGAGAGGGAGAGTGCGAGAGAGTAATTTGAAGCTTGTCTTGAATGGATAAGCGTGCGCTTGTATTACTATGCATATTTGTATATGTTTATTTACCGCAATTACATTTTGGCATTTATCTTCCATTTATAACCTTGCTGAGTGTATAATTATTTTCTCACGTAATGTATAACGCAGGCGTCTCTCTTTCCATTAGGCATACTATATATTTTCTTGGTCGGTATCAACTGGCATCTAAATCTGGCAACATTATTCTTGGTCAAAATTCAATGTAAAAATGGTACCCTCAAATATCCTATACGGACATAGGTCGAAATGTCCCACCTCCATGTATGAGAAATTAGACGATACTTTAGGTACGCAGTTTTCACTGTGTCTAATAATTTCCAAGACTGCTGTTGATACATCTTTGACATTTAATTCCGTTTAACATATGTTTGTATGTATATGTATGTATGCACAGCAGGCTGTGGCTGCACCAGAGCTGTAGTTGTTATGAGGGTGGGAAGGGGTAATTGAAATGTCCACTGCGTGCACACCACTGATCGCAGCGCTTTTGATCCCGTTACCTTTACTATGCATCGATGCAAATCCTCTCACCGTGCTCTCAATTGTTGTTGTATTAGTGCAAGTGGCGGCTGAGCGCAGGCACGAGCTTAATAAGGCGATTTAGTTTATGCGCGTCTCGCCTGTTTATCGGTCGCTTTGTCTACGCGGGTGATTAAAGTCGTGTTCTAACTAAGTTAAATTAACGCAATTTTGTTAAGTGTGATTAGTTTGTGATGTGTAAGTGTGTGTAAATTGTCAAAGATTAATCTGTTGCCCGCCGCCATTGCATTTAACCATAAAATAAGTGTTTAATTCCTGATGCCGCACTTTTTCACTGAACGCAAATTGGCGCGCATTTCAACATAATCCGCATGCAGCGAAAGAGAGGAGAGAGAGAGAGAGAGAGCGCGAGAGTAATTTGAAGCTTCTTTTGAATGGGTAAGCCTGCGATTGTATTTCTATGCATATTTGTATATATTTATTTACCGTAATTAGCTAGAAAACATTTTGGTATTTATCTCCTTTTTTATTACCGTGGGGAGGGTATAATTATTTTCTCACGTAATGTGTAACGCATGGGAGAACACGTCTCCGATCCCTTAGAATATATGTATGTATGTATATATTCTTGGTCAGTGTTAAATGGCCATGTATCCACGTCCGTCTGACTAGGTCAAAGTCGTAGCTGGATCCTTCAAATTATTTGTCTATATTTATCTAAGCAAATTTACATATATACATATATGTACATAAAAATTTGACTTTAAAATGGTAGCGAAACACACAATTTCCAACTCAAAACAATAACATGGAAAAATGAAAAAACAAAATTAATTATAATTATATGTAAATTAGAATGTGAGCTAGCTTTTATATTTGTTATCGGGGATTATTCTGTGAGTTTTTCTGTTTATAGTATTTTATCAAAAGGGTCAAAATTGGGGTCTGTTCTAGAGAACTGTCGCTCTATATATATTCATTTAATATGAAGACACGCTTCGAATCTCCGCTTAGCTCAAGAATAATATTAACTAACAGAACCAGTTCTCTGTCGACATTGATTAGTTCAATTGAACATATTTGGGAACGGAACGACAACCCCATGAATAACATGAACTAACTGAACCAGTTCTCAACCCGACATTGACTCGTTCAATTGAACATATTTGGGAACATATATGAACTAACTGAACCAGTTCTCAACCCGACATTGACTCGTTCAATTGAACATATTTGGGAACATATATGAACTAACTGAACCAGTTCTCAACCCGACATTGACTCGTTCAATTGAACATATTTGGGAACGGAACGACAAACCCATGAATAATATGAACTAATTGAACCAGTTCTCAACCCGACATTGACTCGTTCAATTGAACATATTTGGGAACATATATGAACTAACTGAACCAGTTCGCAACCCGACATTGACTCGTTCAATTGAACATATTTTTGAGAAGAACGACAAACAGCTCCAATCAAAACCATATTTCAAACAAGCAAAGCGCACAACAGCATCAACAAACAATGCCGCGCGGAGGCAACCGCAACCGGGACGACACGAGGCGCATTTAATGCACTCTCCAGTCGAGTCTTAGTCCCGGCTGCCACATCGTTCGCTCTCTGCAGCCCCATCAGGTGTTGCGGCGGTGTTGACTTTGTGGGTCGCCCCCCCCCCTCCCCTCCCCCTGCCCCCTCCCCCTGGCCTCCATTAGAAGCGCAAATTGTTTATGCTACTTTGTGAGCAATAAAAGCGCAAGGCAGGGCAGACGGAACCAGGCCATGTGGGTGGTCGCTATGTTGCCCCATCCACAGTCTGTACCCCTGCCCCCGTTCCCGCCCCCGTTCCCGCGCCCGTTCCCGCCCCCCGGCGACAGCTATGTAAATGTCCGCGAGTGCTAATCACCGGCAACTCTTCAAAGTCGCTCGTGTGGAATTAATCGGCTTGTATTGTATTTGTGCAACAGGATGTTGCAAGGATTGAGTCTCAAATCCCTGTGGGAGCTGTGTGTGTTAGCCACATAATTGAATTGGTTTCTGGTGAATGCAGCCACTTGTAAGTGTCGGATGCCGCCGCTGCTGTCTCCAGGCTGGGGCCTAATTTGACTTAATTGTGTCATTATGAGGCGCGTATCTCTGTGCCCCAAAAGGCCTGGGAAAAGTGCGCCGCACTCAGCTCAAGTGCGACTTTGAGCCCATTAGCGCTGATCTTGGATAGTTCTTTGACCTTTTGATAATTCATTTGACTGGGAACTTTTCCCCTTAAAAATCGTTTGTGATTCCGTTTCGCTGTGCTTTGTTGTTTCTAGGTGTATCTATTTATTTTCACTTGTCAATAAAATCGACATCATTCGCATTTTGATTTGTGTGCCTCAGATCAACAGGCAATGAAAACAAATCATTTCTCATTGCTCATTTCGCAAATTTGCCAATTTCATATTTACGTCTTCATAATTTGCACTCAGTTTTGCAGTTTTTACGATTTTATGCGCGATTTGCCGACTTCTCCGATTGAGATCTATTTTTATGGGCCTGCAGGGCCCGTGCCCAATGCTGTTCATGTGTGAGCTAAAGGGGAAACAGGGAAATTCTATAATTTAACTGCTTTATGAAACACAACACTCAACATTTAAAATCAAATATTTAGCTATATGTTTTATTTTAAATAAAATTAAAAGATAGCTTCTTTTTCAATAATTAAATTTTAACGTCTTTAGAGCATAAGCCTTTGGTTTGAGTCCAGGCTGTGCATTGCAAGTTAAAGTTTGAGTGCGGTGTGCGTCTAGGTTAACGCATCATTTGGCTTGTAATTTAACTAGTTGCTGTCAAGCAGTTGTTGTAGGCACTGTTTGGCGCAAGCAGTTCAAGGTGTGGTCCCTGCTTTGTGAACCAGTTGTGCGCATAAGAACATACCAGTATTTATGGTCAGTGAACCAGTGTTTAGCTAGGACACCAACCACTTTTCGAGTTCACTGCTTGATTCGTGTTTGCAATGTAAGCAGTGTACATGTGTTTTAGGGCAGCGTCATGTCATACATGTGGCCTGGCGTAATTTTTGTATATGGCAGAAGCAAGATGTAGGCTTAATATTTATATGACAACAGCAGAATAGAGTTTTTATATGACAGCAATAGACATAAGTAGCGTTTTGTGTGACAGCGGCAGGTCATAGTTAATTTTCTGTATGACAGCTATGCTGCCCACTGTTTTTTTTTATATGGCAACAGCAGGCCATATTACACCAAGCCAGAACTTAACATTTATATGGCAACAGCAGATCAGACTTTTATTTCTATATGGAAGGAGTTGGGCAGAGTTTTCTTATGAAGATGCCATATTTATATGGCAACAGCAGCACGGAGGCCATAGTTTAATATCTGTATGACAGCTATGCCGCTACTTATGAATATTTCCCATTATATGGCAGCATCATGGCATATAACAGCAAGCCCGAGTAGATATTTTTATGACGACAGCAGTGACAACAGACATATGACAACAGACGAGAGTTTATTTTGGTATGCCAGCAACATGTCATATATCAGCAGGACAGAGTTGAATTTGTATATGGCACCAGTAGGCCATACATTAATTGTTGTATGACAGAAACTATTCAGTCCAGCCTAATGTTTATATGGCATATAAAACAAGGCCAGATCTAAATATTTATATGGCAACAGCCTATGATTGTTTTGTTTTTATATGACGGCAGGCAGCATATATAGTCCGGCAGCATATATAGTCCGCCCTAAATCTATCTTCGTAAATCGAAGACTGCACGACTGCAATAGGTTTTCGACTGTCCAGTTTATTGAGGTAATACTGTAGTCTATTAAGACAGAGAGAGCGAAAGAGAGAGCAGCTAAAAGTCGGTGTTTCGATACGAATCTAAATGCTAAGATTTATTTTAGATTGCAAAAACTTAAACTATGAACCGTGACATACTCCACATACTCCACATACTCTACATTCGGCTAGCAAAGTAAACACTTTTGAGTCACGGACGTGCATAAGTATTACAGCTATTTAGACACGAATCACAAGCGACTAATACGAAAATTTAATACTCTACAATTAGGAAAATGTTTAAAAGAAAATGTTTGCATTCGCTTTTCTTTTTCATCTGTTTTTTTTTTTGGCAAATTAGAAGTCGCGCGTTTTTTCAGTTTAGAAATTTACAAATTGGACTAATCTTGCGTTAATGCGAATTGTTGTTGTTGTTGTTGTCTTCTTCACTAGTTGTTGTTGTTGTTGTTGTTGCCCGTCTCTGTCGGGGGAGCGGCGGGGTAGAGCAGCTTGCCGTCCGAGTAGCGCATCAGGGTCATCATCTTGAGCATGCGCAGCTCCTCCTTGTCCCGACTGGACCCGGTCGGTCCCTGGTGATGATGATGATGATGGTGGCTACTGCTGCTGCTGCTGCTCGGGTGTTGCGATGGCCGGCATCGCGTGCGATCTGCTGACTGGTCGGGTCTTTAAAATACTCAAGTCATTAACATTCTCTAAAAAGCTTTTGTTCGCTGACAATTGTTTCACGCTCTGCACGTCCTTCTTCAGCTCCTCCATGTCGCGCTTCAGCTTGGCGCGTCGATTCTGGAACCACGTGATCACCTGTGGTTGGTTCAGATAGTTTAGAAATTTTCAATAAAAAAAAAACCACAACTCGTCTACACTCAGAGAAATTCATATTGATATTGATTTATTGTTGATCAATTTTAATTATCTCTTTAAAAATTAATCTTAATTTTAAGATTTAATTCTTGAAATAGGCAAATTGTGCTAAATATTTAAAACCAAAATATTTGCCTGCTTGAAATAAGCGTAGAAAAATTACTCAGCATTTGAGTCTTGTATTTAGGCAATAATTATTTAAGAAATTTTTTTTCAAAAATTTTAATTTCCAAAAATATTGTCTTAAGCTAAGAATTTTCTTCTCAGCTTAACAAATTCCTATCTTTGATATCTTACTCAACACATCGCAGTTTGAAAATATGAAGAATAATTCTTCTTCAGGATTTGTTTCTCAATTCTTTTGATTTGAAAATAATCCAAAATTAACAATTTTTTTTTGCTGTTTAGAAGTTGAAACCTTCTCTGAGAAAGTTCTTGATTTGTTCCCAAAATAGGGAATTTTCTTTTAATTTAAGAAATTCAAATCTTTTCTGACCAAATTAAGAACTTATTTTTTCAGCTTAAGAAACTGAAATCTTCTATGAGAAAGTTCTTGATGCGTTTCTCAACACATCGCAGATTGAAAATAGAACATTTTTCTCTCAGTTTAAGAAATTCAAATCTTTTTTGACCAAATTTGTGATTTGTTACTCAACTCTTTCGACTCGAAAATATTCCAAAATTAGGAATTTTCTTTTCAGTTCTCAGAAATTTAATTCTCCTCTAACAAAGTTCTTAATTCGTTTCTCAACACTTCGCAGATTGAAAATGATTTTCAAAGATAAAGAATTTTCACCTCAGCACACAGAATTTTAAATCTTCTCCGATCAAGTTCTCTAGTCGTTTCTCTGAGTGTATTTTAAGTGTATTGCATTTTAATACTCACCTGCGCATTGGATAGACCCAAACCGGCGGCAATCTCATCGCGATCCGCTGGCGACAGATATTTCTGATAGAGAAATCGTTTCTCCAGCTCAAAGATCTGTTGATTCGTAAATGCGGTGCGCGATTTGCGCTTCTTCTTTGGATTCGATCTCGTCGCAAAGATGTTCAGCGTCGCCGGATCTGAAATAGATGTGTCAACAAAATGCCATAAATAATGATTCTGTCAAAAAAGGTTCGAAATATTTGATATTTAAACTCAAAGTGCGTTCATAAAAAAACTGGTGCCCCTATTCAGTTTTCCAGCTTTCCTTTCGGGCCACTTTCCAGACAATCCGCGCACTAGTTAAAACAATTTCAATCAATGGAATTCGAATGGAATTCGTGTGGCTAATAAAAAGAAGAGTGTGTGGAATTTGTAGGTTCTCTTTGTTTTATATTTATATAGACAAAACGCTTGATGTTGCACGATCGTCAAGTTTTTTATGGCCCGATTCCTTTGTTGTTCTTCTTGTTTTCTTAAGCGATTCGATTGGCATTTGATTCGGTTTTGATTCGGTTTTGATTCGGTTTTGATTGCCGGCATTTGTTTTGTTAGCATGTTTAAAGGTAATACGCACGCTGATTGATTTTACTCTCGACGGAAACCATATTAAGCATTGTTTATTTATCCAATTTTTGTATCTTGCATTGATGCACATAAATTTGTGCAGACATGGCCTGAATTGAGCCGAAAATAGCAGCGGAAATGGCGGTACGAAATGCTCGGCGAGTCTCTCGGGGCAATGGCAGCAGCTGGCCGCGTCCCCTTTTAACCCCCTGCAACAACAACAACAACAACAACGACAACAACTTAAATTGTTGTTAAACATGAAGAACAATTTACAAATTGAGATGCGACTCGATCCCTGTGCAGTCACAAGGACCAAGGACGAAGCACCAAGCACAAAGAACTCGATCGCAAGGGGTTGTTTTTGCGGTTATTCTGTTTTTTGTTTTTTTGTTTGTTTTTGGGGCTGTGTTTAACCCAGAGCCATTTTGACACCCTTGTGATGTGTTTATTGTCAAGTTCATTTATCTAGACCGGTCCGACACGCCCTTCCCTAGTCCCGAGTCGAGCTGCAGGCCAAGGGAAGCACGCGCATTATCATTTGGGTAGAACAACATTTGTATATAGTAGGAAATTGCATGGAAGGTCACGTAATAATATTCAGACAGACCAAAAGAACTCAAGGTATAGATAGAGATGTAGAGATATATATAAATGTAGATAAATAGATATATCTCTATATATAAAACTGTTTGTTCTGACTGACTTATTGACTGACTGATTGACTGACTGATTGATTGACTGATTGATTGACTGGCTTATTGACTGACTGACTGATTGACTGACTGATTGATTGACTGACTGACTGATTGACTGACTGACTGATTGACTGACTGATTGACTGACTGATTGACTGACTGACTTATTGACTGACTGACTTATTGATTGACTGATTGACTGACTGACTGATTGATTGACTGACTGACTTATTGACTGATTGACTGACTGAGTGATTGACTGACTGATTGACTGACTGACTTATTGACTGACTGACTGATTGACTGACTGACTGATTGATTGACTGACTGATTGACTGATTGATTAACTGACTGACTGACTTATTGACTGACTGACTGATTAATTGACTGACTGATTGACTGACTGACTTATTGACTGACTGACTGATTGATTGAATGACAGACTGACTGATTAACTGACTGACTGACTGATTGACTGACTGACTGACTGATTGACTGACTGATTGACTGACTGACTGATTGACTGACTGATTGACTGACTTATTGACTGACTGACTGATTGACTGACCTGACTGACTGATTGGTGATCAGACTCGGGGAATTCCACCCGCAACTGTGGAAAAATCGCGAATAACTTTTGTATGAAACTTTTTTGTTAACCGTTCGATCGATTTCAAACTCATTTGTGAGAACTTATTTGATTCTTTGGTGGCAAATGCGGGTCAAACGAAAGTTTATTCTTCAGCTTCAAGAGAATCATGAACCGCAATGATAAAAAGTGCGGAAACTGTAGATTTCAACACTTGGTTCTTTATTCGATGCACTTAAAACATAGTTTTAAATAGAAATGGACATCAAAATGGGTAGATTCTAATTTTCCACGAGCGTGTACTTACTGAAAAGGTAATATCTAAAATTTCAAGCGCAAAAGGTTCCACGGACAAGGCCGGGCAATGGCCGCTAGTATAGATATTTAGATATATAATATATGTACATATATAGATATAAAGATAAAGATAGATTTATAGGTATATAGAAATAGACATAGATTGGAAGAGATACGTAGATCTACTGTACATCATGTAATTTTATATGTTCATCAATCTAGCTGTAAAGCTGATGTAACTGACATTATTATATGGCAGCTGCATTACGTCTAAGGCTCAATCGATTCGCTGTAACAAAATTCCAATTTGCCAAAAAAAAAAAAATCCCCGCTAGTTGCCAATTAAACTTTGGCCAATGAAGTCCGCCCCTTTCGCTTTTGTTGTGTGTAAGATGTGTGCCACGCCTCTCATTAGAGTTACATATTGTAGGTGTGTGTGCGGGTGTGTGTGTGTATGTGTGTGAGTTTTGGCCATTTGTTGCGCTTTATTAATTATGAAGCCAGCACAGGGGCTGGCCAAGTCGTGCTCCCAGTCCAAGTCGCAGTTGCACAACGAGTCGCGGCTCATTCAAATTGGCCAAATGAATTATGGCCTGCGCCCACAAAAGAGCGTGAGGCAGGGGGTGGGGCGGGGCAGTGACATGTGCAGAACAAACAATGTCATCAGCATAACTAATCAGAATGACAGGCGACAGAGAAGGGAGAGAGGGGGAGTGGGAGAGGGGAGAGAGTGGGGTAAGTGCTAGGCAAAAGCGAAGGAACTGCTGCTGTTTGGGCCCAAATAAGCATAAGTTATGCCAACTGGCCAACAGCGTGGCTAATTGAGAAAACAAACTAAACAAGACAGAGAAAAAAATATGCTCAGTTAGCCGAGCACTAAATACCCTTACGAAGAGCGTGATGTACACGAATATATGCATAAGATCACAATTCATTTTGTATGCTTCACTTATTAAATATTTGTTAACAGTAACAAATGTGATGAGCAAAACACAAATTATACAATTGCTGCTAAATTTGAACCGGCGACCTCTCTTTTGTTGGTTCGACGCTCAGACATTTTAGCCAGATTTGCATAGTTTTAACTCTGCGCTGCTGTTAAAATAAATTTGCAGCTGTCAAAATTGAAACCCAAACTGTCTGGACAAATTCTTGTATGTAGAATAGATATAATATATATATATATATATCTTTAACTATATCTACCTAAATCACTTTATTATACAAAAGCCAATTTTCGAACGTTCTCTTCTATGCAATTCATCGTGTACTTTTTTTTTTTTTATTTGATTTTTATTTGTAATCTGTCTTGGGACAATAAACAAAGTAAAGTATAATAGAACCCAACAGAATTGTTTTATCTTCAATGAGTTCAAACAATATATATTACATTATTTCTTGTTTAACTTAATTTATGACCATATGTTGAAGATCCAGATCGTGCAATCTTCTTAAACGTCGTTTACCCTTACTATTGTCTAAAAGATTCAGAGCCGAGTTATTTTTGTGATTGTGTATCCTATTTATATAACTAACAGCACATCTACTTATTTCGCCTCTGACAAAAGTCATGTTTAGGTCTTAATGCATATCATAGTTGCTTATACAATATCAAGGAGCACACCTGTAATAGTTCTTGGGGTCATAGGGTGGTACCTTAGCAGGATTTCTGAATCCATGGAATGATATCTATATTAATGTATATATCAATATCTACAGCTATATCTATCTATATCTATCTATATCTATCTATATCTATCTACATCTATCTATATCTATCTACATCTATCTATATCTATCTATATCTATCTATATCTATCTATATCTATCTATATTTATCTATATCTATCTACATCTATCTATATCTATCTATATCTATCTATATCTTTCTATATCTATCTATATCTATCTATATATATCTATATCTATCTATATCTCTGTCTTTATCTATCTATATCTATCTATATCTATCTATATCTATCTATATCTATCTATATCTATCTATATCTATCTATATCTATCTATATCTTTCTATATCTATCTATATCGCTATCTATCTCTATCTATATCTCTGTCTATATATCTATCTAATGTCTTCTGCAATGCGTGCCAAACTGCCTGACAATTTTAATATGCCCTTTGCAAGAGCATAATGATGCATTGTGCTCAGAATGCGGGCTTGGTTCGTCTAGTCCTCCATTTCCAGCTCCAACAGACAGTCGCATGTGCCATCCATCCATATATATATATATATATATATATATATATATATATATATATATATATATATATATACAGTTGTATATAGATATATATACTTGTCTGTGGCGTGCCTTATCGTCAGATCAAAACTGGGCTCGCTTCTGGGCCTAATGGCGTTGGCGTTAGGTAATTAGGTAAATTAAGTAGCTGCACACGAATGAAAGGCAATTCATTAAATGCGACTGTACCGGCGAGCAGCGAGCATTATGTGGCGTGTAAGCAGGGGGCACACTGTACAGGTCGCACAACAGCCAAAAGATAAACCAAGAGTCGGCCATTGAGCCGCTTAAGTGTCAAATGTGGAATGAAAAGCAAAACCAGAAGCAATTATGTTAATTAAGAGGGGAGAAGCGAGAGCGAGAGAGCGTGAGAGAGAGGGGAAGAGAAACGTTTCAATTAAAGCCAACTCAAGATCAATCTCTGGCATCAGCTATCAGCTGCAATCAGGCCGCCGGCTTGAACAGGCCTAATATAAAGTGCAGGCATCTAATCCGCAGCTAAAAGCCTCGAGGAGGAGCAGCAGCTCGATCAAGCTGGCCAAGATGAGTATCGGCTAGGAAAAGTGTTTTCAGCACAAGGTGCTCGTTTCACACGCTCGTCAAATGTGCCGCAGAGATTGTAAGATGAGCTGCGCTACCTAACATCCACATTAGAGATGGCCATCGATCGTGTTTTTTTTCGTGCGTGCAGCACGAGGAGCACGATCTCTAAAGTCAGGCTACAGTTAAGGGAACGTGCCCAGGAATATAAATATAGTAAAATATTCGACAATTACACCTGCTAAGATCCAGATTAGAGATGGGCATGGACCGTCGTGTAGCACGAAGAACACGATCTCCAAAGTCAAGCTACAGTTAAGAGAATGTGCTCCGGGAATATAAATATAATACATTATTTGACTATAATAAAATATAATTAATATAATAAATATAATAAAATAAATATAATAATTTTAATAAATATAGTAAATATAATAAATAAAAAAATTTAATAAATAAAATAAATAATATAAATAAAATAAATATAATAAATACAATAAATATAATAAATATAATAAAAATAATAAATATAATAAATATAATAAATGTAATAAATATAAAAAATATAATAAATATAATAAATATAATAAATATAAATAATTTAATAAATATAATAATTATAATAAATATAACTAACAGTCAACTTAAAATCTAATCATATTTGATCTTAATTTTTCCGAGTCGAGAGAGCAGAATTTGAATAGATTTTGGTTTAGAATACAATTATTCAATTAAAGCACCTTGCGAAGTTTTCTATCTATTTTTTCGTCATAATTTACAACTTAAGCAAATGCTTAAATTCTTCGACTTCGAACTTGTTCAATATGATTGAAAATGTATTATTTTCGTACAAAAATATGAACTAAATTTCATATTAAATGAAATACCTTTTCTTATTGCATAGATAAACTTCTTGAAAAATTAGAAAAGAAAATTGATTAGACTAAGCTCAATTGTGATTTATTTTTAACTGTTCTTTCCCTTTCTTATTTGTCCAAAAATAAATTTGCATTAATTATTTCCCAGCCTAGTCGAAAACCTTTTGACCCTTATATACTTCTTCCGTGTTCGTGTTTAAATGTAATGTGCTTCGTGTTCGTGTTGGGCTGAGCACGACCCGTGCCCATCTCTAGTCCAGATATAGAGATACAGCAGGAGCATGACTTGAGGAATGTGCTGTGCGTGTGCGTGTGTGTGTGTGTGTGTGTGGACCGTGTCGGCAACGGAAGACTCAATTAGAAGCCGCTTGTGGGGATTTATGAGCAGCAGGAATTTCACATTTTTTGGGTTAGCCTGGCTAAATAGCTGCCAATAGCTTTATAAGTTTGCCGCCCGGCCGAGGGCAGAAATTATGACAAACCGTCGACCTTCGAAATGCAAAAGAGCCGCGCTTGCGAGCAGCGACAAAGAGTTTTGCTAAAAGCGTTAATTACACCCCCCAGATCCCCCCAGATCCCCCCAAGACCACGGCCCGGGCCCTTTTACTCGGGTCCCAGAGCCCGGAGCTGCAGCGGACCACAAATTGCGTTGTCCAGAAGCTCGAAAGCGTAATCAAAAACTAATTTTAATCCTGTTTGGGGCCACGCTGATGAGGGATCAGATTAATGCGACGCACTCACTCAGCAGCAGCAGCAGCAGAGGGAGGGGGAGGGGAAACCGAGTTAAAGAGGAAGACAAAGGCGAACGGAACGATCGCCGATCATTTAAGCGGTAGGTCCACGTTAATTTATTCTAAATGGCTTTTTGAAAATCTCCGAAACAACACAAGAAATTTACTTATGACGTTCGCAGCGCAGTTGCGATTCCAACAGCTCGAGTGGGCTTTAGTCGACTAGCTAATACCCTGCAAAAAGCTAAACGATGTTCGATTAGAAAGGAGTAGGAAGAGCTGAACCCTATCCAATTAATGAAATATGCTTGACCAATAGCCTACATATCAAATTTGATGTCTGAAGCTTTTATAATCTATGGTAAGAAACCTGTCCTGCAAATCGATAACTATCGATTTCGTTCATGGGTAAATGAGAGCATGTACCGATAATATAAAATAATGTTAGTTGTGCACCCAAAAATTGCTCAGAATTTAAAAAAATTGGCACTGACATAAAATTTGTTCCTCGATGTAAGACAGTTTTCTTCAAATTTGATATACAATTTTCTAAAATTTCTTGCATTAAAATTATTGTATATACCAGGACGACTTTCCTTAGAATCAAAAAAAGTCAGTTTCTTATTTTTCTCTATAATCAAGGCAGGTTTTAAATAGAAGCTCTCTCTAATTAATATATATAATTGATGTATGCGGATCTATATCCTCTAAAGGTTGTAGCCTTTATCTAGAAAACAGATGATAGGCAGATGGACATGATTGGATCATGAATATATATACTTAAAAGGGTTTAATTTCTGCCTGTTACAAACATTTGATCCAAGTCAATATACTCCATTCCAAAAGTCTTGACAGGGTGCACCATACGTAACATAACCACAAAATCCCAGATCAGAGAGAGAGAGAGAGAGGGAGAGAAGGAGAGAGGGAGATAGATGATGATGATTCAGTCGAATGGCAGGCCGAGCTGCATACCTTTTCTCACTTTGGCGTGTCTGCGTGTTGTTAGCAACGAAATTGATGAGTTCGAGCAGGTTATAAAACTCGATACCTTTTGGCTACCTTTGTTATTGCTATTGTTGTTGTTGCTGTTGTTGTTGTTGTTGCTACCAAAAGCCGAAATACAATAACACACAAATTAATATAAGAAGATGAGACAAATTCAGCCGCCGACAAAAGAGATTTTCGATACGAAACATAAAAATAAAAAACAATATAACAAAACGGACTCAAACGCAACGCTCCATAACGAGAAAGTTATAAATTTCGGTATTTTCATTTGGGTCTCGCCCGAGTCTGAGTCTGAGTCTGGGCTCCCATATTCAACTGGTGGGGTCTGTAACTGTCATCGTTGGCTGCTTGTTTACACGCTCTTAAATGTGCGCGCCCATCATTTCTTTGAGTGCGCGCAACGGAGAGCGGGTGGGAGGAAGGGGAGAGAGGGGGGGGGCAGACCTGAGCTAACTAGCATAAAGTAGAATTAAAATGAGACCCACTTCTGTGCGCGGCAATGAGTCTGCGTTTCCAATTTGTTTGCTGGCCAATTTGTGACAGAGATCTTTAACCTGCTGCAGAACTGGAGGGGAGCATCGGCTTTTCTTCCCACTTACTTTGTTTGGGGAGAAAATTGTTGAAGCTGAGTTTCAGCTGCAAGAATTGTACTTTGAAGTTCTCAAAGCTCTTTAAAGTAATTCGTACTTTTGGGATTTTAGCCTGAATTTATATATTTTATTTTTATATATAAATTTTTTTTTTTTATATTTTTAAATATTTTGGGTTATTAGCTGAATTAATATACTTTATATATTTAAGATTTATATAAGTATTGTATGTATATATATATTTTTTATTTTTAAATATTTTACATCGTAATTTTACACACTTTTAAAGATAGTTGCCTACACTGAGCTCTTCAATATATTTCAAAACATAAAAATATAAATTATTCTTGATTTCGAAATTGTTACTTTTGGTCATAAAAGTGAAGAGTAAAGGTTTGAATAAGTTTGTAAAAACTTATAACAGAAATTCGCCTGATTGAAATAATTAAAATACCTATTTTATACTTCTATTTATTTAATATTTACTAATGATAAACCTAAGTTTTAATATTAATTTAATAATTAATTTTAATTTAGTTTGATGCATAAAAATGAAAAAATTAGAAAGCTTAAGCGTCAGATTCAAATGAATATATTTCTCGGTATGCGTGCTGTTTGTAGATCTTGTATTTAGGAATTCTGAGATTAAGATAAAAGTATTTGGAGTCCGTTTTCTATTTAGATCTTGTATTTTGGAATTTTGAGATTAAGATAAAAGTATTTGGGGAAAAAGTATGCAAGTTTTTGAAAGCTAAATGTGCTTGAAATAAGAATTGGGAGCTCAGCTTAAGAAATGATATCCTAGCTTTGAGTTTCGCAAGTTGTCTAATATACTTTGAGATTAATAAAAGTCGCTGGAATAAGAATTTCCGTTCACAAATTAAGAACTTTCCAACTTGACCAGATTTTGGCTACATTTGTACTTGATTTGAGTACGAAAAATCTTGGCATATTTCCCTATTACCTACTCGATATGAACCTGATCTTTGGGGCCAGTTTTTTTTTGAATGTCGAATGTTTGTTTTTATGGATCTTATGAACTGGTAAATTATTTGCCTGCCAGCTTGTCCTGTTCTTGATTCTACCCTGTTTTTTTTTGGGTTCTTGACAGCGTCAATTTCGGTCATGTCCGGCCCGCAGCTATTTTGATTGCCGCGTTACATCTTGTAAACATAAACATGGTCAACATACATTTTCGATCGCCGGCGAAAAGAACATGTCAATGGGGCCCGGCCGCGGGGCCTGTAATCAATAGCCGCATGTACATAATTTCTTCATATTGTCCGATGATGACTTTCTTTTATATACCGACGCTCGACTCGATCCTTGGCTGGAAAACAATATAAACGGGTATATCAACAAACCGTTAGCGTGCCATGTTCCCTTAGTTTTAATAGCCCCAAAAAGGGGGGGGGAGAGAAAACACGTCGCGAGCGCCAGCCGCTTTCACATGCACAACACATATAATTACATGTCTCCGTATATATACATATATATATATATATATCTTCTGCTTTTTTTTCTGTTTTTTTTTCTGTTTTTTTTTTGATATTTTGATTGATTTTAATGGCTGGCAAATCAATTGCAACTCCAACGCAGCCAAACGAAGCGCCGAAAACGTGGTCATCCTTAATTCAATAATGAATACGTAAAGCTATTGCCCAGCTCCGACGACCACACACTGCTCCCCCCCCCCCTCCCCCTCTCCCTTACTCTCTCGGATCTTGAGTCCAAGCAAAGCTTTAACAAAATTGCAACTTCGTTTCGAGCTTCGTCTTCGTTGTCTTCGTCGTGGTCGTCGTGTCGGCCCGGGCACAAAGCGTCGGCGCCCTTTGATCAGCATATATAAAATACTATGGCCACGCCCTTTAAAAGGTAGATTAAACGAGATGGCGCTCGGTCCAACATATACTTATGTTAACGTTACGTAAAGAGCAATGAAGTCAGTCAGACGGTAGACGACCACGACGACGACGACGACGACGACGACCTTAGCTTGGACTTCCATGGTCCGCATGACGCTTACAACCCGAGGCGCAGTCGCACGATTTGTTCAGACAGTGGAACAGCACGTTGATTGGCAAGTTCAAATACTGCATCTAGTACAGTGGAAGGCTTAAGCTCTAAAATCTATCAATAAATTAGATTCTTCAAATTTTGGGTACTACCGAAGGTCTGACATAAACTAAGAAAGGGAAAGACTTAAGACTTTGTTCAAAGGATGGCGTCTAAAGTTGTGCTTACGATATCGAAACCTTGCATATATAAACCTTGTACATATATATGGAAATATTATATTATATACTTTATCCAATTTTTCTGGGCGACATGTTAGACATTGCTCAAATTGCTATTCATCCAGTCATAACATAGTTTTATATCCAAATCGATTTAATACGTAACCCTAAGTTGAAATTAAAACATTCGATCTATCTGATTTCCCTAAAGTGTTACATGTGAAAACACGTATTTGTTTTTTTTTTAACAATTAATTTGCTTTAAGCAGAAATTTTCAAATTTCCTTATCCAAAAGGTGTGGCTTTTGCGAATGTTTCTAATGATTTTTCACAAAGATCTCCGAAAATGAGCATGGTGAAAAAAAAGACACACCCATTTTTCGCCTATTTTCCACAATTGCAGGTGGAATTGCCTAGAAATACGCTTTAGAGCGCATTTACGTAATTTAAGGTACTACAAATTGATATTCAGGCTTCCTGGCGCTGCATGATCATCAATCAGTGGGTCAAGCAGTCAATCAGTCAAGCAGTCAATCAGTCAAGCAGTCAATCAATCCCTCAGACAGGAAAAAACTCTTCTGAATATAGCGAAGGTAAACATAAGTATATTTTTGTGAATGGAACCTATTGTTAATATAGTTCAAGTCGCATTTATTCGAGGGATTTTCATTCTAAATATTTATCTGTGGTTTGAGGGAGAAGGGACCAAGGCTGGTAGGAGGGAAGAAGGGAGAAGTAGGAGGGAAAAAATAAGATAAATTGACATCAAGCAAGTCCAGGATTTTTTTTGAAAGACATTTTCTAAGGCGCATTTCTGTTTATCGGGTTGCAATTATAATAATCGATAACATAGTTGTAAGGAAAAATCGATCAAGTAAATCCAGATTTATGTAAAATTGAGCAACAATATTCAAAAACTTCTCAAATGAAAGAGAAAATTCCTTCGAGAAAATCTAGATTTATGTCAAAGTGCGCAACTAAATTCAGGAATTTTCCAAATGAAATTGGAAAAATGAAACCAATAAATAAGTGCTGACATAAATGTGACCAAGGCTCAAATATTAATACCCTTAAAGACCCTCGCAGCTCTACATACATTATTTTATTTGACTTTCGATAATTTCCTGTTGTTATTATGTCATTTTGTGCCACAGTGCGAGAATCGCCTGGCCACAGCAGAGAAATAATAAAAAATTGTATAGCGTTGCAATTTGGATGCTGCAACAGACGCAGAGACAGGGGCAGGGGCAGATGCTGGGGCAGGGGCAGAGGAAAGGGCAGCATAAAGAGGCCAGACTCCGGCCGCCTCCAGACTCAAAGTCTTGGCAGTTGGCTCTGGTTTTTGGGGGGGGGGGAGAGCGCGTCTTGGTTGCATTTGGCAGCCACCGTCGATGCCGCGTTTGCCCGTGCTACATCATTTTAATGTTTGCACGGCTTTTAAGGCCCCGAATCCTGGAGCGTGGGGTGGAGCGACGTCGGCCCCAGTTGGCGGCATTGTTAAGTGAAAATCTCTGGTTGTGCAATCGCTAACATCAGCTAACAATGGTCATCATCATTAAAATGCGATCAAAGCGCGGCGCAGCTTAAAGAATGCTCCCTCGACTTCCTCGACACCCCCGACTTCCTCGACTCTCGCTTGCTGAAGTCCTGCCCTGCCCTGCCCTGATTGGTTGACCTTCCCCTTTGGCTGCACATCTGCGCAAAGTAGGCCAAACGGAGGCGGAACTGGGCGCGGTGCCGGTTTTAGTTGGCTTAATGTCTTTATAAGTAGCTCGTATAGCAACAATATATATTATATGCTATGTATTTGTTACTTGGCCTTTGAGAAAGAAGCAGAAGAAAAATGTTGCTTGTAATCAAAACCGTTTAAAAAACTACACACTAATTGAGTTAGAAGTTCGCTGGGCCTTTGAACTGGCCGACAGATGAAAGGGGCCGGCATTTTTATTGGTGGCACAACAAAAAGCGTTGACAACAGCATAAAGCCAACAACAATGACCCCGGGCAACAGCAGAGAGAGAGAGGGAGAGGGAGATAGATGATGATGATGGCGCGTTGTTGAATAAACCACCGCTAACATGGCCCAGAGACATTGTTCAATAAACTTTGGTAACTCTGCTGCTGCTGCTGCTGCCTAATGAGCATTAGCTCAATTTGTATTACAATAAACAGCTAACGGCTGCGAGGCAGAAGAGGAAGACCGAAGCGTTGATATTATGACAAGCTGTCATAAATTACAAATTAATGAATCAGTGAGTCGGTGAGTCGCGCAGCACGCAACGATCGATTCGTTATGTAGTCGGTTGTGAAGTCCAGAGTTCGAGCTCCAGGTCAACGGAGATTATTTTGCATCAGATACAGGGATCGAACTGCCAGGGAAGATAGTTTACCCTGAACTCTAGTCCTTTCAATGATCGAGCTTCAGGTCGGCAGAGATCTCTGCTTAGACTCTTGCTCTCTCTATTTGTAGTCGGCAGTCGGAGCTGAATTACAGGATTCGAACTTCCAGAGAAGATAGTTAACCTATATTCTTGCTCTCTATATTTGTAGTCGGCAGTTTGAAGGGAAGTACAGAGATCGAACTGCCAGGGAAGATAGTTTACCCTGAACTCTAGTCCTTTCTGGTTGTTATTTAGTCAGCAGGGAAGTACAGGGATCGAGTTTCAGGTCGGCAGAGATCTCTGCTTAGACTCTTGCTCTCTCTTTTTGTAGTCGGCAGTCGGAGCTGAATTATTGGATTCGAACTTCCAGGGAAGATAGTTGGCCTATATTCTTGCTCTCTCTGTTGTACAGGATCGGTAGAGATGATTTGCTTAAATTTTTGGCGATCTCTGTTTGATATTGAGTCGGTAGTTGAAATACAGGTCGGGGTAGAACTTTGGAGAAAGTCTTGCTCGCTTTGCTTTCTATGTAGTCGCCAGTCGGTAGAGTTCCGGGTTCGAGCTCTCGGTCGGTGGAGATCGTTTGGCTATTCGTTGTGTGGTCCGAACTGTAGTGAACTTCCAGGGGAAGTAGTTCGCCCAAAACCCTTGTCCTCGCTGTTGATTATGAAGTCGACAGTCTGTTATGATCGAGCCCCAGCTCGGGGGAGAAAGGGCTGTTAATTTCTTGCCCTCTCTCTTAGAACTTCCCTCTGTGTTTGTTGTATAGTCGGAAGACGGCAGTGAAGTAAACGGTTCGAACTCCAGGCGGTCGGAGATCGTTTGAAGAAACTCTGGCTGACTCTGCTAGCTGCAATTGGGATTGACTGGGATTCAATCCCAGGCAGGTGGCGATCCTTTGCTTATGTAGTCGGCAGTCCGATGTGATGTACAGGGATCGAAACCCAGCCCGGGCTAGATCGTTTGGATAAACTCTCGCTTGACTCTGCTTTCTAAGTAACCCGCAGTCGGCAGTGTTCCGGGCTCGTTTGGCTAAACTCTTACCCCTACTGTTTGTTATGAAGTCCCTATGGCAGTGCAGGGATCGAACCACGGGCCGGGGGACAGTTTAGCTGGGTCATCGGAGAGACTGCAGGTAGCTGGCTGCCCCGAAGGGCGAGTGCGTTTCATCCAGATCTTCGACTCGATTTTCATCGATATGCATTGCTTTTGCTGCTTCTGCATCTTCCACTATCTCTGCTTCTTCCTCTTCTACTTCTTCTGGTTAGTTGTTTAGGTGGCGCGATTGCCACCGCATTGGCTTGCCTACCTTACACCTCGGAGCAGAAGCCAAGATCAAAGACCGCACTGCCGACTTAATAACATAAATTAATCTTCTCATTGTTAAGAGTGAGAACGAGGGGGGAGGGATTGATGGAGGTACGGATGGAGGAACTGCTGCAGTGGGCCTGGGATTTGTGCATGCGTGCCAAAAAATTACGGGAGAACACGCAAATGCAAATTCTGGACTAACCAGATCCAGTTAACGCAGAGGCTGAATAAAACATATATAAAATAAAAAAAGAAAAAAGAAAAGGTAAAACGGCATTTAATTTGAATTTGAGTTTGAATTTGATTTGGATTTGATTTCATTCATTATTTTGCGTCGAGGTTGGTTTTTTATTTTTTCTGATATCTTCTTCTTCATCTTTTTTTCCCCCCGCCGTATGATGCGTGAGATCAAAGTAAACATGCCGCCGGCCGAGGCGGCAAACGTGGCAAATATGTAGACGATTTTGATCGAACAAGCATGATGCTGATGATCAGCTCGATCAGCAGCAGCAGCTGAAGCAGGCATAAAGTATTTGAAATGACTTTCCGGCATCGACATCGACTTTGGCGTGGCGATGTGGAAAATAAAACGAGCGCAGCAAATTAGCTAATCAACGCCCATTAGTAGGCAAGGGTATTGGAATTTATGATAAATTTCCGTTAATGCGGCAAACGCAGCAGCCGACTGCGGCACGAGCAGAACTCACAATTCAAAAACAAGTTAATTTTCAGGCCGGATCACCCCCTCGTCTTCCCCCGCTCCTCCTCCTCCTGCAACTGCGGGTCAGAGGAGTCGCTGCTGTGATAAAGCTGGCAATTTTATAACGCCGCGTACGCAGCAGGACGACCAAATGTCTGGCTATAAAACAAGTGTAAATGTGTGTGTGTGTGTGTTAGTGTGTGTGCGACAGTGTTGCGAATTTAGCTCCTTATTTTGTTAAGCTAAGTTTGGCTTTTTTTTTAGCGGTATTCGGCTCGAAAGGGTTTCTAAGTTGATAAGGGCTCATTTCGAGGAAATTTGCATATAATGAAGAAGCACTTATTATTGTTTTTGTTATAATTTATAATATTATAAATATTATTTTTATCATTTTTGTTATTATTATTTATTATATTATTATCATTATTATTGATATCATTATTCTTGTCATCAATATTAATACTATTTTATCATAATAATATTTTGATTAATATATTATTAAATCTTATTATTATTATCATCATTATTATTAATATTATTATTACTATTATTATTGTTATTATTGTAATTATTACTTATTTATTATAAATATTATTTATTTATTATTAGTATTACAGCTGTTATTAGCAACATTATTATTTCAATTAATATATTATTAATTCTTATTATTATTATTATTATCATCATTATTATTAATGTTATTATCATCATTATTATTAATATTATTATTATTATTATTATTAATATTATTAATATTATTATTATTATTATCATTATTATTATTATTATTATAATTGTTTTTAATATTATTATTATTATTATTATTATTATTACTGTTATTATTATTATTATTATTATTATTATTATTAATATTCTCATTTTTATCATCATTATTATTAATATTGTTATTATATTTATAATTATTATTATTATTTTTGTTATTATTATTTATTATTATCTTTATTATCAATATAATTATTTTTGTCAATATTATTATTATTGTTTTTATTATTAGAGGCAGCTCCTTGCCTTTTTGTGTGCCTCATTGTGCAACATTGTGCCCCTAGTCCAGCAACTTTTTTAGCTATTTTCCATATTTAGCTATTTTTATGCAGCGACATTTGGCAACACTGGCGGCCGAGTCTGCGTCTGCGTGTGCGTGTGCTAATAACACATAATTTTCTTGTAAAAACAACCGCTGCGCATCGTTATCGTTATCGTTATCATTATTGCGAGTTTTTATGTGCGCCTGCATGTTGACTGCCAGTTGGCAAAACGGCTTACACTCGCCCCCCTCTCGCCCCCTCTCGCCACACCTTCACTAACTGCTCGTGAGTTGGCCAAGTTGGGTCGACAATATTATTTAATTTATGTTTATCGATATGGCCGGCCAGATAAGCAGCTGTAATCGCGACCAGGCAGCCAGCCAATCGATTGTATTACTTATGTAGGTGCGCTCGTAGCTTGTGAACGGGTCATAAAATTACAGACAGACAGAGAGAGAGAGAGTGGGAGAGAGAGAGGGAGAGGGAGATAGACAAGGAGAGAAACAGCGAGTGTGATCGAAATAATATGATATTTTAAGACCTGCTTTACATGGAGATGCATATTTAGTTTATTTTTTTAAACGTGCAATAATATTAACTTTAATAACATAATTATATTTATATATATATATATGTCTGTATATATGAAGATGTAGAATATAAATAGAATATATAAAAGGAACGTAGACAATTTATAGCGTAACATAAATATGATTTAATTTTTTAGTATAAAAGAGAGAAGATTGGCATAGAAAGTAATTACAATTAAGTCAGTTTTTGGAAATGAAAGGGCCATACTTTTTGTTTTTTTGATTTAATAGGAGGCGTATACTATAAAGTAGATCGTGGAAAGTTTTATATTTATATTGGATAAAGGTATTGGTATAATTGGATAAAAAGGTATTGAAATATGTTGTGTATATTCTCAATACATCATCTATATATCTATCTCTATATATATCTATATAAAATATCTTAAAGATTTGTATTTATGTATAATCTCCCAATAATACATAAACTAGAAAAGAAAATTTGTTTTTTTGAAATAAGTTTCACCGTATATTAAAGTACAGGAAAGTACAGGAAAACGAAGTATATTTTGCATATGCGACAATTGCTTATGAAAAATGGTCTATAATTAATAAAATTGTAAGTAGAGGATATTATATATATATATATCGTGTTGTATCAAAATTTAAAATGGAACATACTTTCGGTTATGTTCATTCTTTGTAAGAATAGGGCTATAAATAGGCTATAAATATAAAACTAGGTATGGTTCATATTATTAGACTTGAATGCGCAAAATGAGTATTGGAATATGGAAAATGGTTTCGTTTTAAGCGCTGTCGTTAAGTTCCTCCTTAATGGCTTTGGCTTTTGGTAACGAGCTCTACTTTGGCAACGGGCTCCAGACCTGGACATTAGCTTTAACCAGCATTGCGCTTTTGTTGCATGTGAAACGCGCGTGGAACTAGTTACAGTTATGGACGCTTGGCATGACAAATAAACTGCAGGCGAAACCATAAATTAAAGTATCAAAATGCGTGTGACGCAGAGAAAGGAGAGGGGAGGGGCGGCGGTGTACAGAGGGGGGGGGGGGGGAGGGGGCAAGGATGGAGCTGCGGCCACCTGACGACATGTCAGAGCCAATTGTTAAGCCGTTGATATATTTGGCCAAGTAGCTGCAGACACACGAATGCATGTGTGAGTGTGTGTGTGTGTGTGTGTGAGAGAGAGTGTGTATATGCCACAGAATCAAACAGGCGACGGTGGGCGTGTCGCGCCTTTTGCGTGTTTAATTGCAATGCTCGTTGAAGCAGGCAAAAAAAAAACGGAGAGAAAAATTTAACGCAAGAGTGGTCTAGTCGGGCGTGCCGGACTAGGAGATACCCTCAATCTCTACCAGATAGCCTCAAATATAGGTTATCGTTATCGATTTTTATCGATGTTTATCGATTTTCTTGCCTAGTTATCGTTTATTTGAAGCAAATTGGGAGCAACTACGTTTCCGATTTTCAGAGAATTTCTCTCTCAGGGAGACTAACCCCTTCGTATACATAAATGGATAAATAGACAGATCGATGCGATTATTGATGCTGATCAAGAATATATATACTTTATGAATATCTGACTCTATCTGTTAAACAAATATACACAAAACTCCATATACTAGAGCAGGAAAAACATCAAAAATGTGTAGAAAGGTTGTAAGCTCTCGCTATTTATTTGAATATAAAAAACTTTGACATTTTTGGGTTCAAAACTTGTAGCCTGTATTAACAATTACTGAACTATATTAACATACAATATCCAAGTGGAATTTTTGGTCTTTCGGCTCGTTTGGTTTTTTGAAATATTTTCTAAAAGCAATAATTGCATCCCACCGTGATAATTTGGTATTTTTTTTTTGATATTTTATTTTCCAAGAAAAGAACAGAATAAAAAAAAATAATCCACATAAAATTATTTTAAATTAATTTGTATAATTATTTAATTAATTTGTATAACTATTTAATTAATCTGTATAATTATTTAATTAATTAAAATTCTTATCGATGGTTCCAAAAAAAAAATCATCGATAGTTTTTAAAAACGCCAAATACATCGATATATTTGATAGGCCCATCGATTGTTTTCCAGCTCTACCATATACCCTTTCCTGTCGTTTCAGGGTATAAAAACAATAAATTTACAACAACAACAACAAAATGCCACAATTTGTGGCCGTTGTTGTTCTTGTTGTTGCAGCTGCAGCGCCGTGGCGCAAACAACGCACAGATTTATTTAATTGATAGCGACACACACACACACAAAGACACACACACACCTTTACACACACTTGTACTTTGTGTTGAAAATATGAAAATGCGACGACAACTTTTTTTTGCAATCGCTGCCGCTGTCGCTGCCGCTGTCGCAGTCGACGTCGCGGTTGTCGCCGGCGTCGCGATCTTGGAATTTATTTAATTAAATCTACGCCCCGTTGACTGCCGGCCGCGGCTCTGATCTGCCAAATACGCATAAATTGCGTAGTTTATGCATTTATTTCTTCGCCTTTCGCCGTTCTGCCATTTTTCCCCCCGGCGGCCATTACGCATACGACGCGTTGCACCTCGTCGCGTCGCGTCGCGCCGTTAACTGCTTTTACGAGTGTCCAAAACTGGGCAACAAATGATGCCTTTTGACAATTTCGTTGGCGTTTATATTAATGCTGCGCTTGCAGCTGCAGCCGGCTCTTTCAATTGGCATAAAAATGCGGTCCAATTGAGCCATGGCTGCCACCTGAGCAACTGCTCGTAACTCAGCCTAAATTGTTGGCTTTCGGCCATTTAGAAATTGAGTTATTGAATCTGCAAAAAAAACCTCGACTGTTGAAATACGGGCTGTATTTTTGCTACTTCTTTACGCATTTCTCCCATTTTCATTTAATATCTTTTAATATATATTTTATTTGGAGAGCTCTTATAAATTTCGAGCTATGTTTAAGAAACTAAATTTCGATATCTTTTCATATACATATATCCCTTTAAAAACCCAAATTTCCTAATCGATAACTATTGATCATTTAAAAACGGGAAGATGTCTAAGAAAATATATTTTAAACATCTTCAATGTATTTGGTTTTACCAGGACAGCTCTTATAAAACTTCCATCTATTTTTGAAAGCTGAAATTTCCTTATCGATATTTATCGATGATATTAAAATGCGAAGAATAACATTTGAACAATATTTCAAACTTAATTTATATATATATAGTTTTACCAGGAGAGCTCTCATAAGTTTCGAGCTATGTTTGAAAATCTTAATTTCATAATCGATATTTATAAATAATTGAAAGCGATATACAAAAACATATTTACTCGATATTTCAAAATACAATTCTGTATCTGGTTAAAAATAAATTTCTATATCGATATTTATCGATAATTTGAGGATGGGAAAAGATATTAAAAGTTAGAGATAGGAAGAGATATTAAAAATAAATTAATTAACTCGTTCTGCGCATTGTCAACAAGAATAAATATTTAATATTTTAATTCTGTATTCAGTTTTAGTTTTTATGAACGAAGAAGTGTTGAAAAAGGGAAGAATATATATATAAATATATATATATATATATATAGATATATATGTATATATATATAACTTTTGCCTGTCACTTACATTTCCTCAAAAAAATGTACCCTCATTTATCCACTTTACTTGAAGTCGAGTTACAAAAAGCCATAGTTCAAATATAATAAATAACTTTGATGCTGCCAATGTTGCAAGTCGTTTTTTGCCTAAGATAAGATCGTCAAGGACATAATTTTTTAATGTAGTTCTCTTTAATTTCTCTTTTTTCCATCATTCAATTCTCTCGCTTAACGCCTTCAAATATTCTCAATTGATGAGTATGAAAATTTCTATGCAATTCGCACTTTGAAATAATTTGAATACTGTGAATGTTTTTCGAAATTCTAAAACATGGCGACTTAATAATGGCCAAATGACAGTCTACACATACTAAATACTTGCTGACAGGGCTATAAATTCCGGCGAATATACGAAGTCTTAGCCAATGTAAATGGTAGCTGCCGCTGAAGGCTTTTGTTTGGCGGCAAGTCCAGTTCCAGCTGCCAGCCTGGCTGGGTCGGTCCATAAGTAGCTTGGCCATTGTCGGGCGCGATCCCAGGCAGAGAGATACAAGCAACAACAAGAGCTACAATAATGTGGAATACATTGTATGTGTCTGGTTGCAACAAAAGCGCATAGTTAAGCATAATTTAATAGATACGCGGCCGGGTTTTGCCGTCTCTCTTTATGGTTGACACTATTGTCTAGGCCAAGTTTGTATGCGGCTGTCATAAAGTGATGAATGCATTAGTAGTATTATTATTACTATTATTACTATTATTATTATTGTTGTTGTTGTGAATACTTTGTTGAAAAGCGTTAATTGAGTGTTGCGAATGCGCAACGGCAATTGAAATTGTTTATGACTTGCAGTTGTTGTTGCTCGAGAGAGAGGCTCAACAATGCGCTGCAATTGCAACAGAGCCGGAGCCGGAGCCGGAGCCCGAGCCCGAGTCCGAGCTAATGGCATTACTTTAGAGTTATGCACTTGGCTAATCAGCGGCGACATCTAACTGCAGATCCTGAGCACAAAAGGATCTCTCAAGTGCCCTCCATTTGGCCACTAATTAGTCGCTGCACCGGATTATGTTTGGCTGGTTAAAAAAAATAATATTATTTTTGAAGAGCTGGAATCGGAGGCACTTTTGACTCAACTCCGGCGCTACCGGCAGCCACTTGAAGGCGACGGCAGCGATTCCCGTTTGATTCTTGTTTCTTGTATTTAGTGCATTTTAATTGCCGTAATTAGCGAGACGACGATTCAAGTGGATTCTGAAGAGCTCCAGCTGCCCGTTGCTGCTTCTTCGACTGCTTCAACATGGCCGCCGAGGCGGAAGCAATTGCAAATAAAGATAGGCCATAAATTAACACCAAACCGATTAGTGAAAAGTGCCGATCCATATCGTATCGTATCGTATCGTTACACATGTTCTCTGCGTAGTCCTCCCTTAATCCGTCCCCCGGCCCGGCATATTGGCACATTAAAATCAATTAGTGCTTCAGTCTGGGCGCCAGTCCAAGCCTCTCGGTGGGACCTAATCAACTTTATAGTCACAGTTTACAGACATTTAAACGCTTGTTATTCCCATGTCAATCCGAATGATCCCAACTTTACCATTTACCAAATTAACTAGTCTTTTGGGTGTTGTGGGAAAGTAATTGCTTGGACTAATTAAAAGCTCAAAGAGCGAGTAAAACATTTTACAGAGTTTAGATAACACGACTATGCTGATAAAAATATATTTTACTAGAAGTAAGTTCTCGTAAATTCGAGATGTTCAATTGTTAAATGTGGACTAACTTTTATTAATAACTTAAATCTGACTCTGACTGCTAAATATTTCATTCGTAACTAATTTCTAAATAATTAAATAGTTCTAAATATATTTAAAAGAATTTTATCGCATTTTGTATAATTAAGTGAACAGTTTTTTCCAAATATATTGAAATGAATTATATTAAAAGTGAACAGTTTGCCTGTTGAGCTATTTTCCCTATCCCTGCTCTACATCAGCTTTGTGAATCGTTCAGAGCTATAATTGGTTGAGAATTATAAGGCGTCAAGCGATGAAATGAAGCTAAACGTGCAAAGCGGATGTTAACTTATATAGCAGAGGCTCGATAAAACAATAACATTTTTTTTGAAATATATAGAAAAAGTTTGATAAAGCAAAAAATTAATGAAATAACAAATTGTCTGGAATAAAAAAATTGTTCTTTATTTAATGCACAGGAATTCTAGCTGATATTCGCGAGTATAAATATATATGATATATATATTTTTTATAATTTTAAAAAATAATTTTGTAATTAATTAATTTTTAATTAATTATTTGCGAGTATTTACATATATATGTATATATATATATATTTATTATTTTTAATTAAGGTTAATAGTTCGTCTTTTCATAAATTATTCGCTTTTTCGCGTCTTTACTCGATTTTGACAAAATTTTGATTTTCCAAATTTTCGGAATTTTGTTGTAATTTATTTAGCATGTCATGTCAACTCGTAGACATGCCACTAAACTAAAATGATGAACTCCCAGCACGAGCCGAAGTCCGATCCCAAGTTAAGTGCCACTTGGGCAACCCTTCTGCAGTTTTTTGTGTTTTTTTTTGTGTATTTTTTTTGGCTAGTTGGCCCCTGGCATTTATGTTTAACACTTTAATTGTGATTACAAGCTGCAATCAAACAGCAAACGTATTGGAATCAAGCAACAATCGGGGTCTCTGACTGCCTGCTCATATATACATATATACATATATATATATGTATATGTGACTAACTGACTGACATTGGCACTCGAGCCGGCGGCTTCGGCTTCCACTTCCACTGCGAGCCGAGCTCCGGCTCCGACTCCGACTCCGTCTCCGGCTAAGGTTCTGGCTTTATGTGGCAGCAGCAGCAGCAGCAATAACAACAAGCGCGTCATGTCGCTGGCTTTATTAAATTACTTGTCAAAAGTGCACACTCGCACACACACACACACACACACACGAGTCGTGCCGTCTGAGCTGGCTTTAACTGGCCAGGCGCAGGCCCGGGGTCGGGATCGGGGTCGGTTTCGGGCCTGGTCGTAGAACATGAAACAGCCCGACGACGCGACGCCTGCGAGTCAGCTCATAAGCACTAGGGGGGAGTCGTTGCACGAGCCTGGAGAGACGGACGGGGAGTGGGGCAGAGGGGCAGAGGGGGCAGAGGTGTTACGGGGCATGCTTAGGGGGTATTCATATCGCATAAGTATATGTATGTGCCGCCTTTCGTTGGCATAACAAGACTTGTCACAACAATTGCGCATGAAAGTCAGCGAAAAAGCAGCTAAGAGCGCTCTAGACGAGCGTGTGCGACTAGTAGTTACCCTGTAAGCAGCTTTAATCGTTATCGTAAGCAAGTGAACTGTGCTACTCATTTCGAAAGCTCCGCAATATGGAAATATCATTCATATATCATAATTGTGCTTTTTCGTACAATCTTTTTTTTTGAATGTTATTAATGGCATCAAGGTTAATTCTATTAGAAAATACGAAATTTTAGGGTAGGGAATTACGTAACGAAAACGGAAAATGTTCTTTCAATTTTAATCGAGAATCCACACAACAAATTTCTTGTCCTTAATTTTCATAAGCTGCTTGATATGTCAATTATTAGCTTGTATTAAATTCGATATATTAAGATTATGGTGAAATGAGAGGAACTATGGCGAAAATATTACAAATTATTACTCGTAAGTAATCTCGAGAGATTTACGAATTCGCAGATCGAAAGACAGGCTCGATTGTTGATAATAATCCAGATTATATATACATTAAGGGATTAAATGATTCTGAAATGATTCTTATTAGCCCGGTTCCAGGATTGACACAAAAGTATCTGATTATAAATAGCTGAAAATAGCTGAGCTAGCTTTCTGGGCATAAAGTAGGGTGACTAGATGCCAAAAAAGAAAATTGTCACTCAATTGTCAATTTCAGCTGTTTGCTGACGACCGCCAACAATAGCCAAATTTAGCTAGAAAATAGCTGCCTGTTACGCATAGGAGAATAACTGTAATACAACCTCTTTACGCCTTTAACTGACTGCAGGGTATTTAAGAAAGGCATATTAAAATATACAAAAACAAAAAAAAACATTTATTGCCAATACATTCAGCTTTCAATTTCAACTGTTGCTGAAGACTAAGAGTAGCCAAATTTAGCTAGAAAATAGCTGAAATGGCAACACTGCCTGTTACGTATAGGAGTATAACTGTAATATACCCACTTTACGCCTTTAACTGAATGCAGGGTATTCAAGAAAGGCATATTAAAATATACAAAAAAAAACAATTATTGCCAATACATTCAGCTTTCAATTTCAACTGTTGCTGAAGACAAAGAGTAGCCAAATTTAGCTTCAAAATAGCTGAAATGGCAACACTGCCTGTTACGTATAGGAGTATAACTGTAATATACCCACTTTACGCCTTTAACTGACTGCAGGGTATTCAATAAAGTCATATAAAAATATACAAAAACAAAAAAACACAATTATTGCCAATACATTCAGCTTTCAATTTCAACTGTTGCTGAAGACTAAGAGTAGCCAAATTTAGCCAGAAAATCGCTGCCTTTTACATATCTTTGCATAACTGCAATGTACCCTATTTACGCCGCTAACTGACTGCAGGGTATTCAGAAAAGGCATATTAAAATATACAAAAACAATTATTGCCAATGGCGTTTTTTTTTTCTACATTCATTTTGAGTTGAACGCAACACGTATACGCGCCGTGGGCTGCGTCCCACCCACCCGCTCTCCCGTCAGGGGATTCATTAATCTTGTCAACAACTGCAAGTCATCAACAGCAACAACAACAACAACAACAGCAACAACAACAACTGCAACAGCGACAGTGCATCAAATAGTCAAATTAATTTTCTTCACACTTTAATAAACGATTATACAAATACACACAGTGGCAGCTAGATATATGCCTCCCTTTGGGCTGCTGCTGTAGGCGGATGAAGGTGTTAAATGTTTTGTTGACATTGGCAGCAACAACAACAGCAACAACAACAACAACAACAAGAACAACTCGCATACCTTTCCACAGCTTGCCGCCCCCTTTGTGTTGTTCTGTGTTCTGTGTTGTTCGGTTTTTATGTGCTGCGCATTTCGGGGAAGAAACATTTTTCACAGCTTCCTTTGATTTTAGCGTGAAGTTTGTCGCTGACTCCGGACTACCAGTTGTTCTTCTTCTTGTTGTTGTTGTTGTTGTGGTGGTTGTTTGTGTGTGTCGTTGCGTGTTGGCCGTAAACAACTTGTGCACTTTTCCAAATCACTGAATTTCTATTCAATTTACTTTCTGAATGCTCGAAATTGTTGGAAATTTTGTTATGCTTTTATTATGGCATTTGGATTAGGGTAAACGGGGCAACTGTGCTGGGTATTTGTTAAAATTGGTATATGCTATGTCAAGGGGTTAAATGTGTTTTTTTTTTTTTACATGTTTATATAGGGGCAGGGGTGGTGTTGGAAGTGAGCTACAAGAGAAGCACAGGAGCTGATGAGAGAGCTTGGGAATTGGATTTTATCTTCAAGACGGATTGATTGAAGTATTGATTGACAGACTAACTTGGGTAAATCAAGGCAAGAAGTAAATGAATAGATTAACTAACAAGTCAGACGCTTAAGGATTGAAACTTTATATGCATCAATGCCTGTGCTGATTGATTGACTGACTGACTGTGTGATTGATTGACTGAGTAAGCTAGCAAAACCTAAGAGAAGCAAAGATAAGAATTTAATTGCGGATGACAAGGTGACTGATAAAATAACTGATTGATTGATTGATTATGCTAGAGCAAGTAGAGTAACGTCAAACATGACTGATTGATAGACTGATTAACTGACGGATTGACTGAATGACTGACTGACTCATTAAGCTAGGAAAGTCAAACTAAGTGCGTGGGAATATTAAGCATCAAATCTTTGTGTGCATGACTGATTGTGCTAATTGATTGATTGACTGACTGATTGATTGACAAAATAAGCTTGGACAACTCAAGAGAAGCAAATTTAATAATTTAAAAGTGAGTTAGAGGCTTAAAAGATCTAATCTTTGAGTACATCACTGATTGACTGATGGATTAACTGACTGAATGACTGACTGACAGTTTAAGCTAGGGCGAGTCAAGATAAGTGAAGCCAATGATTTAATAGAGGTTAAGAATCGAATACTGATAAACATGACGGTTTGTGCTAATTGATTGACTGAATGATTGATTGACTGAGTGATTGATTGACTGAATATGCCGAAAAAAATCAAAACATGCAAAGGCATTAATTTAATTAGGTAAGCTTAATTATTGAATCAATGCATGAATTATTGACTGGCCGATTGACTGACTGATTGGTTGACTGACTGATTGATTGACTGGTTCAGGTAAGGCAAGTCAAAATAAGCAGAGATACTTCTCTTATAGCGACAAGCTTAAGGACACGTCCGATTGACTGATTGAGCTGGAAAGCTGATGTTTTCTTATGAGTTACATTTCTGACGTAAGTTAAGTTGAAAGTTTAAAAATAAATGCTCTTACGCAATGTGTACAATTTTTGTATATGCGTCTGACATGCGTCAGACTTACTTACAAAGATTTATGCAATAATGATGGCATTGCATGTTTTGACAGCAAAACAAGTGGATGAACGGGTTCGCAACTCGACGACGTACAAATTATTCGTTGTGAGCAGAGCAACAGAAATAAATTAAAGAATTTTCGTAACTAAAGATGTTGTTAGTTACATTTAACTAGATTAATATAATCTAAGATAATACTTTAAGCTAATAAGAGCTAATTCTTTGCAGTTATGCAAAATTTGAAGTAGTTTTTCTGATTGGATTTGCTTTGTACTCTGGCTAGCAGAAATTGAACTGAGAGATAGAGAAAATACTTAGACCAAGTTCCCAAGATCAATTTAGTTGAGTATATGATCAATATAATTTATGGCCCAGTCCATAAGCAGACGCATAATCGATGTGCCCAATTCGTTAGGGCAGTTTTTGAAATTTTCGATTTAAATGGAGCACATGGCGAGCCGAACTAATTGCCGCTGCTTAGCTGTAAATTTTGCATTACAAAGCGCATTCATCTTGCATCAAACGATCCCCTCCTCGTGGCACCAGCTACAGAACCAGATACAAATACAGCTACAGATACAGATACAGATCGGAGCTGTGGAAGTGACGACATGAAGCGAGCTCGTCAAAATGAAGCACCTGCCGGCAGCGCAACGAATGGGCCCAAAACACAAGAAACACCTTGTCCTCAGCTCCGGCTGGGACACTTTTGCCAGCCACTTCCTTTTGGAGCAGTCCAACCCGCAACCCGCTGCCCGCAGCCCGCAGCTCCTTAATGCCAGAGCCGCAGCCGTAGCTGTGAATAATTTTCCCATCCGCTCGCCTGCGTCTGGCTTGCCCACTCGCTCGTTTGTTCGGCCCCGCTGCTAATGATTCCGATGCTTTAATTTGATGCTGCCCGCTCGGCATTTATCATCAAAGACCCGGAGCAGACGCTGCCGGGCCAGACTCGAGCCAGCCATGTAAATATGATTTGTCGCACTGCATTTGCACGATTATCAAACACAATTTTTATAACCAAGCTAAAAGATACAAATCCAAATCTCTTAAGTATATATACATATATATAGATATATGATCTCCTGATCAACGAAAGACCGATCTATCCCTATTTGTATCTTTCGCTGTATCTGTATCTGCATCTGCATCTGTATCTGTATCTGTATCTGTATCTGTATCTGTATCTGTATCTATATCTGCATCTGCATCTGTATCTTTAGTAGTTGTATCTGTATCTGCATCTGCATCTGTATCTGTATCTGTATCTGTATCTGTATCTGTATCTGTATCTGTATCTGTATCTGTATCTGTATCTGTATCTGCATCTGCATCTGTATCTGTATCTGTATCTGTATCTCTATCTGTATCTGTATCTGTATCTGTATATGTATCTGTATCTGCATCTGTATCTGTATCTGTATCTGTATCTGTATCTGTATCTGTATCTGTATCTGTATCTGTATCTGTATCTGTATCTGTATCTGTATCTGTATCTGTAACTGTATCTGTATCTGTATCTGTATCTGTATCTGTATCTGTATCTGTACCTTTAGTAGTTGTATCTGCATCTGTATCAGTATCTGTATCTGCATCTGCATCTGCATCTGCATCTGTATCTGTATCTATATCTGTATCTGTATCTGTATCTGTATCTGTATCTGTATCTGTATCTGCATCTGTATCTGTATCTGTATCTGTATCTGTATATGTATCTGTATCTGTATCTGTATCTGTATCTGTATCTGTATCTGTATCTGTATCTGTATCTGTATCTGTATCTGTATCTGTATCTGTATCTGTATCTGTATCTGTATCTGTATCTGCATCTGCATCTGCATCTGTATCTTTAGTAGTTGTATCTGCATCTGTATCTGCATCTGTATCCGTATCTGTATCTGCATCTGCAACTGCATCTGTATCTGTAGTAGTTGTATCTGCATCCTACAGTACCTGTTTTAGAGCTCGTCTTTTGCTTTGGTTGGGGCTAATTGCCCACACCTAGTCGGCTTAACTGGTTTTGCCTATGCTAAGGCGCCAAGTGACCCATTTAATACCCGCACAATACACTGCGATAACGAGCCAGCGACGCAGTCAGTCAGTCAGTCAGTCAGTGGGGGTTTTTCCTGTGCGTTTTCCAGCGCCTAGCCCTGCCATGCCCCTTCCGCTGGGCTGTCCCTGAACGCATCAATCTTTGGGCGCAAAAGCCGCACTCGTGTTTGCAATTGCATTGGCCCCATTGGGCCCCGCGGGGTCACTTGGTGGGGCAAAATGCAGAAAATGCGTTTTTAAATGGCTTTTTATGTGCGTGGCGCGGGCTTTTGATGTTCCTGTTCGACACCACATGCCGAAAATTCACAGCTCAAGTCCACTGCGGCTGCCGCTGCCGCTGCTGCTGGTGGTGCTGCTGCTGTTGATTAATGTTTGGCATAAACGCGAATGCGAATGCGTTTTTAAGAACTTTGACAAGGTCCTGACTCGCCAAGGGCCGCCCATATGTCTGGCAATGAATCGGACGCCGACTTCGACTTCGACTCGGACACGGCACGGACACGGACTCGAGCTACGGCGAGTCATTTGTTTTGGCTTCCTCTTTGGTATTTGGCAACAGTTGGGCTAAGGTCTGGGCCTCCCATATGGTACGTCTGATAAAGTTATTACCAAAATTGTGTGCAGTAGGATTCCCTCTCTCTCTCTCGCTCGCTCTCTCTCTCTCTCTCTCGCTGGCAACTGTCGATGCCTGATTTTCGCTTGTCTCTATACTCTTTTATATGGCCGGCTTGCCGGCTTTGATCTTGACGTGGCGCGGGGTAATGGGCCGGCCAAGAAAAATGCAACTTGAGCTCAATTAGTGCTCATCAAAAGCGTGCAGGTAACACCTTCAGTGCGTTGCTTTTGCACACCTTTTATAAGGCACGGAGTGTGCGTGTGTGTGCCTGTGTGTGTGTGTGTGTGTTGGCCTTTTAGCAGGCGAATCACTCGCTGCTGCTGCTGCTGCTGCAATTTGCTCAAAGATCTGTTCGGACCACCCAAACGTGTGTGTGCCGCATGCAGCCCCGCGGCGGGGGGAGTTGCGCGCAGTGAAAGCAAAAAAAAAAAAACTGTAAGAAAAAAATTATAAGAAAGAAAGAAAAAAAATCTGTTGCCACGCAGGTCGCGTTGGTATTTTGCGAATCTTTAATGGCCAGCTAGAAATGCAAATGCTTTATGGCCGCACAACACGCAAACTCATATTTCTGTTGCCAATTTTTGCTTAATAAAATATTTATTTATATATACTTTTCTTTTTGTTTTCAACTTTAGCGCGGCTCAACCGTTAATTAGCGAATTTATGCGAGCGCCAGCTTGTCAACTTGTTTGCTAGCCAAGCCCCAAGGCAGCTTTTTTTTTTGTCCAAGCCTCGCATCGCGCGCTGTTAGAATGTGGTTTCATTTATATATACCCTTTTGGAGGGTATTACACTTTTGTCATGAGTTGTGCAGCACATGGAAGAGGAGCTCTCTGATTTGCATCAAACTTATTTTTAAAGCTCTACATAAGAACTTAATGAATACGTGTTTCAGCCAAGGGCAAGGCCGGGCTATACCCGCTGTTATATTATATTTTTTATATATGACTTTAGATTTATTTATATTCTCTTCAAGTAATTAATTTTTCTGATTCTTTATATTTGTTTTTCAGTTAATGCAGAAAGGAAAAAAGAAAGTCAAGGCGTGCTTTTATATTTTTTTTCTGTAATTTTTTTCTGGTGTTTTATTGTGTATTATTATCATTATTGTGTATTAAACAATTTAATATTTTTTTTCACATTTTTTTCTGTGTTCTAAGAAAGAAATAGTATGAAAGAAAAAGTGTATTAATTCAAAATTTAATATTTTTTTTCTAATTTTTTTCTGATGTTTTATTGTATTGCCTCTTTTGGGATAAAATGTGATTTTTTTTAAAAAATTTAATATTTTTTTCGCATTTTTTTTTTTCTGTGTTTAATTTTGGGATAAAATGTTCAATTTTTTTCTTCTAAGAATTAAAAAGTGTTTAAATTAATATTTTTTTAATTTTTTTTTCTGTGAGCCATTAAAAAAAATGTTTTAATTTTTTGACAAGAAGAAAAGCTGTTGGCAATTAAATATATAAAGGTAAGAACATTAATTTATTATTCAATTCAATTCGAAAACCATTAAAATCAGATATAAAATCGAAAATTTCTGCTGAATTTGAACGATGAACGGCGACCAGCAGTTTTGTTGTTTTGATGTTTTTCAACAAACTCTGACTTTGAGTCTGACTCTAGCATATCTATATATTTATATATCGATTATTAGTTTTTGCATGGATCAAACCTTTTGTTTTTCTTACCTAAACTCAGGCTTAGACCTTAGGGTATTTAATCTTCGGCGTGCCGCAGCTAACCATTCTCTCTTTTATTAATAATGCTTTTTTTTTTGCGCCTGCAGTCATCTTATTAATTTTATTGAGGCAATCGCAAGCGATTCGCGGTTTTTACTTTGTAATTTTTATGGTAGCCACATTGAGGCGGCTTTTTGTTGCTGCTTTTGTTGTTATTGTGTTTTTAGCCGTTTTTTAATGTCATTAACAAATTTTTTTGAAACGTTGCGCTGCTATTAATCATACGAAATGAATTGTTTTTTTTGTTGCTGTTGTTGTGTTTTCATCTGTTTATTGGATTTTCTTTTTGTTTGATTTGATTTATGTTTGGAAATTGCTGTTGATTTTTGCCAGCCAATTTTATGATTATTCAATGGGCTAAAACGCCTCGTGATGTGCTCACCTTTTCCCGCTAAACATTTAAATTGAATGAAATTGCATTTGTAATCGAAGGTTGCGTCGTTTACGACAATTCTCTCAAGTGTTTTTTTTTGCTGATTTGTTTATAATTATCCCAAAGTGTTCTTGATCGAAGAGTCAATCAATTATTTTAAGAAATAGTTGTTGTTTATGTTCTTAATGGGAGCGACTCGAATCCGGAACTGCAATTCGTTCTTTAATATGAACCAAACCGTGAACCAAAAGTAAAGCGAACTAAATCAGTGGTGGAGGCTGGTTCAAACCACGAATCGAAGCAACTTCACAAATGGAGCTTAAGGACAAGCCGCGGATCGAACCAGGTTCACAAATGGAACTCTAAGGCAAAGAGCTAGTTCAAACCACGAATCGATGTAATTTCATAAATGGAACTAAAAGAAAAAGTGCTGGTTCAAACCACGAATCGAAGCAACTTCATAAATGGAACTTACAGAAAAAGAGCTAGTTCAAACCACAAATCGAACCAGCTTCACAAATGGAACTCAAAGGCAAAGAGCTGGTTCAAACCACGAATTGAAGCAACTTCACAAATGGAACTTAAGGACAAAGAGCTAGTTCAAACTACGAATCGAAGCAACTTCATAAATGGTATTCAAAGAAAAAGAGCTAGTTCAAACCACAAATCGAACCAGCTTCACAAATGGAACATAAAGAAAAAGAGCTGGTTCAAACCACGAATCGAACCAGCTTCACAAATTGAACTTAAAGGCAAATAGCTGGTTCAAACCACGAATCGAAGCAACTTCACAAATGGAACATAATAAAAAAGAGCTGGTTCAAACCGCGAATCGAAACAGCTTCACAAATGGAACTCAAAGGAGAATAGCTAGTTCAAACTGCGAATCGAACCAGCGGCATTCTTTCATTATATTTTTTCCTGGTTATATTTAACAATCTTATCGATCGAGTCCATCTGTTATTTATTGGGTCTCGCTAACTGCTTATTAGCTTATCCAAACTACACACAATTTCCATAATTATTAGAGACAATCCACATTGTTTTATCAGATCTTCAACAGCGGGCAAATAATGCAACCGGAATTATAAATCAAATTGCCACTAATATGGCAGATATATATCGGGCTAATGCTCGTGTGTGGACATAGCTTCATGTTCTGTGTGCATAACATCAGCATGGGCGTGGCACTTGAGGGGCGTTCGATAATCAGCGCACGCCATTTTGAATGTCACGTTGTTTGAGTCCGTTGTTTGTTTCCTACACAGCACGAAATTTGGTTGACTTTTTATTATTTTTAAATTTAAATTAAAATTGTAAATCTTGTAGTTAAAATTGTGGCCAACAATTAGATTTATTTTATCAATAACATTCTCATTGAGTTAAATTTCAATTTTGGAATTTTTCTCTATAAGCACCTCGCTTTTTTTTACAGTGTATACACACATATCTGTCGCTTGTATGACCCTGTCTGCGACTTGTATTGGTTACGTGTGAAACAGAAAAGCCGAAGGCAATTTTCCTCAGTCAACTGTCAATATGGAATACCATAGACTATAGATAGCCGGCATAGTTGGGTATTAGTTGGATATTAGCTATTAGCTGGGCCTGCCAATTGCTGACGTGACTGAGAATGATATTCTAAACGATGTTGGTTAAAATCCAGTTTGCATGGCACTTAGCAAACGCAGCAGCAGTTCGACACGTTTGCATTCGCCTTCTAATTACAAATTTATGTCGAGCATTTTATATCTCTATTCTGATTGATTGATTGACTGATTGACTTGTGATGTTTACTGAAGCTTCCTTTTGGCGAATTGGAAAACTTGAGCTTCAACTAGGCGAAAAAGATCAACGGCCACACAGCCGAATAACTGTTTGCGCTGTGACGTCATGAGCCTGTGTCGAACTAACAGGGGAAAGGTCGCCGGTTCAAATATATAGCAGTAAAGCAAAAAGCAATAATAATAAATTGAGAACATTTCCTTTAAATTTTGTCTTTGTTGTAGTTGCTTTGTCAATTAAAATGCTGTCATGTATATTTTGTGTACTGTCTCTCCGTTTGTCCGTCCGTCTGTCTGTTTCTATGCGAACTAGTCTCAAACTGAGAAGCTTCTCAGTTGCACGCAGTAAATATGTCAAAACCGGCTGGATCGGACCATTATATCATATGGCTGCCATAGGAACGATCGGTCGAAATTGAGGTTTTTGTATGAAAAAGTTTTTTGTTTATCAAGATATCTTGACCAAACTCGGCATTTATTAGTTTAACTATGCTCTTCATATATATGCAAAATCCCATCAACATCGAACCACTATATCATATAGCTGCCATAGGATGGGTCAGTCGAAAATAAAGTTGTTGTATGGAAAACTTTTTTGTTTTTCAAGATATCTTGACCAAACTCTCCATTTAAAAGTTTTACTATGTTACCTACATTTATGCAAAATCCTATTAACATCGGACCACTATATCATATAGCTGCCATGGGAACGATCGGTCGAAAATAAAGTTGTTGTATGGAAAACTTTTTTGTTTTTCAAGATATCTTGACCAAACTTGCCATTTATAAGTTTTACTATGTTACCTACATTTATGCAAAATCCTTTTTACATCGGGCCAGTTTATCATATAGCTGCCATGGGAACGATCGATCGAAAAGTAGTTTCTTGCATGAGCAACTTTTTTGTGTATTAAGATATCCAAGCATACTCGACCTTAACTATTATTCCTGTGCTTCTTCGATGCGAGCAAAGTAATTTGAACATTATGAAAAGTTTCGGTCTGCAAGGGTATTAAATGTTCGCATGATAGAAGAAGATATTCTTCTTAGTCGTTTTTCTGTTAAATAAATGAATGCAATAAAAGCATTGTAGTATGTGCCTGAAGCTGGCACCTTTTGAGCCGGGCAACGCCGGTGAATTTTCTCTGGTATATGTATGTAGTTAATATGATTTTTGGCACCCTCTTGACTGGGCATCAAGTATACGTCTAGTTGAACTAATTTGTTGCAAGTGCCTCGCAGCTCGCAACCCGCAGCCCGCGACCCGCCACAGAAGAGCGGCAACCCGCATGTTGTAAAATGTTTACACTGCTATCTGTCAAATCAACTGTCAACTCAAGATCTTTCCTTTGTTGTTGTTAATGTTAATGTTGTAGTTGTTTTAGTTGTTGTTGCTGTTTTATGTGTGTTGTGTGCATTTTGTGGCTCACGCTTGGCTGGGCCGCATCTTTGGCTGCCATTGCGGCTGCCTTTTGTCAAGTGGGAAAAGTTTTTCAGTAATTAAATTGTAATTAGGGCTGCATCCGTTGAGCAGCAGCACCCCCCGCCCCCCCCTCTCCTCTCCTCGCCCTTCCGCTCCGTCCCTCCCTCCGTCTTTAACTGTCTGTGCCAATTGTCTTGGCGTTTAATCAAGAAGCAGCCCGTGCCTCGGCAATTATTAAGTATTATTTTGGGCTCATAATTGACGAGCCCTAACGACAATTTCATTGTCTGAAATCGCAACAACTTTTCAGCCATTTTTACAACAATTTCCCCACCCCATTTTCTACCATTTTCTACAACTGACATTTTGTGTAATTATTATTTGTGTACAGTTTTGTCGCTGTAAGGGGTTTACATAGCTGGAGGAATACCCTGCTAATTAGCCCCGCGGCTGCGCTGGAACGGAAGTAGGCAATGCTCACGAGCTGCTCTGCGCCTTTTGATCATGTTCCTATTAGCCAAGATTGTTGGCCAACCGGATGGCCTGGGCTGCCCTGGGAAAATCAGTTTGCGAAACGTGGCGCCCCTCAAAAAAAAAAAATAAGAAGAAAAGTCGACTGCATAATCAGAGGGAGAATCATCAACATAATCAGAATCATAATCACAATCACAATCATCATAAACAGAGTCGTAAGCGCAATCATATTGCGGCCGAGAGTCAATGCCAGTAGCTGTTCGGATCGGAGTTGATCGGAGTTGTGGATGCCACAAATTGTGGCTGTACGTGCGGCGCGTAAATTCAATTTCAGTAGCCGCGTTTGCTCTTCTTCTTTATGCAACACAATTGAGTCAGCGGACGCGCTGATGGATTGCCAATTCCCCCCCTCTCTCTCTCTCTCTCCCTCACTCACTCTTCCGTCCGTCCGTCCGTCCGTCTTAACGAGAAATCAACGCCGCTAAGCAAATTATGCCGAACGATACGCATGCGCCGATGCCATCAGAGATCAGTTGGAGGCAATCAATGTGTGTGTGGGGAAACACTGAAAACTGAAAACTGAAACCGTGTCGGGTAATGGCTAAAATTGATTTAGCCACCTCGGACTGGCCTGACCCCAACTACTGTTTTTACGCTTTAAGCAGAATCTCATCAAGCAGCAAGTAAGAGTGCTCCACTCTAGGGAGTGAACGACTAGCAGATGCCCTGAAACCAAACGCCAAGCTGCCTTGACAAACATTGCAGCTTTTTTTCTACATAAAAGTAGACATTTGCTTCAAATATTATTGTAGTACTCGAGTTTTGTATGAAAGAACCAGGTCTCGAGATCGATATTTATCGATTATTTATATATCGATTTATCGATGCTTTTACGCTTTAAGCAGAATCTTATCAAGCAGCAAGCAGATAATACTTGGAAACATAAATAGTCATTATATCATTCCATTTGCTTCAAACAATGTTATTATAATACCTTGTCTTGAAATCGATATTTATCGATAGTCGATTTATCGATGTTTTTCCGCTTTAAGCAGAATATAATCAAGCATCAAACATATGACAATCATTCCAGCTTCTTTCTATATATAAATCGACATTATATCATTCCATTTGCTTCATAAATTATTATTATAATACTCGAGTTTTGTATAAAAGAATCATGGCTCGAAATCGATATATATCGAGTATCGATTTATTTACGCTTTAAGTAGAATCTTATCAAGCAACAAGCAGATAATACTTGGAAACATAAAAAGACATTATATCATTCCATTTGCTTCAAACAATGTTAATATAATACTCCAGTTTTGCAGAAAGAAATATTGTCTTGAAATCGATATTTAAGCAGAATATAATCAAGCATCAAACATATGACAATCATTCCAGCTTCTTTCTATATATAAATAGGAATTATATCATTCCATTTGCTTCATAAATTATTATTATAATACTCGAGTTTTGTATAAAAGTATCATGGCTCGAAATCGATATTTATCGATATTTTAAAAATGTGTGAAAAAAATCAATAAATTTAGTCGCTTATGGAAGAATATATTATTCCAATTTAAAGTCCCAAGCTTATGTAGTTTCCGGATAAATCTACTTAGCCATCCTCCTCTATGAGAGATATGGGATATAAAATGGGATTTAAATGGGATATAAAATGGGATATAAGATGAGAGATGCCTTCTTCTACCCGTCACATACATGCACACAAAACCCGTATACCCCATTCACACATTTCCATTGGTTTAGGGTATAGCAATTGATCAAGTCGAGAGCCGAGCTAATGGCTGATGAGCTGCCGAGCTGCCGAGCTGCCAGGTGCTCCAATAGCAAATCAGTTTATATTAAAATGTAATTTACTTGCGGTTGCGGCAACACTTGCAACCCAAGTTGGGGGGGGGGGGGGGCAACACTTACCCTGTTCCTCGTCAAAGTTTTTGGTCGATAGCTGAAAGAGCGCATCGAGCGGCGTATCGGCGCCCGCTGCTGGTTTCTGGCCGGGATCATGGGCATTTATTTGCTTTGATTTCTCCTCTGGCCCACGGCTCGTGGTCTTCGCTTGGCCCTGATGGGGCGTGCAGCAGTCGGTGCTGCCGTTGCTGCTGCTGGAGCGCTGTGAACGCTCCTCGGAGCTGCCATCCTCGGAGGGTATGGGTATTCTGGCGGGATCCATGCTCATTTGGCGCAACAGCTGCGCCTGGAAGTGCTCCTGCAGCTGGCGCTGATAGTCCCAGGCCAGACGCTGCTCATAGCTGTGCAGCAGCGCCGGTGGCAGAAACGGATGCAGTCCGGGATGCAGCATGGCAGGCGCCGCCGTCGCCACCAGCGGCTGTGGCGCCTGCAGGCGCTCTGTGGGCGCTGCTGGGCGCTCCTCCTCCCCCTCATCCGCCCGGCCCAGTATATCGGCTATGGAGAAGCTTTTGATGCGCTCGCCAGCGCCTGGCTGGCTGCACTTGCGGATCGTCGCCGGACTGCGCAGCATTCGCAGGCGTTTCATGTTGAGCGGCGGCGGCGGACTGGGCGAGCCCACGGAGATCTCGGATACGGCCGGACTGCTGCAGCTGCGTGCGGCACTCAGGGCCACGGGACTCGGCGTGCGTTGCGGCATATCAATTGGCTTTAATCAAGTTGAAAGGTTCAATTTCCCGTTTAGTTCATTAATTCGCACTATTCACGCACATTTTACACATTTGGGAAATTTTCGAAAACGCGTCGGCAAATACGCGCACAACGGCAACAACAGCGACAGCGACTGCGAACGTGCAACGTTCCACATTCAACACAGCAACGCGAGCGGCTGCCGCTGCGGCTCGGCTCTCGTCTCGATGAAAATGGTTTTGGGCTGAGTGCGCTCTCTCTCTCTCTCTCTCTCTCTCCCTCTACCTCGCTCGCTCTCGTTCGTTGGCGCTGCCTGCCCCCCGACCAGTTTGGAGCGACCGAAAGCCAAACGAGTTTGTTGCCTGTGCGCTCGATGACGTCACAGCTGCAGCTGCGCAGTTCGGCTTCTAATTGGAATCGAAGCCAAACAGAGGCGTGCTTTCAGCTGGCCAATCAGCGTTCGGCATGCGCTCACTCTCACTCTCTCACACACACACACACTCTCGCATCAGTTCAACGGGGCTGTCAACGTGCGAACGTCATCAATTTGAACAATTTGACATGCGCTCGTTCGAAGCTCTCGCTCGCTCGCTCGCTCGCTCACACACACACTCACCCTTTACGCCCCGACACTCCTCGTTCACTCACTCTCTCGCTCTCGCTCTCCCTCTCTCTCTCGTTTGCTCATTCCTCTGTGTTTTGGTGTGAGGCTGCCTTTCCGCGCGGCTGACTGTGTTAATTATCGTAATTGCTGCTGCTGCAGTTTCTGTCCTCTTTACTCGCTCTCCACTCTCTTCTCTTCCGCTCTTCGCACACGCACACGCACAGAGCGCTCCTCTTCTCCTTTTTCGTTAACTCCTGTCCAGCTGCTCGCTGGCGCACTCAATTGTCATCAATAATGATGTCTAGTTTCAGCCTCTGCTGCTTGTACCGTTTTGTTTCTCTTGCCTTTTCGCCTTTGTGAGCGCCTATTTTCGCCGCTGATGTATTCGCTGACTGCGGCAATTTGCGCAAAAGTCTTTAAAATCAGCTTTGGGAAGGTGTCGCCGTCGACGTTGACGTCGCTGTCGCAGTCGCAGTCGTTGTCGTTGTCATAGCCCCATTCTCATTCTTATGGCAAAGTTAAAATATATATGCATGTGTATATGTATATGTGTGTGTGTGTATGCATTCGTATATTTTGCTTTGGCACACATTCGTTTGTCTTGAATTCGCTGCCGCTGCTGCTCTTCTCTCGCTCTTCTTCTGCCTTTGTCATTGCCACACTCGCTGCCCCTCTCCCTTGGCCCAGTCACCACTCCTGGCCCTTGTTGCATTGCATTTAAATTGATTGCAGTAAATCACATTTGTCTTTTGCTCAGCTTTTGCAGTGTTACATATACGTCATGTGTGTGTCTGTATGTGTGCTCGCCTCTTCATGTGTGTGTGTGTTTGTGTTTTATTCAATTTTTGCTTCGTTGTTTGTCCTGGTTTTTTTCCGACATATCTTTTGCATGCAAATGTCTATTTAACTGCAATGCGCCCCTCTCCCCCCTATCCCTAGCACCCTCCCACTCCTCGTGGACTTAGTTAAGTGAAATGATGCAACTGTTGAACCGGAATCGATAATACATTTTGTGCCCTTCTCAAGTTAACATCTCTTGGCTATATCATAAAAAATGCGACACTTTGCGAAATAATCATTTGGCATATTCCAGATTTCCAAGCAGATCGAGTGCACTTCAAGTTAATCAAGTTATTTCTACTGACAACGTTTAAGATTTATTTTGAGTGAGAAAATTCTTATAAAAAGTCTTTAAATTAAGTTGTTTTTGCTAGTTTATGTAACTATTGCTCACCACAATTCAATCAGTTGATATATACTTAATTTAATTATTCTTAAGAACATAATTATGTGCAAAATTTGAATAAGTAAAAAGTGTGAACAGTATATCAGTCATGGAAGAGTTTACTTCATTGTTTTTCTTTAAGTGTACATACAATATACTTAAAAAACTCTTGCAAAACTTATTCTTAATCCAAGATTATTTAAAAAAAAAATTATTTAAAATTATTATTATATTTATTTTTATAAAATTAGGTTGGTACATACCTTTTATAAGATTTTCGAAGAACAAAATATATACAAACTTAAACTTTTAAGTCCCAATTAATTGACTTCATTGTTTTTCTCTGAGTGTACATACTAAATGTAAGAAGAACTGTTGTGGAACGTATGTTGGTCTGTATTTTTTTTATTAAATATTTTTGTCTGATTTGTTATCATTTAATGTCAAGTTGTTTACAACTTAATTCAAGTACTTTTAACTTTGAACGAAACGTTACAAAATTTAACTCAATAATAGCAGAATTTATTTACTTTTTTTCTCTGAGTGTATATACAACATACATCAAGAGATCTTTACGGTATTTAAGCTTTTTTTCGAATACTTTGTTAATGATCATATGTTTCGATTTCAAGTCAAGATAAGTTCGAATAGGTTGAGAGAATATACTAAAAACTATTTATTTTCTCAGAGTGTATTTACACGAACCTGAATGATATATATCCCTTTCTTGAATATACATAAGTTCCCTTTGATCTCAAAATAGTAAATTATTGCATTGGAATATATTGTAAATGAAAATAACGTACAAATAATGCATATTTTCTCACATGCCATAGGATTGCCTTGCTAGGCTAAAGGGTATAAAAGGTTGCGACGATTTCTGCTTCTTGTTGCGCCTGGTTGTTATCTTTCAATGCCGTTGCTTGGCATTTGCCGTTGGTTTCCTTTCGTTTCAAGATGGCCGTCTGTGGCTTGATTAATGCCCTTGCACTTGACTTAAATGTTGTTCTTGTTGTTGTTGTTGCCTTTGGTTCAATTTAGGAAAGTTGCCGCATAGCAACGCGCCCTTCAGCCGTTGCCATATATGTAGATATGTATATTCGAAATCAATTACAAAATGCGACTTAATTGGGCGCCTCAATAGACGCGACACGCCCTGTCAATCATAATTAGCGCGCGCGCCCCTAGCCTAGCCCCGACTCGCCCCGACTCGTTCCGATTTGACACGCCTCTAAAAATTTCTGCAAATTCATAAGCCAAATGCATGTATCGGTATCCTTTTCATTAGTCAGCACAAGATGGCCGCAGAGTGTTCATTAAAACCTCATAAATAGCTGAAGTGTTTATTGTCGCAACAGACCGAGGGACAGAGGGACAGATAGAGGTGCCGGAGGGACAGCTGCCAGGCCAGGGCAAGTCCCCAGGGAACGAGCGCTCTCCGGGCGAGTATTTGTATACAATATCATCGAGGGGTGTGTGAGGGGTGTGAGGTGTGAGGGGAGGGGAGGTAGGCATCAGCCACGAGTGTCACTTGGTAATAAAGTCATTCGCATTGTTGTTGTTGTTGTCACGATTTTCGTCACGCCCCTTCGGGCGGTCTCGGCTGCCGGCAATGCATTAATGTCGCCTTTTGTTTAGCTGTGACTGCGGCTGTGACTGCGGCTCTGCTTGCGGCTCCTGATGATGAAGTTGTGCCACATTTTGTGGCAAATGCCCAAAATGCATGCCAATTAATGAACAGCTCGCTGCGCGATTCTCAGCTGTGCCCAAAGCCTGTGACGAATGCGCGAATGGAGTGCCGGGCTCTAGAACAGCGATCAGCTTTGGTCACACTGGTTGACACAGACAGAGAGAGAGAGAGAGAGAGAGAGAGAGAGAGAGAGAGAGACAGAGTGAGAGAGAGAGAGAGAGAGAGAGAGGGAGAGGGACTACAACACCTGCAGCTGTCAACATTTTGGCAAATAATTATGCAGATTTTGACCACAAAACGAAAGCGTTTTGTGTCAGGCAACAGAACATTTCTATAGCAATTACTAGCTGAGAGTGCACTCAGAGAAATAGTCTAGTATATCAGAGAAAAAGTCTAGTATATCAGAGAAAAATTCTTGTATATCAGAGAAAAATTCTAGTATTTTAGAACATTTCTACAGCAATTATTAGCTGGTCATGCACTCAGAGAAAAAGTCTAGTATATCAGAGAAAAGGTCTAGTATATCAGAGAAAAAGTCTGGTATTCTATAAAATTTCTATAGCAATTACTTGCTGATCATGCACTCAGAGAAAAAGTCGAGTATATCAGAGAAAATGTCTAGTATTCTATAACATTTCTATAGCAATTACTAGCTCATCGTGCACTCAGAGAAAAAGTCTAGTATAACAGAGAAAAATTCTAGTATATCAGAGAAAGGGTCTGGTATTCTATAACATTTCTATAGCAATTATTAGTTGATCGTGCACTCAGAGAAAAAGTCTAGTATATCAGAGAAAAAGTCGAGTATATCAGAGAAAAAGTCTAGTATTTTAGAACATTTCTAAACCAATTACTAGTTGATCGTGCACTCAGAAAAAAAGTCTAGTATCTAGAGCATTTCTATAGCAAATACGAGTTGATCGTGCACTCAGAGAAAAAGTCGAATATTTTGTACTCAAATGCGGCTGCTCTTCTTCTTCCCTTAGCCCAACGCTAGATATGGGTTAAGGCATTGTTGATTAACTTCGGAGCTTACAGTCCGATCTTTATGCAATTTTTAGGGCTTAAATGTGACATGGAAAAGTTAGTATATACCAAGGCGAAAGGCTCTACTTTTCCAATTCTAGCAGGGTATCTTTAGGTTAGGCAATGATTATCCAAATCAGAGCTGTATTAAGAGCCCCGATTTCTTCGAGTGTTTTACAGGATTGACTTGCCCAAGTGGAGCAGAAAAGCCACAAGTAGCAAACTTAAGTGACATCAACAAAGTAGCTGCTGCTGCCGCTAACCGCATTCAAATAATTGGCTCGAAACGAGAGGAACGCAAAGTTAATCCAGAGGACAGAAGAGACACTCGGTCTCGGTCTCCGGCCCGGGCTCGGCTCGGGCTCGGGCAATATTTTTAAGCTTTTTGTGATAAATCAAAACATTATCAATAATAAAATCGGTAGCTGTTTGCCCCTTGGCTGCATTTTAGGGGGGATTTTATGCGGCTCTTTGTTGTGGTCAACAAAAAAAAACCGAAACACAAAAATTGGAAACTAAAAAAACAAACCGAAAACTCTTTTAAAAAATACATTTCTGAGTGCCCGGCTTTAATTTGTATGCAAATTGGAGTTTGAAGTTGAATTTCTGATGAAGCTTAATGTCAGCGGCGAGTGTGGAGCAGGGCGAAGGGAGGGGGGCAGATTGGGGCTCTTACTTAAGTGACAGACATTAACACTTTTGTAGTTGGAGCTGTGAAACTTTTGATTTTCACAATATCTTGTCGTTGTTATATATTGTAATTCTGTCGTGAAATTTGTAACGCATAGAAGGAAACATCTCCGACCCCATGAAGTAGATATATTCTAGTCTCTCAGTTTCATAGCTATCTTTATGAAACTTTGCAGAAGTGCTTCTTTCTGCTGCACGTTGTAAATATGTCGGAACCAGCTGGATCGAACCACTATATCATATAGCTGCCATATGAACGATCGGTCGAAAAGTAGGTTCTTGTATGAAAACTTTTTTGTTTATAGAGATATCTTGACCAAACTCGGCATTCATTAGTTTTACTATGCTCCTCATATATATGCAAAATCCTATCTATATCGGACTAGTATATCATACAGTTGCCATAGGAACGATAGGTTGAGAATTGAGTTGTATGGAAAACTTTTTTGTTTTTCAAGATATCTTAACCATATTCGACATTTGTACGTTTCACTAGGTTCCCTACATTTATGCAAAATCTGTTTTACATCGGACCACTTTATCATATAGCTGCCATAGGAACGATCGGTCGAAAAGTAGGTTCTTGTATAAAAAACTTTTTTGTTTTTCAATATATTTTGACCAAACTCGGCATTTATTAGTTTTACTATGCTCCTCATATATGTGCAAAATCCTATCTATATCGGACTACTACATCATACAGCTGCCATAGGAACGATCGGTCGAAAATTAAGTTGTTGTATGGAAAACTTTTTTGTTTTTCAAGATATCTTAACCATATTCGACATTTATAATTTTGACTATGTTCCCTATATTTATGCGAAATCTTTCTTACATCGGACCACTATATCATATAGCTGCCATAGGAACGATCGCTCGAAAAGTAGGTTCTTGTATGAAAACTTTTTTGTTTTTCAAGATATCTTGACCAAATGAGCATTATGAAAAAGTTGGGTTTGCAAGGGCATTAAATCTTCGGCGTGTCGAAGATAGCCCTTCTTTCTCGTTTTTTTTTTATTGTGGGTCTCTCTTTCTCCTCTTCTTATCGATGATATAGCGGCTGGCGTCAACGTCAATTCATTGGCATCAAACGAATTAAGTGGCCATAACGACTCTTCGAATGGGACGCGTGAATCAAATACCCAAAAGACATGGACCCACATATGCATATAAGACAGATATATATATATATATGCATATATATAAATGTAAATATAAATATATACAGCTGGGGGCTGGCGACGGGCTACGTGTGTGTTCTGCACGCGCAGCAGCTAATTGGATGGTAGCTGGAAGATGGAACTCGATATGGATATTGATCTGGCGGCTTTTGTGTCTGATCTGACCGAACTGAGCAGAGCATGGCCCATAGCTAACATTATCTCTTTTAAATGGAGCAGTGCATCATAAAGATAACACATATGCCTGCCTGCCGAATGGAAGCTGGAAACTTTTAACAACTCGCAGCTTGAGAGCTTGCCACAGATTGCCAGATTATGCTTGGTACCTAACTTATAAGGCTCGAATTTAAGCAGCTCCAAGGTCTAATCTTAGCAGAAATTGTTACAGTTCTTGCTAGTTGAGATCTCATAGAGGTCCAGTCTTGCAAGCAGCTGAGCGATGGTTCAAATCCTCGGCTGGAGTAGTGCTTGTAGAGAATGTCGAATAGCACACGGTCGATTGGGCTGTAAAGAATGTTCAAGTTATAACAAGAAGAAATTAGCCAGCATATCCTGGATCGATGAATAATTGTGTATAGAACGTTGAAGGCTTTTCTTAAGAAGGCTTCTTCCAGAAGAAATAACAAAGCATATTCTGAATCGAATAAAAATTGCTGAAAGTGGCGGCAAAAATAGTTCGAATCCCCGGCTAAGGTAGTGCTTATAGAGAATGCCGAATATTACACCATCGACTTTGCTGCTTGGAACACTCTAGCTTTCTGTAATAACTAGCAGAAATTACCCAGCATTGCCCGGTTTAAATGAATAATGCACAAAGTGAAAGAGCCAGCTTAAAGTCTCTCAATTTGCCTCAACGTATCGTATTCACTTTTTTCCTTTATATGTACAGTTCCCCTTAGTTGCACAAAAGAAAATGTTCTGTTTGCGTTTATTTTAATAAAAATTATACTCACTTATTTAAATGAATAATAATGGCTTATCTTAACGGGAGCTCGATCACCCAAAACCGGAAATTCCACCCGCATGTGTGGAAAAATCGCGAAAAACGTTTGTATGCAACATTTTTGTTTACCTTCCGATTGCCTTTAAACCCATCTGCATACATCTTTTTTCCAATTCATTTGAGGTCCGTTTCAAACTATCTCGGTGGAAAGTTAGGTTCAAAGATTTTTTGGACGAAGTTTTCAATTTTGTCCGATTTGGTTCAAACTTATTTTCAATAATGAATACGTATTTCAGAGATTTGCAAAAAATTTCACCCGCAACAGTGGGAAATTGGCGGAAAACTGTTGAAAGTATTTTGTTTACCGTGCGATTGGCTTCAAAAACATTTTCAAAGATCTTTGAGAGAGTCTTATAAATATAAAAATATATTATTCATTCATTCCATATATAAATTTAATTATCTTGCAATCCTCGACTTGAATCCCAAAATGTTTCAGAATTTATTATTGAGCTTAAAACGGGGCTCTATACGAATAATATATTATGTAAATAATACTATTTATAATTTTTTATTTTTTTATTTAATAATCTAAAGTAGTTGAAAAACTCTTGGAGTTGTCTTTCAGCAGTTATTTTTCTGTTGTTTACCCTCAATAATTGTGCGCCTTGATCAACTCACTCGAGTTGTACTCGATTTTAATGTTGCCTTTCGTAATTTACAACTTCATTAACAATATGTTCAGATCGAAACGAATCATAAGGTTTCATTCATGCCGCGGTTTGTGGCATAGAAATGCGCCGCATCACGATCAACCGAAGAATCAGCTGAATCAACTGGATGAATGAATGAAACAAATTGCTTGTGCGAGCGCCTCTTCCATTGCCATTTTCTGCTGCATCATTTCCCCTATTTCCCCCCATTTCCCCCCATTTCCCTCTATTTCCCGCATTTCGTCTGGTTGTTGTTGGTGTGGCATGGCATATCCTTTGAGCACGCCAGACTCCGGAGCTTCCCGAGCGGCATTTTTTTTTTTTTTTTTTTGTATTAAAGAGCGGCCCGAGGTGTCGGCTGTAAGCTAATTGGCAGCATGTTCAAAGGCGCCGCCGCCAAATTAAGTATGAGTTACCAATTTAGTTTTTATATCTCTATTGCACACAGATACAAATGCACACACGCACACACACAGATACACACACACGGATACGGATGCACACTTGTTCTGCGAATGCCCAGATCGTCGCTTTGGGGGGCATCTCGCTCTCTCTCTCTCCTTTTCCCTCTCGCTCTCTCTCTGTCTCCCTCTCTCTCTATCTCTCTCTCTCTTAACTGGTTTTCTCTGGCTACAATGTTGTAATTGCAGTCCTTTGATTGCATTTGTGTGTGCCAAGCTGAATTGTTTACATTTATCATAATCAGCACTGGGCAAAAGCCTGTCCGTAAGCGCCGCGGGCGCAGCTTTTCTTTTTTGGCAAACGGCGCCAGTTAACCGGGCAGCCGGGCAACCGGGCAACTGGGACCTGGACTTGATGTAGGTCGACCAAAGGGCAGCACTTGATCGTCTGAGCTGCGCTTTGGCAAAGGGCTAAGGGGGCGGGCAATGCCGGGTAATTGCTGACAATGTGACTGAGCAGGAAGTGCGCAAACACTTTAACAAGCAATCAAATAAAATAAGTACAAATGATACAGTCGAGTATGCTCAATGTAAGATACCCTATTTTCTACAAATTAATTTAAATGAAATTATAAGCAAGCAGCTAATAGGAGTCCAATTGCAACCCAACCAAAACAAAGGAATCAATGTAATTATTAGAGAATAACAACAAATTAAGTAAGCAAATGTTTAACTAGGAAATTTTTGGCTTTGAGCCGGCGACCTCCCGCAGGCTGGTTCGACGTTCACATGAGCTCACGTCTTAATCCCTGGAAAGCGAACTTATTTGACTCCATTGTTGTTGATGTTAAGGTCGAATTTTGCAAAATCTAAAGCGCAGTTTCAGTAAACATTTTAGTTGTATATCTTCAACACTTTGAGCTGATATACCCTCTTGCATGATATCTGCCTTATTCCTACCTACATGCTCAATTCTTTTTGTGTACTATGCTAAAGTTTACAATAGTTTGTATCAGGTTTTCTCCACCGAACTTAAGATCGTTGCTTTCAGGATATTTTCGGGAGCTCACTGACCATTCCCAGCTATGAGTAGGGGCACAGTTTGCCCGATTTGCCGAGGATTTCCCAACCCTATCTCTTAATCTCTATATATCTAGCATACATTTTATTACTTTATTATTATCATCTTATTTTCTTTTTGCCTATTTATTGTATTTTCTTAACTAATATACTAAATTAGGATTATTTTTGATTTATTTTTTAATAAATAAAATCTGACAAAATTGATTGTGAAAAGCGGCAAAAAGCTGGCCGGAAGGGCAAATAAAACACCTCCATCGATTCGCTGAAAATTGTGTATTCTAATTGGGCTTTTAGCATTTAATTTTCATAATTTTATTTATTAAATAATTAAGAAGACACACGTTTTTGTCGACCATTAATAAATAAATAAATAAATAAATAAACAAATGAATAAATGAATAAATAAATGAATAAATAAATACATAAAATACATAAATAATTAAATAAACAAATAAATAAACACACTCTTAATTTGTACAGGCTATAGCAGGAAATAAAGAACTATACGAAAATTGGATGATATTCAAATGAAGCTATTTCCGTTTGCCTGCCCCAAGCTCTCTGACCATTTGTGTGTACTTCCTTCTGCTCATGGAATACATAAGCTTTTCACTTAGCCGCGCAATGATCTTAAGAGCGCTCGTTTGTAGCGCCATCTCCACAAAGTATCGTTCATTAAACCGACCGAGAAAGAGACAGAGAGAGAGAGAGCGAGAGAGAGGGGGGAAGTTCTCGTGAGGTGCGTCCATTAGTCATTTTTAGTTGATTCGATTAATGAGTTTCGACATTTACGCATTTCTACTCGCATATAATAGCCATGCTCAAAACGGCATATTGCAGCTCTCGCCCGGTTTTCTATTTGTTTTCACGGGAAACGCTGAGAGTTTTTCCCATAATTAGAGCCGCAGTTTGCCTCAATTTGCCCGGGCAAATTTCTCAGCTACTAAAACCAAATGCCACCGGTAATGGCCGGTCATTTGTGCCCCAATAGCCCCAGCTCCAGCTAGCTCTGGCTCTCTCGCACTCCCACCAATATGTCTCGCTCTCGCTCTTTCTCTAACCAATGAGCTGATTTCAATTAAACGGTTTCCAGTGCAACTTTCGCCCGGCACTTTCAAAACGCATTAATCACGCCCAGCTTCACAGATGAGCCAAATCAGCAGGAGGAGAAGGGCCTCTATAAAAAGTTTCTTTATCTCGGCGCATGCGTCGCATTGTCACACATTTGAAAATGAAAATAAATTGCTTTTAACTAAATGTTGTTTCCCCCCCCAAAAATCCGCGGCTGCATTTGCCTAGCTCATGCATATGCAATGGGACTTGGCTTTCCGTCTAGTTTACGAACTGTTAGAGACAATCGAATCGATAAGCGCCAAATTAAACCGATACCCGAAAAAAAGCCGAGCCGAGCCGCCAGCGGTCGGCATCATTAGCACCGGAATTGATAGCTTGATTATTCAAATTATTAACAAACGATGCTGCTGGCCGGCCCGGGCCGGGCCGGGCCGGGCCAGGCCAGAAGCGACGATTGATGGCGCGCTTCAGTTTCGGAAAGTGCTCTCAGGTGCCGCCAGGTCACCGACAGACTACCCAGTCAAAGTGGAAGAGTTCGACTCGCATCGCATCGACTCGACTCGCATCGCATCGAGTTGAGAGTGAAAAATGTGTGCGCCGGCGGCGGCGATCAAAGCCTTTGAACTGGCCCGCAAAACGGTAGCCAACGAAAGCCAATGTACGTCCGCTTCACTTTGAAATATTTGAAAACAAGTAAGGCGATTGACAGGCTGACTGATAGACTGCCAAATACCCTGCAATCAGTGCACAAGTATCCAATACAGCACAGTTTTGAATGCTGTTCAAAACGAACTATGCATTTGCATAGTCTCAGCATACCCCTTTCGAAATAATACAGGGTATACGACATATACCCATTGTATACCCTTTGATATCTTCATACTCCAAGCATGCGATGCTTTCTTGAAAGTCAATGTACAATATAAAATTTCTATTGTTATAGTTCAAGCTCCTCAATTCGGCATACCCCTTTTGAAAGTATGCAGGGTATACGCACTATTCTACACTTTAATTTCTACATACTCCAAGCATGCGATGTTTTCTTGAAAGTCAATATACAATCCAGTAAAAACTATCTATTGTTACAGTCCAACCTGTATACCTCAGCATACCCCTTTCGAAAGTATACAGGGTATACCCATTTAATATATACATATTCCAAGTATGCGACATCCTCTTGAAAGTCAATATACAACCCAATATATTAATTCTATTGTTACAGTCCAACCTGTATACCCCTTTTGACAGTTTACAGGGTGTAAGCATTATACCCATTATATACCCTTTATTATTTACATACTTCAAGTATGCGATGTTTTCTTGATATACAATATAAAATATTTATTGTTCACCTCCAACCTGTATACCCGCTTACATACTTTACGTGGTATATTGATTGCTTGAAAATTAATAAATATTGAAATAATTTAAGTAAATTTTTGGTATGCAAAACGCGCTCGGCTTTAAACACTTGGAGCGCTTAATTTGGTTTCTGATTTTGATTTTAATTTTGATTTTCAACGTGAACGCAACTCGTTTTGCGTCTCTTTGTTTTTGCCAAGTGATTAAATTAATAATTAATTAGTTTAAATTTTGAATAACGGTTGTAAATAATCATTAATAAAAATTAAAAAAGATTTCTTTGGTTTTTTAAGAGCCAAACAAAATACGCAGCACAATTATCGAACCTTGCTAGAATTTTAAATCGAAAATTTTTTTTTTAACTAAATGCAAACGAAGTTTTTGGAGAGGGGAAGAAATGTCGTGGAGGGGGAAGGGGGGGTCACGATGAAATGGAAGCTCTTTCGGCTCGTTTCCCTAATGACCCGCGACTTCTGCGTTGTTTGCTTAAATATGTTGAAATTTATTGGCAACGGTTTCTAAATTTGCATAGCCCATAAAATGGGTTAAAAAGTGTATAAGAAAAGAGCTTACCGAATGTTGCCGAGAGGGAGAGAGAGAGAGAGATCCATTCGATCCAGCTCCCAGATCTTCCTGAAAGCTGAATCGATTTCAAGCTAGAATATAAAACTGGCGATACTTAACATCGATACTAAGCGCATTTTAGCGCATTCAGACTTAATAAATTTTATTTAAAAAAAAATAAGCTGGAATTCAGGCGTTTTTTGAACTCCAGCTTGATTCTGCATCTAAAATTAATCTTAATTCATTTTGAACCAACAGGTTATGTACTCCTCAAAAAATAATGTGTTTTTTAAAATTTTGACGCCCACAATTTTTATATATATCGAAATTTTGGGTGTCAACATTTGTCCAAACTGTTTTCCTAGTCAATTTTTGAGATCCTTCTGTCAAACATCTTCGCAACATTGTTGTGAAAAAAATGTGTGTATATTAAGAAAATTCAATTTTTATTGGAGAAACTATTCCTTACACGTTTTAGAAAATATATTTTTTCCAAATGAAGTACGTTCAAATTTTACTTTTAATTAATTGTGGGCATCATTTAATAAATATAAAACGTTCTTTTAAATTTGTGCACTCGTTTGGACGACGAAATACTTAGAAGTATGTCTTTAATAATAAATGTTTTATTATTAAATTGAAAAAAAAAAATAGCAAATATATATTCAACAAGTCAAGGCTCATCAGATGAAGAGAGAATTTCGGAGAGCTTATATAAGTTTCCAAAATACTAAAGTCGACTTAATAGCAAATTGATTAAATTAAGCAAAAGATAAGAAAATTAACACAGAATCTCGGCGAGTTTATATTAGTTTCCAAATTCCTAAAGAGGACGACTTTAATAATAAATAAAAGTATATTATTTAATAGTGATGAAAATGGGAAAATGGGGGAACCACATATTCAACAAGTCAAGGCGCAACAAATGAGCGCAGATTCTAGAACTGTTAATTGATAAAAATCATGACAAAATATTCTAAAAAATTTTACCTAAGAAAGTTTCCGAGTCCACATTAAATGCAGTTCCTTTGAACTTTGAACCATTTTTCACTCTTTGGTCAAGGCTTGATTTCTAAAAGGAACTGAATTTAAAACTTAAATATGACTAAAACTAAAAAGGAACTGAATTTAAAACTTAAATATGACTAAAACTAATTTCAATCAAAAAACTCGCAGCTCAACATTTTCTTGTTTGTATAAAAGTTTCTTTTATTCAGAAAACTCTAAATTTGTATAAAGGAATATGTTGCTGTTCAACTTTTCTGACAAACTTCCTGCCATATATGACAAAGTGTACCACTTTTTTTTGAGTTCAGCTAAATTTTTTTTCTTAAATAAAAATGCTTTCCGATTTTGTTGCTGAGTTTTATTGAAATTTGGCTCGCATTGAACGCATTCGAGACTCTTTGGCGTTTGCTTTGGTGGCTCTGAAAAGAGCCGATTGGGCTTTTCCAATTGGAGATTCGAGTTCTCCTTGCCGTGTGTCGAAGCTGGTGGGTTTTCAGATGATGGCCGCAATTAGGCCTTAGTCCGGGTCTGTTGCTCGAGCCCTGGAGGCGTGGCAAGGCGCGGCAAGGCGTGGCAAGGCAAGTGGCAAGTCGTGTCCATGCCTCAGTCGTGGCCTTTGCCGGGCTTGTCATTAGATTGTCACATCCGTGTCAAATAAAATCTCTAGAGAGCCGAAGCCGGAGTGACCTGGCCCTGGCCCTGGCTCTGGCGTGGCCTGACCTGACCTGACCTGGCCCGGCTCCAAAATTAAACAAAATGCGAAGCTCTTGGCGCTGTCGCTTGATGATAATGTCCTCCTCAATACTTTGCTCGCTTTCTGTACCGTTCATCAGGTTGCATGTGCGCTGAACGCATCCCGCCGCCCCCCTCTTCATTTGGGTGGCAGTGCCTGGGCGGCGGATACGGGCACGCCCACGCCGACGCCGACGCCCACCATGCCAGCGGCAGCTGCGGCCGCAGCGAGGCCAACCATATCCGCCTCATGCATGGGCTTCTTCTTGAGTATGCTCAGATCGTTGACATTCTCCAAAAAGGATTTGTGCGCCGAGAAGACCTTGACGCTGTCGAAATCCTTCTTGAGCTCCTCAATGTCGCGCTTCTGTTTGGCGCGACGATTCTGAAACCAGGTGATCACCTGCGCATTCGAGAGGCCCAGCGAGGCGGCGATCTCATCCCGATCGGCGGGCGACAGGTATTTCTGATAGAGAAAGCGCTTCTCCAGCTCAAAGATCTGATGGTTGGTGAAGGCGGTGCGCGATTTGCGCTTCTTCTTCGGCTGCGGTCGGTTCGAGAATATGTCCAAGTGCGATTTGTCTGCCGAGAGAACAAGAGAGAGAGAGAGAGAGAGAGGGGGGATTAGTTGGAGTCTGAATTGAGTCAAACCGGTTCGAAGCTCGAATACACGAGTGTTAACAAGCGCATTTGTAAGTCGCATTAGAAATAATTTTTAATTGCTCGCGACGAGTGTCCGACCGAGTGTTAATTAAAGTGCTTTGATTTATGCATTTAAATGATTTAATTGCAAGCGCTTTGCATGCTCTGTTCGCAAGAGTGAAAAGGGGTATATCAGATCAAATATAATTGATATAAAATTACTATAAATCTCAGCCTGCCTTGCCAGTCACAGCTTGGGGAGCAGGGGGCGGACTCTTTTCGGCCATATTTCTTTTACCAGAGTATTGTGCAGTCGGTTGCAATTTTTGTTCCCGCTGCGCTTGATTAATTGCCCGAGTTGTGGGCGTCATTGACTTGGGCTCTGGTCGCACTTTGGCCGGCAATCATTTGTCTCGTTTGCCGCTTGATTTATGCTTTATAATTATATTGACACCTACAAATCACATACGCTATTGTTGCCTGATTAATGAGGCAGCAGCAGCAGCAGCAGCAGCAGGCAAACTTATAATTTGCAATTGTAAAAGTGAAGCTTGCATAACGCTTCCTGGACCCAGTTGAAATCGGAGACCGACTCATTTCAAAGCTAATTTATGGCTACGAATTTCAGATGCTACTGTGACTCGGCTGGCCCCCCTTCATAAATATGCATACAGTACACATACATATATACAAATATATATATATATATATCCGGATATATTTAGCTATATTCATATGCATATGAACCGGTCTTGACGCCCATTCCATTCCGATTGCTTGTCAAACAAACTAGCCCAGCATTAAAAACTAATTAAACGCTTTCAACCCCGACTAAATTTTGTTTCTATGTCAAATATAATACAAATGCAAAACGCATTAATTTGGCCTATTTGTTATCTCGAGCACGTTTTGTAACCCAAAACCCATTAGGCACTTGAGCGAGTGTGCGTGTGTGTGTGCGTGTGTATTTGTTTTTATCGGAGACTCATTAAGTAATTTCTGTGACTTATCTAAAAAACAGAAAAAAGTAAAACCAAACCAAAGGGAGAAATGTGCGCTGGCCACTTTGGGTCCTGTTCCCTGTCGGAGTCAGGGTCTCAGGTGTCCACTTATATGGAGAAATGTTCACTTCAGTTGAGGGCTGGTTTGTTTTGGTTGTAGTCGAAAGAAAAACCTTTCACTACAATATGTTTCAGTTGTAATTCGAGTTAGGCGACCGACTGCCCACACTTTCTAAAGAACCTGTGCCCTGTTCCTCGTTGCAACAGTTGCACAGTTCACGTTCTTATGTTTTAATTTGTGTCAATACGTGGAATTAGAATGGACGACGACAGTGTGTCTGGCACTTCTTCGAGGAGATCCTCATAAAAATTTCATTGGAGTTTGTCAATATGTTTTTTACAATTCTCATAAAATGTAAAAGAAAGGAAAATACTTCTTTAATTGAGTAAATAAGGTTTTAAGTAATTGTTTTTTAACAATTTGTATGTGGTGAAAAAGCTTGTCGCAGTATTCACTAAAATCAAGAAAGTTCAGCTTTCTAGCTGTTACGGCTTGAGCTGTGCGCTAAGCATCAATCAGTCAATCAATCAGCCAGTCAGTCAAACAGTCAGTGAGCACAGTTAATATTACTTTTAAATACATATAAAATGTTACTAATCTGAAGAGTTCAGCTTTCTAGCACTTACTGCTTGAGCTGCGCGCTAAGCATCAATCCATCAATCAGAAAGTCGGGTAGTCAGTCAGCACAGTCAAATTTACATATATATGTATGTACATAAAATTTTTTGAAGAATTCAGCTTCCTGGCCTTAACGGATTGCGATGTGCCCTAATCGTCAATCAATCAATCAGTCAATCAGTCAAGCGAAAAATTGAATATTAATATATAAATAGATATATCGAAATAAAGATGTATTGATATGTTGTTATATTAATATATAGAAGATATACCTATACAACTTTTCGTTAAACTAAATGATTGATTGATTGATTGATTGGCATATTTATCTATATAAAGCTGCGATTACTTCTTGAATCTCCCACTATGATGAGTACTTAAACATTGAAAATCAAAACATATTATCCTATTCATATATAGAAGATATAACTAAGAACATTTTGCCTGACTGACTGATTGATTGATTGATATATTTATAAACATAAAGCCGCGCTAACTCCTTGAATTTCCCACAGTGTTGCGAACTTAAACATTGAAAATCGAAACATATTTTCATATTCCTATCGATGCAATGTCAACTCTCGCTTCCTGCTCGCCGAGTGTTAATGATATTAATGTGTACACCCCCCCCCCCCCCCCTCCCGCTCTCGCCCCTCGCCTAAGCCTAGTCCTCAGTAGATAGGGACATATTATATATTATATAAATTACATGTTTATCGGTTCGACTTCTTGTTGCTGATTGACTAACGATGCCAGCGTCATAATATAAACAGTCGCCGCACAGTCGTAAATATTTCGTTTTTGGTTATACAATATTTTGATAAATAGACATGTTTGAGTGTTAACGCAACAACAACAACAATAGGAAAAACAACAACAACATTAATAGATACAAATGCATTTGCCTTCAATATGCTTACGACTATCAGCTGCGAGCCGAGACTTGTCAGCTTTTAGTAGCAGTAGACACAGCAATTTAACCAAATGGCAACGGCATGTTAACAACAAAACAACAACAAAACAAATACAACTAAAACAACAAATACAAACAACTACAACAACAACAACAACAACAAATCCAAACTCTATTAGGCAATGAACATGAACAAACTTGGCCGGCGGCTAATTGTTGCTAATCGTCGCAGAATCGACACGAATGCACAAAATATATGAGTGTACCAGACAGAGGCGCATATAGCCACAGTTAGCTGTAGCTGTGGCTACACTGCGAGAAAAGAAATCAATAATTTTGCAGGCAAATCAAGTGGAAGAGCTGTCAAAATTAAACTGAGCACGAAAATGTTATTCAAAGAAGTTGTTTCTAAAAATGTCTTAAAACCAAAATAAAATATAGTCTTATCAAGAGAAAGATTTTAGATCAAATAAATGCTAGTACGCTCATTTTTTTCAGTGTAAGCTCTAGCAAGGAGTATTAAGCAATAATTAGCAAGAGCGAGAAAATTTTATTTAATGAAGTTTTTTCTAACATTTTCAAATACCACATAAATAAGGATTTTAACAAATATTTTAAAATGATTTGAGCTAGTTAGCTACGGCTACACTGAGAGAAAAGAATAGGCAAATCAAGCGGAAGAATGGTTAAAATGTAAAATGTTATTAGAAGAATTTTTTTCTGAATTTTTTAAAAACCAAACACATAAAGAAGATTTCAACTAAAATTGTTTTGAATGATTTGAGCTATTTAGCTAAGGCTACACTGAGAGAAAAATATAGGCAAATCAAGCGGAAGAGCTGTCAAAATGTAAAATGTTATTCATAGAAATTTTTTTCTGAAATTTCTAAATACCTCACAAAAAAAAAGCAAGATTTTCAACTAAAAATGTTTGCAAATGATTTGAGTTCTAGTTGGATCATTTTTCTCAGTGTGGAGTATTAGGCAATAATTAGCATGAAAACAGGGGTTGAGTTTGGGGCTTGACACTAAAACGCCCACTTAATACAGCAAATGCGTGTAAACATGTAAACTGTGACTGCGACTGTGACAGATGCGGCTCTCGATTCGCGTTCATATGGCAAATTGTGGCTATTAACTATGCGCATGTGCGCTATGCGGATTATATTATAATCCCCCCCCCCCCCTTCCCCTCACCCCTCTCACCACCACATTCGCTCGCTAATATACCATTTATAAATGTTCTCAATCAAATATTGAGTTATCTGTAATTTGTTTTTTGGCTTTTTGTTTTGTTCAGCACATGCCGCCAATTAATTGAAAAGCACAAAAACTGAGAATTAGCCAAAGTCATTTGCATAGAAAACAAATAAGTTAGCTCTAGTCGAGAGTGAACGACTAGCAGATACCCTCCAGCTAGCGTTTGTCTATGAAACTATTCTAACTTTCTTCTTCTTCTTCCCTTGGCTCTATAGTATATATTGTTTATTGTCAGATCTTAATAAAAATTTCAAGGCTTAAAGATGGCATACTAAACTTTGTGTATACCGAAGCGTAAAGCTCTGACTTTACAAATGAGATATTTTGCATTATGAAGGAAATGTGGGATAATGTATTTGGAAAGTGAAATATTTATAGTTTTTATATACTGCACGAGAACCTACATATCAAATTTTGTGCATCTAGCTCTTATAATTCTCGAGTTATGCGTAAAAAACCATGTTTCCAAAACGATATTGATCGATCTTATTATGGAAATAGGAGAGAGAGAAAATTATAAACTCGATCTGCGTATGATATGGAGGTATATATATTCCACATTTCAAGTCTTTAGCTTGTAGACGGACCGACAGATATAGTTAGATCGATTCAGTTCGAAGATAGGAGATTACATACAAGACTTATAAACAACTTTTAAATATTATAATAATTATTATCTATTATCTATTATTATCTACTATACCAGACGGGCACTGAAACCTTTCGAGTTTTAACCATTTGGGATAAGATATCGAGAGAGAAAATTATAAGCTCGATCTGCGTATGGCATGATATAATATATATATATATCAAAATTTCAAGTCTCTGGAATGACTCAGCTCTTAGATCGGAGCTGCTTCCTTCAATTTGTTACAAACAAATGCACAAGTCTAGTATACCCCTCCTAATACCCCTTTAAGGTACAGAAAGCGAAATAGAATGGGAATGGAATTGGAAATGGGAATGGCCTCAACAGATGATCGTTCAATTTCAATTAGGCAAAATTGAAAATCCAAGCAAACATTTTGTTGCATTCGCTCAATTGGAAATTGCCGCAAAATTAATTGAAACAGGGGAAACTAAATTAATTTCGAAATCGAGAACAACATTTATCTCTAATCGATTGATAAGTAAATTTACCTTGTGACTCATCGAAGTCCTTGGTGGTCATCTGGAAGAGCGCGTCGAGCGGCGTGCCATTGGCCTTGGCCTTGGCCTCGGCGGCGGCAACAGCAGCGGCTGTGCTCTGGGCGCTGCCCGCCGTGGCCTGGGCCTGGGCGGGACTCGAGGCGGCATTGGCCGAGCCGCCGGATGCATGACGTTCCCGCTCCGCCTGCGACGAGGACTGTGGACTGTGGCTGCGGCGCAGGGCAGCGCCGGCGGCGGCTGCGGCAGCGGCCGAGTCGCGTGCTATTTCCGGCGAGCAGCAGTCGCTGGCCGCGGAGCTGGAGCGATCCGAGCCGCTCTCGGAGGGTATGATGTCCATGCCCATGTGGCGCAGCAGCTGGGCCTGGGCATTGAAGTGCTCCTGCAGCTGGCGATGATAGTCGAGGGCCAAACGCTGCTCGTAGTGCAGCAGGGCGGAGGGTATGAACGGCCGGACGGGCATCGGACCCAGCAGATGATCCCACGGACGCACAATCTGTGCCCCGGGCAGCAGCATGGCAGCCGCAGCCGGATGCATGTCCAGCGGCTCGCTGCGCGGCTGCAGCAGACCCGCAACGGGCCGGGCAGCGGGCGGCGCCAGCAGCGTGGCACTCGGCGGCGGCGAACTGGACGCACAGCGCTGCTTCTCCGAGTGGCCCAGTATGTCGGCTATGGAGAAGCTCTTGACGCCCTCGATGGCGGACTTTGTGCTGCCCGCATTGCCAGCGGCTGTCGTGGCAGTTGGATTCGTTGCGGCTGCGGGCGGACTGGGCGTCTGATCGCGCGGCTCCGATGACGAGGAGGACATGCGCAGACGCTTCAGCGGCTGGAAGTAATCCTCCGGCAGTGTGCCGACGGCGCTGCGCGTCAGTCCGGCGGCAGCAGCGGCCGCCGCAGCGGCGGCAGCATGTTGCTGCATCAGCAGCTGCTGCTGCTGGAGCAGATCGATGGTGCTGCCGCGTGGCAGCTGATGGGGATGATGATGCAGCTGATGATGCAGCTGATGCTGATGCTGATGCTGCTGATGCTGGGCCGGCAGCGGGCTGGGTGCACCGCCGACGGATATCTCGGATTCGGCAGGGCTGGCCGGACGCATTGTGGGCGGACAGAGCATTTAAGAACTGGTCAAATCTTTCACACACACACACACGCGGGCGCACTTTAATGTCAGGGGGGGAAACGGGATGTGTGTAGAATACGGTGTGCACTTTGTGTCTGCGTCTTGTTAATAAATATATTTAGTATTTATATCAATCAAAGTGTAACGTGTAACGTGCAACGTGCAACGCGCAACGATAAACGATAAACGACGCTGATCCAATGGGAGGACCTCTCAACTCGACGTTTCACAGTCAACTGTTCGAAACTAGATTGAAGATTGGTTTGCTAACTAGACACGTCGATATTTCTTCAGTTCTTTTGCGCTGCCCGCGCCGCTCACTTCGTTTGCGTGTGTGTGTGTGCGTGTGTGTGTGCCGTCTCTTTAACATCGTTTGCTCTCTCGTGTCGTGTCTCGTTTGTCGGTGGTTAAACTCGGCAATCAAATCATAACTGCACACAACAAGCGCTCTCTGCTCTGCTCTGCTCTCTCGCTCTCGCTCTCTCTCGCTCTCGGCAGGCAACCAGTTTGTTGGTCTGCCTGGCTGCGTTAGAGCGAGCCGGCAATAGCTGTGCGCTCTCTTGCGCGCCAATCGGCCAATCGGCTGGCCGGCAAGCGATGCCAGCAAAAAATAGCAATGGTGGCGTATACGTAACGGTAATTATGGCGTTCATCAAGCGCCACGCGCCAAAGCGAGACAGCAACAGCGCAACGCCAAATGAGAAGAACAACAACGAAAAAAACAATAAGAAAAAAACAAATAAGAAATAAGAAAAACGCGACGCTTCTCAGTTTGTAACGAGACTGTATTTAGTATTTCAAGCCTCAGCAAAAGTTTTCAAAACTTCGGCAGCGACGCCGGCAGAGACGTACCCTCCCCCCCCCCCCCTACCTCACTCCCCACAGGCGCATGTGCCTTTAATGACGCATTCTAGAGACGACTATTCCCCCCTCTCCCCTCCAGCGGCAACCGTGTTTAATTGTCAAGCGTTTGCATTTAATTTGTTGCAAGCAAAAAAAGCGTTTAATTAATTTGAGACACCTGCAAACGACCAGAATAAGATATCACATAAATATACGTTTATTTAAAAAGAAAACTATTTAAAAATTTACACAGGGAAAACTGTGCGCCGTGTAATATGCTCTAATAAGAAACTTTATTGTCAGATAAATTGGAAGCCATTTATGTGTTAAGTTATCTATAAATATTGGAAATAAGATGACATACATAAGTATTGGAATGTTTTTTATTTTCTGATAAGGAAAGTTCTAGAGAGAAATATGTTTTTTTTTTACATTTTATTTTATTTATCTGTCTTAAGACAATTAGTAAATTTAGTTAGCTATAATTCAAAATAACAGAAATAGAAAGTTTCCAGTGAAACCTACAATTATATTTTACATATTTTGTATATCAGATTGAAGTTGTGCTCATTTTATCTATCTATCCGGGAGATCGAGTATATGTGAACGTAATCTTAGGCAAGTCCGCAAGACCAGTTTAAGCCAGAATTGGTTTGAATGCGAAAATCAAATTTTTTATTTTCAATAGACTGAGTACTCAAACGGACAATTTAGATGAACGCAAACCTGAGCCGAACCCCAAGTTGCAACTCAAACCTGTGCGAACAGATGCGTAGAACAAGTTTAACAAACCGAACTTTAAGCCAAAGAATTGATTCTAACCATGAATTAAACTAATGAAATTCTTGATCTATTTAAACTCTCCGAAGGCACAAAGAGAGAGAGAGAGAGAGAGAGAGTAGGATAATGTCCTTATCTTATCAATCTGCATATCTCAAACAAAAAAACCCACATAAGTAAAAAATAATAAACGTCAGCAATGTGCGCCTTTTGACACAAATTGAAAATGTTTTATGTGTTGAATGTGACATTCTTGCGTGCATTATCCAATTGTCGACACATTTGCTGCGACTTAAACACATTGCTGACACGCATTGTACGTGCTCTCTCGCTCTCTCTGTCTCTAATCCTTTTAATTGAAACAAATGCGCATTACTCCGAACAAAAGAAGGCCAAGAAGGCACACAGAGCGCACACAAAGGGCGTCAAGGCGTCTGAGAACAATAGAGCCTCCGCTTCTATTAGCTAAACGCACTTAAGAATCAAAAAAGTGTAGGAAAAAAATCGAAGACACAAAAACCAATCGAAACCAATTGCCGTCGCTGCAGGATGCTAAATGAAAAAGGAATTTACCGTCCGACCACCAGCCGGCTGCCGCTCGACTTTAGCCGCAGTGGGTCCACCTGGGCTACCTGGCGGTCAGGCAGCGGTTGCCTCTGCCTCTGCCACTGTTGATAAGGACTAATCACACAAATATTTGAGCATTCGGTTTGTGATTGAGTTTCGCCGCGGCGCGCCAAACAAAAGGCGGCCCGTTTGATATCCGAGTTTAGCGCTTCTGTTTTGGAGCCAGCGGCCTTTTTTATTATTTTATTTCCTATATAATTCTAATTTCTTAACTCTGTGTGTATCTATTAGATATACGCGCGGCGTGGGAAAGCCTGCGGTGTTAATTATGCCGCCAAAGTCCTTCGAAAATCCTGCACGAAAAACAATAACAGCAAAGCCAATTTACACCTTACACCTGTGTGTGTGTGTGGCTTCATTCACACGCTGATAAATTGTGGCTGCCTGTGTTCCTGTGGTGAAAGTGGTGAAAAGGTTTCATTAATATTCAAATGGCGACGATTTCATTGATTTATCGCCAAAGGGGCCAAAGGGTAACCGGGGCAGCTGCGTCTTGTGGCAGCTGTGGCAGCTACTGGCGGAAATGCCTGTGCACCATAATTTAGCTGATTTAGCCTATTGCCAGCTATCGCTTGGGTAATCGCTCTAAACGATTTCACATATGAAACTAAAACGCCAAACGCCAAATTATGCGGCGCAGCCCACGCCCACATTGAAATGTTTGTTAAGAGCATGTGGCCCGGGGGCAACAATTCATGGCCAACGCCGGCAACTTGTCTGTAATTGTCAATTAGCAAGCTTTCAACAGCGCCGTGTCGAGTCACAGCTTCCACTTTTTTATACCCACAAAGTCTAGCAAATGTCTAGAAAGGGGTATAACAGTTGGGTGCAGAAAGAAGAATACTATATACATATATACCTTATATATTCTTGATCACAGTCGATTAATAGCCGAGTCGTTATAGCCATGCTCTTCCGTCTTGGTAACTAAAAAGGCTAGAGGCTTGCAAATTTATAATATTTATCTATCTTTTTTTCTTCTTGATTTATCCTTACATTCTCATAAAATTCAATAAAGTCCATTTTGAGACTTTTGCTCAATAGCTGCTCGTATAAAGTCTAACAGATTCGGCATAGTTCATCTCAATCCTTCAACTTTGCTCTTCCCTTGAAACTGAACAAAAACAAAAAACATTCTTTAAGATATTGCCCTGAGTTTTGGTATTGACACACTTTTTTTTATGGCATATTTATTGCCTGAAATTTTCATAAAGATCGGACCATAAACAACGAAGTTAAACAAGAATGCGTTGCTTATAGTCTGGGTCTGGAGAAAGAAGGATAAGCACGATTTTCTTTAGTGCATATAACGTATAGTATGTAAAGAATAGAGCTAGAATGATTCTAACAACAGCTGATTAATGGCCATCTCCAAGTCGGTTAATCTCCAGGTTAAAGAGTTGGATGGTTGGATTTAAAACCTGGAAATTTCATAAAGATCGGACTACGAACACCGAAGCCAGAATGAAATTTCCATAGTTTGAGTCTAGAGGATGAAGAATTAGAACGATTTTTGGTATTTATTATTTGATTCTTCCTGAAAATTTAATAAGCACGGAAGTTATTCATGAATGCATTTTCCGTCATTCTGGTTTTGGGTCTGGAGCAAGAAGAAGAAACACAATGTTCTTTTGAAAAAGAAGTATGTTTAGAATGCAAGCTAGCTGGATTTTAATGACAGGCTATCTTCAAGTCGGGCAATACCGACTTGTTCACATTTTCGCTGTAGCTCATTTTGAGTTTTGAGAGTTGCCCCCAGTTATCCCTCTCAGTTGCCCCCAGGTATCCCTCTCAGTTTCCACAGTTTCTTGTGTGACAGCGGCTGCCAATTTGCATATGCCACAAAGTCGCCTTGGCTCACCTCCAGCTCGAGAACTCGAGAACTCGAGAACTAGAGAAGTCGAGAGCTCGAGAAGTCGAGAAGTCGGCTACCCACGCTGCATTTGCACTTGCTGTCGATTTGATTTCTGGCTCAGATATGCGATTCAGCTGCCGTTTTGGTAGCGTATCGAAAATGATCTGACTAACTCTTACAGTAATTATTATGCATGTTTTATTGGAATTATAAATTTACACGCTTGTGCTGTAATTTGACGTCTATTTCTGCTTGATTAGCCTGGGTGTGTGTTCATATTTTGAAATCTATTGAGATTTAGTTGACAAATTGTTTATATTCGGAAATATATTTGGAAGTTGGCCAATTCTAAAAAAGAAAACATTTGCATAATAACGACACGAAATGTGTGCAGAATTAGACAACTTCCACACATTAGGTATATATATATTTTTGATCTGCATCAAAAATCGAATCTAATAAACTTCCATCTGTCTGTTTCTATATATTCCTGAAGCTATTATCAGGAATCCATATTTTTTGCTGTATGCAGTATATATGTATATCTGCCTTAGGAATGATCGATCGAAGTTTAGATTTTTGTTCGGCAAACTTTTATGTTTATTTTAATATTTTATTTAAAACTATTTCTACCAAAGGTATCAAAAGACACCTTATCAATTTTTAACTTTAAATTATTATTTTTAAGTAAAATCATTTTTTCTAAATTTACTTTTTGTTAACTCCTTAATTGAGTGTTAAATTAATTTAGTGGTAGCATAATCCTCGACAAAAAAAATAATAAGAGAATAATTTTAAAATCTTTTTCTTCTCTTATTAGCTTATGTGTCAATGGACAATTTTTGCTTGAAATAGGTATACACAAAATCTCGGTAGTAATAATAATCATATTTTTCCTATCCTTCTCACATACACACACACACACACTAACAAAAATTAACTTCTTGTATGGTTAATTTTTTAAAATATGTTTTGATCAAACTCAACATTTACAAGCTCTACTAACGTGTCCAAGCTTATCAAAATCGCATTACTATATATGTATAGAAATAATATTAAATAAATAAATAAATATATAGAGCTCCTTTAGAAAATTAGGTAGAAATATGAATTGTTTTATGGAAAAGTGAACTATTTTTCAAGACTTATTATATACAAGAATCATAATATTTTTATTGCCGTAAGAACAGGATATAATTATCAATTAATTGTACAACAAATCTAAACTCATTAGCATCGCCTTCGTCTCGAAAGCACGCAGTAGTCTGCGATTTGAACCGGCGTCCTCTCCGGTTGCCACTTGCAAATATGGCACTGATTGCTGGTATGTGTTAATGACACACATTTTGGCATTTCACTTCTTTGGTAGCGGGCCGCGTTTTTCCCATTTGACATACAAACTTTGGCCCGCAACGAGAGCACACAGCCGCTGTCGGGGAGAAAGTCTCTTGAAGACGGCAATGTTTTGTGTTGAAGAAGAAAACTCATCAGAAAAGGTAGTTAGAGAAAAGCAACTCGAGCGACCATTAAACATTGCCAATTTCACAGTAATCAGCCGCATGGACAACTGAGCTGGGCCCAAACAAAGCTTGGCCCAAAGACACACTCGAAAAAAAATAGGTAGCAAATCGAACTAAGCCGTTTAGGGCCACCCACATCGAGAGCAGAGCAGCGCAGTCAAAGAGCAGCCAAAGAAAATCCGAAAAAGCTTTCAGGTCAAGATTGGTAGCAGCCCTCGCGACGGCCACGCTAATCAAGCACCAAGCTCCAAAATACCCGGCCAAATGCCGAAGAGCTAAGAGTTAAGAGCTTCGGTCTAAAAGCGAGAAAAGAACGCGAGACAACAAATCAAACGCTCGCTGCAAATGGAAAGCACGAAAAATGGAAAACAATGAACAAGCGAATGCTAATTAAAGCGATGCTCAAATTGAAATGTTAAACTTTTTGGTAATACCCTGCAAAATGACAAACATACTAGTGTCGGGTGTTATCGACTAGATAACTAAAAATGACTTTACCTAAAATCGAAGTTGAATGTTTTATTTTTGAATGCTTTATTGTTGGTCATACTCTGTAAATTGCAAATAGACAAATGTGGGGTGTCTTAGACTAGATAGACTGAATAATAATAAATTTAATCTTTAAGGTAAATATTTTATTTTGAAACAAAAATTTGTTGTCGTTTGGGGATAAAACTGCGAAATAGCTTTAAATCGAACTGGTTTAGGCCCGGAATTCTATTTATTATTTAACATGAACTAAATCTTAAACTCTATTAATTAGACCAAAAAGTGGGAATTATAAGAGGGACTTATTAACTGAATTTTATGGAAATATTTGTAGGCGATTTGTTATATATTGCGTTTCAGCTGTATTTTCATTAAAAGAAGAACTCTATTTCCTACTGATTGTTCCCATATGAACTCTATGATATAGTTGCCCAATTTTGACAGGGTTTTTCTTTAATGTGAGAAGCAGAGAGAAACTTTTTCTTGCTCAGTTTGGTAAAAATAATAAGGTGTTTGGCATTGAAGATTTGCTTGATACTGATCGTTCCCATGAAGCACATAGTTTTGGATCTAGTCTACGCCGACAAAGAAAACAGATCTTTTGAGTATCTTGACAGCAGAGAGAGTTATATTATAGAAAGAGATGGACAGATACTCAGGAAATCATGGCTATCTCGACTTGGCTGTTGATGCGGATCAAAAATAAATATAGTATATGAAGCGAAAATGTCTTCTTTTATGAATAAAACTCTTCGTGACAAAAGAATAGTTTACTGCAAAGTTTTTATAATATTTTGCGCCTGAAGAGTTACGAATTTCCCAACGTGTCGATAAGGCAAATCAGATCAGAAATTAGAATAGGGAAGAAGTCCTGCGAGCCGTAACTCCTATTTAAGCAAGGTCTATCAAATCCGAGTTTTGCCAGATTTTATTTGAACATGCTTTACAGGGTATTTAATATTCCAGCACGCATCAACAGCTGTGTATCATGCTCATACTTGCGCGTATATCGAGTGGGTTTGGCTCAAATCTAGCTGGCACTGGACACAGCCACATGGATTCGGATCGTATTGGGTTGAGTTCTTGGCGAGGTTCTCAGGTTCTCAGGTGCTGCTCGGGCGCAGCTACTGTTGCGAGCTATATCAATATTGACCCCTGATCCGGCTACTCACACGCTCCACACGGCACGGCGCATTTACATCTCTTGAGAACTTTGTTTGGATACTTTTTCGACTGAATGCCGCATACAAATATTTGTCCGCCGGCCAACTTAATTGAGTTAGTTGGGCCCTGGGCCGGGTCTACGCGTGGCCGGCGTTCATTTTGACCGATGTGTGATAATTACGCTGGCATCGATGCTGCGGCCGCTTTGATGGGGGGGCAGCTCTTAGAGGCAGGGACAGCGGGCCAGTTTCCAAGGCAGCGGCCTTTTTTCTTTGACTCAAAGTTTGCGTTCGCCGTGCTCAAACAAACGGTTCACTGCCATTTCCACTGCACTTTTATTGTTGTTGTTCTTTATATTTATTTATTTTTTTGTTTTTGTTTTTTTTCGGCGGCTTCTTGTTTAAATATTGAGACTTGTGTTTAACATAATTAATGCAAGTGGCAATTACAGTAGCCGCAACCGATCGGCCAAAGGAAATAACTCTCTTTTTTTTTTATCTGCGCTTCATAGGCGCAAATGCAATCAACATTTGCATGCAGAATACACTAATTATATGGCTGCACATTATTGTGCCAACATATACACTTTATTAAGGGCATATTAACAATGTTGTGTATTTTCAAATGAAAATTAAGATTATTGTAACGTATATTTTTTGTCATGGTGAAACTTTAGTTTTCTTCTAAATTCATCGCAAAGCTAATTGTTAGTTAGCGACTGTTTTGCCATGATATAGCCATTTTAAGTCTTGCATATAAGAAACAGGATTGTGGCTCTTACGGTTTTCGTAGTGCGTCAATCATCAATCAGTCAGTCGATAAGTAAGTCAGTCAGTCAGTCAATTAGTCAGTCAATCCTCAGTCCGTCAATTCGCAAGTCAATAAATGACTGACTGTCAATCAGTCAAAAGCTGTCAATCAGTCAATCAACTCAAATAGCCAATCAGTTAATCAATGACTCAGTCATACCGATTGACAGTCAGTCAAATAGGAAATCAGTTAATCAATAATTTTCTAACTATTAATCAGTCTATCAATCAATGAGGCAGTCAATCATACAACCAGTCAATCATAACTGTCAATAAGCCAATCAGTTAGTCAATCAATCAGTCAGACAATCATTCATTCAATCAGTCTATGATTGAACAACTGTCAATTAGTCAATCATTCACTCAATCAAGCAGTCTGTCAGTAAATCAGTCAGCCAGTCAATCAATTACTTAATCAAGCAGTTAGTCTATAATTCAATTTACCATTCAATAATTTACTTACTGACAATCAATTAGCCAGTCAGTTCATCAGTTAGTCAATCACCTAATCAGTCAGTCAGTCGATCATTCAAACAATCAGTCTATGATTGAACAACTGCAACAATTAGTCAATCAGTCACTCAATCAAACAGGCTGTCAGTAAGTCAGTCAATCAATCAGCTAGTCTATTATTCAATTAATCAGTCAATCATTGACTTACTGACTTTCAATCAGCCAGTCAGTACATCAGTTAGTCAATCACCCAATCAGTCAGTCAAATAATCAGGCAGTAAGTCAATCAATCAGTTTGCTGTATATATACATATACCTAATTCGTTATTGTTCTCATTATTTATCATTGGAGGACTGCAAATACCTTCCAAAAGAATTTCCATTCGCATTGCTAATCATTCTCCAAGAGTATTAAATCTTCGACTTGTGGTTCTGCATTTCATCTTGCAAATTGTTGTTACTAAAGAGCTTCGTGTACGCAACTTCAAAACGTGGTAAGGGGTAGGGGATAGGGTGCAGGGTGCAGGGGCACGGCACGTATGAATATCAAATCAACTACAATGCAGTTAAAAAGCACATTTCAAACACCTCGCAGACTCGCGCAGTGCGCAGTCAGTTGCTCGTTTGGTGGTCCACAACGCCCCAAGTGAGCATTAAGAAGAGCTGCCCAGAACCTGGCCCCGACTCTGGCCCCGACTCTGGCCCCGACTCTGGCCCCGACTCTGGCTCCGGCTCCGACTCTGGCCCTGTCTGTGGCCCTGGCCCTGGCCCTGAGACCACATTGCTTGATTGCCGCGCGCCGCTTGAGATGACGTTGCATTTGCGACGCTACCTCGAGACGAGCTGCGGCTGTGGCAGGAAGCGAGGAAATCTTTTTTGTTGCCTCTCTTGCTGTTCTTTTTTTTGCGCTCGTCCATATGTGGAAATAACAATTCCTGTTGCGAACAGAACAGAGCTGGCGAGGAGAGGAGGCTGAGACGGAGGCTGCGCAGCTGAAGCTTGTTGCTGTTCATGAGGAAGCCAAAGAACTTGCAAGCTGGAATCTATTGCTGACCCCGCTCCAGCTTCTCCCTCTTCCTCTCTCTCTGTGTGTGGAGCTGAGCGCCATCTCGTTTAATGCCTTTAAGGCGTGACCATAGTATTTTATAATATGAACTGATCAAAGGATGCCGACACGTTTCAACTTTGCCGCCTGTTGCCCCCCCCTCCTCCCCCCGTTCTTAGCCAACCCCACCCCGTCGCAGAATCGCAGTTTTGCACGCTGTTCTCGCGCTCTCTGAGCCCAGAGGATGGGCCAGAGTCGCATCTGCAGCGCCAACTGCAACAATAACAAATTGACCAAATCGATTTGTTGGCTTCGCGTTTTTTGCTCTCCAGCCTTTTTTTGCGGCATTTTCTTTAGCGGCATTTTCATTTAGCTTTATTGCTCATTAGCTGCATGAGTGTGAAAATGGCGAGTGCCAGCAAATACCTGCAGATACGGGCGGGGGGCACAGGCAGCACCGGAAATGAAGGCATCCCGCGAACTTTGTGCCCGGCGCATGCGACATGACTAAACACTTTCGGGGGTGCGGCATGCCCCATGCCAGACGCAAGACGCACTCAACTGTACTTGAATTGATGTCATTTTAATGCAAGCGAATTAAATCCTTGGCACTCGAGTGGAAAATGTCCGGCGAGCGGGTTGCCAATTCGTCGACAGAGAGACAATATGCTCATCGATTAGCTCTGGAGGCACACATTGGGCATGTCACACCTAATCGAAAACTCATTAGAACCTTTGAGTTTCGAGTGCAATCGGGACAATGGACACAATTGATTGCAGCTGGGCGTCCAAAATGCATTTATGTGTCTATTAAACTCGCAGGAGAGACTCTCTCGAGGGTGTCTGCCAATTTGATTGACAGCGCGACCAAATGCCTCAGTTATTTATGAGGCCCTAAATGATGAGGCCAACTATAGACCGGGCCACATTCGAGTCCAAATGAGTCCACGTTTTGTAAAAATATCACACTCTGGCATTCATTAGCCTCTCGTCTCGTCGCCGCGTCGCGTCGCGTTGCCATGGTCTTTGCGTTTATTAATTGCCAGACATGTCCATTAATTTAAATCAATGATATATATTTATATTTATTTATATACATTTTATATGCATTAAAAGTTGCTACCCCTTGGCGACAATTAACATAATTTTTGCACAAATTGCAGCATAAATCTCATCTCCATTTTTTATTTAATGGCGTTCAGTCAATTAAATCTACACAAAATTAAATGCACAGCAATAAAATGGTGGTCCAGTACAGTGTAGCTTGCCATTAAGTGACAGCTATAAGAGGGAGCGTCCCTCTTCGATATGTTTAGACGTTGCAAGATAATTATTATTTAACATGAAGCATTAAATTGAATCAAATTCAGTCGAACGAACCTTGAAACTTTGCTCTATAAAATTGCAAGTTTCACTTTCCACCCAAAAGGGTGGATTTTGCGGAAAATGTGAAATGCCTTACAACTACATTTTCATAGAAATCTTTGAATATGAGTTTAACACTGTTTGGATGGTTTTACGAAAAATTTCACAAAACTGTTTCCACTAATTTTCCACACTTGCGAGTGGATTTTGCCGAAATACCCGTTTTAGCTTCCACCATCTTTCCATAACTCCAAAAAGTTTTATATATCGTTTATAGATATAAGGAAATATCGAAAAATAGGAAAAATTTCTCACAACAGTTTCCACGGCTTTTTCACATTTGCAAGTGGATTTCCCCGAAACCCCCGTTTTAGCCTCCACCTTCATCCCATAAATTCAGCAAATATATCCAACACTAAGCACAAAAAGTTGTATATATATTTAATAGAATGAATGCAAATATCGAAAAATACGAAAATTTTCACACAACTGTTTCCACGAATTTTCCACACTTGCGAGTGAATTTTGCCGAAATACCCGCTTTAGAGTTTCCACCTTCATTCTATAACTACAGTAAACATATTATATATGATAATTAGAATTAAAGAAAATATGTTTAGTTACGCCGCAGCCAATTCTTCCATGGCAGTGACTACTGTACGCTTGAGCAAAAAAATATAACCTTTAAAATATACTTGACATATGGAATTTTCGCTGTTGATGACTTATTTACGATATTTGATAGCAATTATATTTGTTGTTGTTGTTTGTTATTTGTTACAGTCGACAGCTCGATTTGATGCTGTCACAGGTGACAACGACAACAACAACAACAACGACAACAACAAGAACAACAACGGGACTCGTTTTAAAGCTAATAAACTGTGATTAGTTGCAAGCGGCCTGATCGTTATTTGGAATTTATTATGCCCAACTTTGGTTTAATCTGAGTGTGTGTGTGGTGCGAGTGTTTTGCTACCGTTGAAGCGGCTTCTTTGACTTTTAGAGCAAACAATTAATTAACTTTTATATACCCAAGTCCATGATGTATGTCCAAAAAGGGTATATTGCTTTTGTGCAACAGGCAGAGGGAAGCCCATAAAGTATATCAATTCTGTCCAACAGTCGAGTCTATCCAGATAAAGTCAGTCTGAGCGCGTCTAACTCGCAAATTACGGAAAATAGAGACTTGAAACTTGTTAGAAAATTGCAACATTTGCACAGGTAGGATATTATTTATTATTCGATAATTATTCATTTTCATAATATTGATTACAATTTTGAGACATAGTTTGTTAAGAATAGCTCGAGAAATATGACAGTTATCGAAATATATATTTATATATAATATATATTTTTTCCTCTCATTTTTTGTTCATATTCATAATATTGATCAAAATCGATTTTGAGATATAGTTTCTCAAGAATAGCTCGAGAAATATAACAGCTAGATACAGTAAACATATTTTTACAGACTGTAGGTTCTCTCTTATAGTAGCTATCTATATTATATAAATTATATATATTATATATTTTATTTATACATATATAGTATATATTCATATATATTATTCATATTGAGGATGCTTCACTTTACCCTTATTCCTTCCAAAATTGTAAACAAAACTCATTTTTACAGGTAGAGCCTTGCGCCTTGGTATATACAACCTGTTAAATGTCACATTTAATCCTTAAAAGTTTCATAAAGATCAGATTATAAACACCCAAGTTAATAAAGAATAAATTCCTATATCAAGTGTGTAGCTAAGGGAAGAGCAAGAGAAAACGCAGCGGAAGCATAAAGTGCTTATAACAGCAGCTTGCATTGGGTACAGGGTATCTCCTAGTCATTCCACTCCCGACTAGAGCACTCTTACGTGCAGCGCAGTCGGTGGCATTTCATTGCTTGACTTGATTTTCGTCTCTGAATTGATTTAAATTTAATTTATTTTAAATATCGAGCTGTGGCGAGATTTTTGGTTTGATTTTTGGCGATTCATGAATATTCATATTCATTGCCATAACGAATTATTCATTTGCGTAAACATTTTAATTAGCAGCGAAAAAATTTGTTGATTTCTGATTAATTTCCCCCCAATGATTAGTTCGTAATTTATTTAACAGCACGCCGGGTACGCAGCTCTCAATTTTGTGTGGCAGATTCATCTACAGATCTTCCGATATCTGTTTGCGGGCCGGAACAAATTCATAAATGAACATCGATGTCATTAAAAAGGTGCTTTAATTAGCGGCAATCGGGAAAAATTTTGGCCAACATTTCCCCAACCCTCCCCCGCCCACTTCGGGGAAATGCTTCAAAAGCCGCCGTCGAATTTCGGATTTCCACGAAATGAAAAATCCCAAAGGGCAGACATCAATGCAAACAATGCCCAGCTCCAAGAATGCATCCTAACTAGCTACCGTTTAATTTTTTATTACACACACACACAACAACAAAAAAACAAAAAAAAACAAAGCAGAAACCGAAAAGGAGGGTGTGAAATTGTCGGTGTTTTTACGATTTGTGGCTGTGGGCCCTTTGATGGCAGCAGCCTCCTTCTTCTTCTTCTTGCGATTGCGACTATTTGATGTTTCTATTCACACACACAGACAGAGAGTCCGTTGCCAATGTCAATTTATAGATTGGCTTCTTCTGCTTCTTCTTAAAACCCGAATTGGCCAGCTCTTGGTCTGCGCATCATAAAAACCGAAAAGAAACTCTTTTAGGGATCTCACAGATCATATTCTTTCAGCTCGCTCCTTTTGGCTATTTTGACGTTTATAAATATCCCACAATTTGTATCCCTCCCTCTCCCTCTCCCTCTCTCTCTGCCTCTCTCTTCCTCTGGCTCTGACGTAATGCTGATGGACAAAGGTGCCGCGTGTGAGAACATATGTCGCTGCCTTCCAGATAGATCTCTGTGTGGCTCAGCTCTTCAGTTTTGATTGCTTTATTTGTTGTTTTAGGCTGACAACTGTTCACTCGAGTGGGCGTTTTGATTGTTATTCTACATTTGTTGTTCTTATGCTTTTTCTTTACAGCAATTAGTTTCAAATTTTCCGCGCGTCTTTGGTGGCACCTGCAATAGCTGCATGGGAAATGCATGTCCTGCACTTCCTTAAGGATGTGCCTCATTTGGCCAGCTATTAAAGTACTTAAGCTGTTGGCCAAGGGAAGTCAAGTCAACAACAGTTTCGATTTACACAGCACAACATAAATTTATTCCCACACAGTTCAAGAAAGACAGCAGAAATTCTGGTACAAAGTTCTTCAAAATAAATAAATAAAAAGTTTGAATAATTAAACTAAAAATAATTAAAAAGTATGATAAATGAAAAGTAATTTATAATAATTAAAAATAATTGAATATTTGCAATATGCCTATTAGAGAATTTCGATATATATTCTTATCACAAGTGCAAAAAACTTAATACCCTAATTTTCATACCTGAAAAAAGCCTTTAAGGGCTTCTCAATAAAAATAAAATGTGCTTCTCTTAATCACACTTAAATTTTAAAGAAATTGAAAGCTATTAAGCTTATCTAATTTAAAATATTTCCTTAATTACTTTTCAGCTTTTTATCGCTTTGAGTAAAAAAAATACATTAAAATTATGATATATTAATAAGAAAACAAATATGTTTTTCCTTATTTCAATTTATCTTTAAAGAAATTGAGAGTTGTTAATTTATTTAATTTAAATATTTCCTATATATTTATTTTAAAAGACATTTTTCGCTTGAGTAAAAAATAATACATTAAATTAATGTTATATTAATAAGAAAACAAATGTGTTCTTCTCTTAATTTGAATTGAATTTTTAAGAAATTAAGAGCTGTTAAATTTTTTTTATTTAATTATTTATATATTTCCTTATTGATTTTAAGATTTTTCTTCATTTTGAGTTTAAAAGGAAACATTGAATTAATGTTTTTTTTTATAATATATTTTGGGGAATAGAAAAGTTTTAAAAAATATTTCGTTCTTAAATATTCTTAAACAAAAGTAAGAATAATTTCGAATATTCTTAGCAAGAGTAAAATATTTTTATTAAATAAAATATTCATACATTTTATAACATTTTGTTAGGATATTTTGAAGTTAAAAAATTTCTTACATTTTGTTAGGAATAATCTTAAACTAAGTATAAATAATTTTGGACGTTCTCAATATTTCCAAGATTGAATATAGAATTTTAAGGGAATTTGTGGATTAAAAAAGTTCCTGGAATAAGAATTCTCGAACTTCGCTGTGGCATGTCTGAATCTTTGTATTTTATTTTATTTTATGTTTATTTATTTTTTCTCCGAGTGTTTTTATATATTATATATATCGAGTGTGTGCCGCGAATTCGCTTGTCGTTATTCATCCAGAATTTGTCTGCTTGGCAGCGATGCGTGTCGCGGCCCCCGTTCAGAGAGACGCCACGGATGCGCCTCCGTTGGCTTTGACAGTTATGCTAATGACATTCTGAGTCGGATCGGCCTAAGATCGGCTTCGGTTTCGGTTTCGGGGCGTTGCCTTCCTGAATGACTTTAATTTGACAGAATTTTGTCTTGTCACTTTGTCACATTTCGCATGCGAAAAATGCGCCCAAAACGCAACAGGGGAAGAGGTGAGGGGGAGAATCTCAGGGCGGCGTCTTGAAACGCCACTCGATTTGCCACTTCCGCCGGATCGTAGCTGTTGCTCTTGTCATGGGAATCCGCGTCTGGGAATGCCAGAGCTTGACGACACAAATATCACATTCGGTAGAGCTTTTGTTTGTTCATCTGCCAGGGGGATGGGGAGGGGGGGGGGGGTCATTTGACTGCAACGTCAGCTACCTGCCAATTACCTGGCCATCATTCTAGCCGAGGCTCAGCCTCAGTCAGTCGGGCTGCACAGGCGACCACACAAGCTAGCCGCATCTAACAGCTAAAGCGCGCTTTTGATCTTCTGCCGCCTGCTGGCCAATGGCCAGGCAATGTGATTAAGCCTGCTTTACACACACACACACACACACGCACACACACTCGCACACTCACTCAGAGAGTCGCTGCTGCAGTTGCTCAGTCTGAGCCTGTTTCTTTCGCTCGTTATTCTCCACTTTGTACGCCTGTCTGCTCATTTATCAAAGCTGCGTCTGCAACTGTGTATTTGTGTATCTGTGTGTGTGTGTGTGTGTGTGTGTATCTGTATCTTAAGCGGCTCATATCCGCAGCGAACTGTCTGATTTTGGCTTTGAAGTTCGGCGCAGCTGCCTGATTGGCCGAGCTAAGTTGGCGTTTTTTTTTTTCCTACACAGGCGCAACTAAAGTCTTTAACTGGCTTCTACTTGGCCATATGTATCTATAGGAATGTATCTTTTGCGCTCTTCTCGGCTGGTTCATTAGAAAAATGACGGCTTTGTCTTTTTTATGGCTTACTTTAACGCTTGCTGCTGCTGCTGCTGCTGCTGCTGTTGCTGCTGCTTCTTGCTCTTCTTGTTGGCTTAACTCATTTGACCGCGAGGCATCTTGCGTTTGCCCATTAGCCATAATGGCCACATTGCCACCTGTGTTGCACACACACTCGCACACACGCACACCCGCTCGCGAATTGCAGCATACCTTGCGGCGCTTTGCCGCCTGATATGCAACTTTTATTATTTTGATGTTTGCTAATGATTTAGTTGAGCTGCTCTTTTTTTTCGCTTTTCAATTTTCGCAACTTTTTTTTTGCCGCCGTGAGAAAAATGTTTTTGGAAAGTTTTCGCTGCATTAGCCATGCTGTGGGAATTATTTGCCAAAGTTTCCGCAATGTCTTGTTTTTTGTTTTCTATAGATTTGTTCATAGATTTGCCAAATTTAGACTAATCATGGCCATAATTTATTGTCACAGCCAAAGCCCAGTAACAGCGCAACGAATCGAGCCCAAGTCTGGGGCCTTCCCCTTCCCCTCCCCGCCGGCAGGGAACAGCCACCCTTCGAGCAGCAAATAAAAGTCCAGAGTCAACAAATCGAAATACATGTGAGTGCGAAAAACTAATGGATTGATTTATGTGGCTCAGCACCTGGAGTGCTGAAATTTATTGTGGGCCAGGGCCATAAATCAGCGCAGCAGCGACGACAGTTTTGCGTGGGCGCAACCAGAGAGAGGGGGGGGGGAGGGGGAGGGGAAATGGGAGATAGAGAAAGTTTGCTGAAATTGACAAAGGGATAAGAAATTCGCCACGCCAGACAGACACATTTTGTGTGTGTGTGGGGGGAGGGGGATTTGTTTGTTGACTACATTTTGAGTAATTAATAGCTCCCAGCGGTATTTTTGCGATGCGACAATAAAAATATGTTTCTCGATTTGTTTGACTTTGGCTCTGGTTGGGGTCAGATATCAGACGAACGAAAATTAATTGCTGTCATTAACATGAGAATTAGAGGAGAGAGAGAGAGAGTCCAAGTCAGATTCAGGATGTAAACGAAAAGTAATTTGAGTTTTTATTGCTTCCGCGTTGAAAGAGTGAGAGAATATCTTTTTCGGGGTGGGGAGGGGCGCCAAATAATCGAGATTAATATGGGGCGTGGACAGATGCAGATGCCGATATTCAGATTAGAAGCCGGGCAAAGGAAAATGTTCGGTTCTGAGGCGTGGAAATGGAAAATGTGGCCGGGGTTTGCGGAGTGCCGCAATTAACGCTGTGACTTTACATTTTTATGCCCTGCACCAATTGTTGCTGCTAGTTATTGAAGGGTAGGCTGAATGTGTAAGAGTTTATGTCACAGTCAGATGGAGGCATTAAGTATATATGCCTCGACAGAAGAACGATCTAATTTTACAGGGTATACTCGATCAGTGTCTTTCTTTCCATATACATGTGCGTCGATCCAAGAGCTAAAAAGGAGCTTGGAATTTGTATCTATGAGTATGAGATATGGGAGAGCGAAATTTCGACCTATATGAGATATTTGAGGGTTACTTTTTCACATGAATTTTGACCCAGAAAAGTGTTACCAGATTTAGTTGCCAAATTGATAAAGAGGTCAAACAACGAAGAAGGAACCAAACCTTTTAAAAATCGGATGAGATTTGACCAAGATATGGGAATGGGAATTAATGAACTATGTCTATATAGGATAAGTGAGAATAATAATAGGATATATATAAGTGATTAATTTAAACTATAATCTTAAAGAGCTCACAGCTCCATAACGATCGGACAGTAGACAAGTTAGTTATTCAAGAAAACTTTTTCCCTTGCGTAAAGCAGAGAGAAAAGTATTATTTAGCCGAGTTGGTTACGGGGTATTACGCAGTCGAATACGCGTGGCTGTTGTTGTAAAATGTGTAAATTAGCTTAAAATTTCAACAGCAAATAGTGTCCGACGCCCTCAGATCAGATCAGATTGGATTGGATTGGATTGGATTAGATGGAATCGGTTAGGGATTCAAGGATTCTCATGAAATGTGAGCGCGAGTTTTTAACACAATTATAAATGTACGGCTGCACATTTGTATAAGGATTTGGCTGGCGTATTAAGGACTAATTGCGGCAACTCGGCTCACCTGTGTGTGAGTCGGCGCCGATCAAAGATAGGGACACAAAAGGATCGGCTCAGCCGGGGCCCGAGTTCAGCTCTCTCGTTTACGATTCTTCACGCTCGGCCTGGGCTGGGAGGTGTAGAAGGTGTGAAAGGCATTGACCAAAACTAAAGTGCAACGAGAGAGTCCATTAGCCACCTACGCTGAGCTATGAGTTGGATAGTCCTGAGGTCCTTGCGCTAACTACGTGTGGCTAATGTGTCCTTTTGTGCTCGGCTGCGGATTATCACACGCTTTATAATGAGTTTTTCGTAGACCTGCTGGCAAACCTGTGCCAATTCCCTTTGTCCGGCGCATTTGTTACGCATCCAGAGACAATGCTGCTTCACAGTCATAGATCGGTTCAGGATCGGGCCTGAACTATGACCTGTTACATTTTGTATAGCGTCATTAACACACGCGCTGACACACACAACAAAAACAACAAATGTAGTGCATATTAAAACTAAATCGAATTAAGTGAACTCGCATTCAATTTGTGCATCGCATCTAGTTTTTTGTTCGATTTGATTTGATCGATTTTGAAAAATTGAATTTTAATTTGCCACACAAGTTGCCGGCCTAAAAGGTTTCCACCATTTTCCGATAAGCGCGAGAAAGCAAAGCTGAAAATTAACAATTGGTTCTATCTAAATGGATCTCCGTTCCTCTATGCCTCTGCATATTAAAAAGAATGTTGAGTTTTTTTCTCAACTCAAGTAGGCAGCATTTCAGATACTAGAAATTAGCTTAAGATAAGCTCATGATTGGGTCTTAATCTAAATTGAATTAATCAAGAGCTGCAATAGTCTTAGGAACATAAATTCTTTGCCGTTTGAATGCCTTCAATTAAATTACTTTTTAAAATGCGGCTAATATTTGTTTCTGTCAAGCTGCCGTTAAGTTCTTAATCAAGTGCGTAGGAGTTCAGTTAGAAATTGAATGCGGTTTACTAAGTGAAGTTTTTTAAAGTTTTTTATGGAATAGTATAGTAGCTTATATCACATAGTATTTAAATTAATTGACCTCATTGAACTGATTTACTAATCAATGCCCACGAAAAGTTACAATTTATGACGTTAAACATAAGAAATTGCATCAACAAGTTTAAACTTCTTCAACAAGTTTAAATAAAATTAGCTGAAGTTTTTCTGATCCTTTTCAAGCTGATTTTCGATTTTTTAATATTTGAAAAATCCTCAACATTTCAATTGTCATTCGAAGATTTTCAAAATTCTATATGAAAAACATTCCACAAACAGAAGTAAGGTGGGAAACTAATTTAGAATACGCTGAAGAATATTTTGGACGTACAAAGCCGGGTAATACTTGCAAGTTTAGTATGTATTTTAATATCATATGTCACAAACTAAACTTCAATTGAAGTTAAAAGGGAAGTCAACATATATTAAGTATTTAGTTGCTAAACAGCTCGCTTCCAACTGGAAAATTAATAAAAAACGATTAAAATAAATTACCTGAATTTTTTCCAAACCTTTTCAAGCTAAATTTCGAAAAAGCATGTTGCTTACGTTTTGAAAAATCCACAACATTTTAATTTTTAATTCGAAAATGAAAAACCACCCACAAACAGAAGATAGAAGAAAAGCTAGTTTTGAATTCGCTGAAAAGTATTTGCGACGTGCAAAGCCGGGTAATATTTGCAATAGCAGTATATATTTTAATATCATATAACATAAAGTAAACTTGAATTCAAGTTAACAGAAAAGTCTACAAGTATTTATTATCTAGTTGGTATGCAGCTCGCCCACAACTGCAACAACGAACAACGAACATCGAACATCGAACGTCGAACATGTTGCAGCGCGAGCGCACACATTGCCTGCAAACGCACTCTGTTGCTCTCTCTCTCTCTCTTGCTCTGCGCCGCTCTTCGCCATTCTCTTCCATTCTCACCCACTGCTCGACGTCGTGTTGCAGGCGTGTCTTGCACGGCTCTTGCAAGCGTGACGTCATCACGAGCGAGGTGGCCAATCAGCGCGGCGCGTTCAGGCGCTTGCGCTGCGCGTCGGCGCACGAGAGCAGAGGGCAAGCAGCAGAAGAGGAACATTTAGCCAAATTAATTGCAGGATAATAACTTATGAGCTGACACCCGCCCGACTGTGACAGCCGCTGGCCAAGTCTCTAATTGGTTTTTTTTCCTCCGTCTTGCTGGGGCAGGGTTAGCGACGGCGGCAACGGAGGCGACACAAAAACCCACCCACACCCGCCTACAACAAGAGCAGCTGGAGAGGCTCCTCCTGGCTGCGAACGACGCCATTGTCGCTATCTTCATGCCATCTGCATTTCATTTTATTTGTAATTGGATGTAATTCAATTTGAAAATAATTGTTGCTATAATTTCAGTGTAATTTTCTGTTGCCGTTTTGTTGTCGTCATTTTTATGCCGGCTAACGCACACATTGGTACGTGGCCACAGTGGAGCTTCGCTTGAACGAATGGCAGCAGAAAAAAACATATGAAAATAAAACTCATTAACTTAAATACCTTTAACATGATACATACATATAAATACAATTACTTTAAGGTACTCACATTTTTTTAATTTTCTCTCTTTCAGATTCTTCTTAGCGAGTTTTGACGGTAAGTATTTATTTTTCTTTTTGCCAATTGCGTTGCGCCTCGGCACTCAAAAATAAATTAATGAAATAAAATGAAATTGAATGCATTTCGAAATGTGTTTCATAGAGACGAGGGCGAGGGAGCGCGGCGGAGGGAGGAGTCAGAGTCAGATACATAGGTATACCTGTAATTTGTGCGCCCTCCGTTATGTAGAATCGAGCCATACATTTACTTAAATTACAGTATCATATTATTATTATCGATAATTGCGCTTTTAGCTTTCAGCTCTTATTGCTCGCATTCGCACTCGTTCCCGAAATGGAAACGAGGCAAATGTCAGCTCTGAAGAGGCCCCAACTGAAGTTTATTGTCTAATTAATAGGCTCTGTCTCCCTCTCGCTCCCCCTCTCGCTCTCTCTCTGTTGGTCTGTCACAAATTAATTAACGCCACCTTCAACAGACAGAGAGACGAGTACGTCTATTGTGGGCCCATTAGGCCTGATGACTGCGGGCTTTGAGTCTATATGGCAAAAAGCATTCCGAGCTGGCATTGTCTATGTTTGGGGCTCGCATTCATCCATCATTCAGCAGCGCACGAAACAATCATTCTCTATTCATAATTGAAAAAAGTAACGTTCCACTACCGTTTGACAGGCCAAGTCGACATGTCTATAGCAAATACACTGCGAGAAATGCGCCTAACCAAAATTCTAGTCTGAACGGAATGTTCTTTGATTGCCAAGTATTTTTTTGTTTTTGATCAAACTTAATTTAAGTCTGAATTATTCTTGACTTCAGGTTTGATTGCAAGCCAAACAAAAATGTTTGCTAGTTCGTTTCACGGTTCGAACGAATACTTCGCTTCGAGGCTTGATTCGTTAATCCAGGCTTTGGATTTGGTTTGATTCATTTTTATCTAGAACTCTATTTGCATCGATATTGTTTTACGCCTACTTAAGGTTTAAGATTCGATTTATGATAAATAAAATATGTTGAATCCGGGTTTGATTCAGTTTGGTTCAAACCTGATTTTTAGCAAAGGTTAATATTAGAAAAATAAGATACAGACCTACAAAATACTCGATACCTGAAGGTCTTAGTTTTGGGTGCTTTCAGTTGTATCTAGAACTATTCAATCTACTTCTATTCTATTCTATTCTACTTGTTTTATAACCAAATTACAATGAAATATTAAGTATGTTGCTTCAAATCTGGTTTGCAGCAAATTTATACAAAAATTTCTTAAATAGGCTTCAAATGTTTTTCAGAATCTCTCTTGCAATCTTTTAAATGAGCGCTTAATTGTTTTTTAGATTCCATTTGAGACTTGGAAAAGAATTTTGTACTCGGATTAAGACAAACCTGATTCGTTATATTGTAAAAATATTCTTGACTTTTTCTGCGAGTGTAGAAATTATAAGTTTGTCTGTGTCTGTGTCTGTGTCTGGGCTTACTAATTGCCACCACTTAATGGCGCAATTTGATTTTCAAATAGCGGTTCGGTTCTCTCGGGTCTCTCGGTGCCCGGCAAGATCATCAATGACAACTTTTGTCAGCAGCTTTTCAATTGAGGCAACGAGTACGGGAAGTCGGAATTGTTTGCTTGTGCTCCATATATATACATATATATCTCGGTTGTATATCAATGAGTGCGGAGTGCGGAGTGCGGCTTGGGGCAAGTGAAATCAGCTCAACAAACTGTGGCAAGCGGTGGGCATAAGTGCGAGATGTGGTCAAAGAGTTTAACACGAATGAAGCTCCCTTCAATTGAGGGTAATTGTGGTGCGGTCACAGACCAGACAGCCAGACAGACCAGACCAGACAGACCAGACACAGAGACCGGCCCGAGCCGAGCCGGTACGGAGTACGTGTCGATAATAATATTTCAAACTAATTGCGTCTACAATTTGGCAACGGCAACGGTAGCCACAGAAGTGACATGCAGCTGACAGCTGAGTTATGATGAGGGGATCTCGCCGGATCTCGCTATGAGGCTACTTAAATTAAAATTTCGGGTTCGGGTTTTATGCAGCCGGCGGCCATTTTTGCGGGCCACAAGTGCGTACAAATTTGACTGTGAAGCTTTCACTGCGCCAGGAACCACGATCAGCTCGATCAGCTCGATCTCCGATCGCTGATCAGCGACACATCCTTAACAACAACAACAACAAGAAGTTGGCTGAGAGACCCGAACCGCAGCAGCAGAGGTAAAAGCCCAGTCAGAACATTCTGGCCAGAGACGAGACATAATTACCACCTTTAAGAAGATGATGGTGGCTTTTCGCGGGCTTTGATCTCTGCCGCCGCAACGAGACGCAAAGCCAGAGTTCGCTTCGCCTTGGTTCGCCTCTTCGTTGGCGACCACGAGACGTCGCCTGGTCCCCATCCCCATCCCTGTTCCCGCTCTCGCTCCCAGTCCAGCTCCCAGCAGTAGTTGGCTCAATCTATCTATCGATTTTTAACGCGAGGCTGACGTTAATGGAGCTTCGGCTCGGGTAATGCCTGGCCCTCTCCATAGGTTCTGGACGCCGCGTAAGTAATGAGAATGCGATTTGCTTAACTTGCAAGTTGCAACAACGACAACGACGACAACGACGACGACGCATCGCGTCAGCGGTAGACAACAATGCGGGCCATATAAATAAGTCACGTAAACAGCAACAATGGCCGCGACCCTTCGCCCGCTTTCTTTTGACGTTCTCTTATACACTTGCAGAGGGTTTATTCTGTTTGTGGCCAAATATGTAACGCACGGAATGTAGCTAGTCTGGCTGTAGTTATGTGTTTATATTTAAAATAGGGGTCAATAGATAGGTCAGAGACGGCCCAAATATATCATTTTTGAGTCAGGTTATTAGGAAATATCTGTCGAAAGATGAGCTCTCATTTAAGGAACCTTTTTCGTGTTTCAACATATTTTAAACACATACCCTAATTTGACATATGTATAACCAAAGGCAAACATAAAAACAATTTTTATTGTCTTTGATATTAGTATACAACTTTTTTTTATAGCTTGCCGAACAGGCCATAAAATTTACCCCATCGTTTCGCTGATTTCCCATCCTAATCTCTTAATCCTACTTAACACTCTATAAATCTATTATAAATTTCTTTACTTTATTATTAACATATTTTTTCTGTTTTCCTATTTATTGTATTTTCTTAAATAATATTTACTATATTAATATAATTTTTAATTTTTACTTAAGAACAATATTTTCTCTACTAATACCTTTCCTTCCTAGCTGTAGGCTCCAATAAAATCAGATCAAATTAGCTGTGAAAAGGGGCCGGAATAAAATACCTCCACGTTTCTATTAGAAAATTTGTGTATTCTCATTAAACTTTTATCATTTAATTTTTCTAATTGAATAATTAGTCAGACTCTCGTTTTTGTCGACCATATTTAAATAAATAAAAATAAAAATATATATAAAAATAAATAAAAATAAAAATATACATAAAAATAAATAAAAATAAAAATATATATAAAAATAAATAACAAATAAAAATCAATAGGTCGAGACATTTGATAGTACCCCAAAGCGAAGCAACCAAAATTGTTGTTTACTTAGCAGTCGAGTAATTTATTGCATATCTATCAAAGAGGGCTTAGAGGGTGCTTTAGCTTCTACAACAAATTTTCGTGTGTTGTTTTTTTTTTCGTGTGCGTTGCCGCAATTAGGCGCATGCGTCATGGTTGGCACCTCTCCGTGTCCGTCTCCGCGTCCGCGTCCCTAGTTCGGCTCTCGGCTGGGTGTGTGCGTGCATGTGTGTATATAATTACGGCGTACTTTTGCCTTTAAAGCTAAAAAGCTGCAATTAAACTTTCTCGCTATTTTGTCTGTTGATTGCATTGCCATCAAATGCATCGTTTGCGCTCATTAATGAGCCACTTGGGCGGTTCCAGCGGCTCGAACGCCAGCAGGGGGGGTGGGGGGCAGGGAGGGGTTTAATCAGTCAACTATGTTGTGCAACAGTTGAAATATGGCTGAAAGCTTTTGAAAAATAGATCGAGTGCGAGCCTATGTTTGAATTTATATGATTTACTAGATGAGTTGTCTTATTGGTTCGGTTATTTGCGCAGCTGTAAGGGAAGGTTACTGGTTCGAATCTTAGGCTGTAGTGTAGCTAGTGCTTTTTCAAAGCGAGTTTGCCCGATTCTAATGCAAGTTTTTATCATACTAATATGTTCATCTACTTCTCAATAGATATGTTGACTAAATAATCCAGTCATTCTGGCTTTTTAAAGTGGAGGTTACTGGTTCGAATCTTAGGCTGTGGTAAATTAAGTGCTTTTTCAAAGATAAATTAGTATAGATAAATACAAGTAATAGTAATAATATACGTCCCCAACTGTTGTCCTTGGTAGACTGGAGTGCTCCAGTCATTCAGGTAGCTGAAAAAGAAAAGTTACTGGTTCGAATCTTAGATTGGTGTATGGATGTAGAGAGATGTCTCTCTCTCTTTTTTACTCTCTATCTATCCCTCTTTCTCTCTCATTCTCCTCCCTCTCTCTCACTTTATCTCTCTCTCCTCTCCCTCTCTCTCTCTTCTTCCTCTCTCTCTCTTCTTCCTCTCTCTCTCTCTCTCTCTCTCTCTCTCCTCTCTTTCTTTTTCTCTCTCCCCTGTCTCGCTTTCTCTTTCTCTCTCTGCCTCCATTTCTCTCTCTGTGTTTCTCTCCCTGTCTTTTTTTCTCTCTCTTCCCTCTCTCTCTCCTCCCTCTCTCTCTCTTCTTCCTCTCTCTCTCCTCTCTTTCTTTTTCTCCCTCCCCTGTCTCTCATTCTCTCTCTGTGTCTCTCTCTCTGTCTATTTTTTTCTCTCTTCCCTCTCTCTCTCTCTTTCTCTCTCTCTCTCTCTCTCTCTCTCTCTCTCTCTCTCCTCTCTCTCTCTCTCTCTCTCTCTCTCTCTCCTCTCTTTCTTTTTCTCTCTCCCCTGTCTCTCTTCCTCTCTCTGTCTCTCTTTCTCTCTCTGTGTCTCTCTCTCTCTCTGTCTTTTTTTCTCTCTCTTCCCTCTCTCTCTCTCTCTCTCTCTCTTTCTCTATCTCTTTCTCTCTCTCTCTCTCTCTCCATCTATCTCTCTATCACTCTCTCTATCTCTCTTTCTCTATCTCTCTCTATCTCTCTCTATCTCTCTCTCTATCTGTCTCTCTCTTTCTCCCTTTCCCTCCCTCTCCCTCCCTCTCCCTCCCTCTACCTCCCCTTCTCTCCCCCTCTCTCTCTTCTAAGCTTACTGTTGAATAACAATATTCATCGGCAGTCCCAATTTGCCGAGTTGGATTACACTTGTGGGTTATATACAAACGACGGCTAATCTTCAGTCACGGCACGTTCATAAATCACTTGACTTTCTAATTTCAAATTTCACCGCACACACACAGAGAGAGAGACAGAGAGAGAGAGTAAGAGCAAAAAGGAGATTGTAATAAATGTTGTTTGAAATTTTCAAGTTCATTAAGTTGTGCTAATAAAAATAAAGTCACTTGACTGCATTAAATCGGATTGGACACGCGCACTTGTACCACACACACACACACACACACACACACACACACACACGCACACACACACACGCACACCTCAAGCAGGGCAATGTTAACCCCAGGCCCTGCGCCTGGTCCGACTTCATTATGCGGCAAGCATAAAAACTGACAGCTAAAACTTAGTTACGCATAACAAAAAACAACAACTACAACATGAAATGTACTCCAGGATAATGAATGCAGGTGCGAATGGGAAACGGAAATACGTCACGCTTTTTCTGCGGCTGCCCGATGACAGGGTGGACCGTGGGCACAAACTCCTCCTCGGCCTTGGTTCCCCCCGCGCTCTCAGATGACTATGAGGAATTTTCAATTCCAAGCGCTGCCCGTCCTGTTCCTGTTCCAGTTCCTGTTCCCGTTGAGGTGTTGCCATATTGTCATAATGCCCGTGTCCTGCCGCTGCCTTTTTATGATATACCCTGCCCGCCTGCCTGCCTGCCTGTGGGGTGGCTGCTGTTTGGGCATTTAATGAACTTTTCCAAGTGAATGGCCACATTCGTTTCAATTTGTCAATCTCTCGCTTTGCCACCAGCAAGTGTGTCGGGTGGGGCAGCTCTTTACACATGACTGTGCCACAGCCTTGGCAGGGGCAGGGCAGCGCGCGGGGCGGGGCGTGGGGCGGGGGGAAAGGCGTGTTTTAATTCCGCTAAATGCCGCAATACGAGTATAAAATATGCATGACAGCTCTTTTCAGTTGCAAACACACACACACACACACACGCACACACACACACACACACACCCTCACACACACACACTCTCTCACACACACACACACATTTTAAAACATTTTATCGCAACAATATAATGCATTACTGCATTTTTGTTGGTTTTTATACCCTGTAAACGTATAAATGTTAACTTTAAGTATGCATATATAAAAGGCAAGAAAATACTCTATTCAGAGTTTAACTAAAGCTTAAAGTGAGACAGTTTATTTACCTTCTTCAGTGTAAAGTGTCCAGTTTATGACCCACGGCAAAATATACCCTGTAAACGTATAAAGCTATGCTATTTGAGCTATGCTATCCACATAGACAGAAAATACTCTGTTCAGAGTCTAAGAAAAACTTAACACACGGTCAGAAAGTTAAGTTACCTTATATTTGGTATAAAGAGCCCAGTGAATGACCCAGGGCAAAATATACCCTGTAAAAGTATAAACAGTTAACTGAGCTATGCTATCTACAAGTATGCATATAGAAAAAATACTCTGTTCAGGGTCTAAGGAAAGCTTAACACACGAAAGTTTAGTTACCTTCTTTAGTGTAAAGAAAATATATAAAGAAAATGGTTTCGCTTTGTTGTTTTTCATAGCTAAACGCTTGTAATCGCAACCAGTTAAGGCTGGGATTATGTAATTGTAGAGTCGATAGCAAAGACTACGAATGAAAGAGCTGGAAGCTACTTAAAATAGCTATTTATATATTATACAAAAATCAATCTAACAATTTTCTTGAGCTGAACAATTAATTCTAGTTTATACGAAATTACAGGGTATCACTTAGTCTGGCAAACTGGATTAAAACAATCTGAAAGGCCGACTTTCCGATTGAATAAAACATTCAAATGCAACTCACAGCAAGAACATATTTAAATGACTTCTTAATACTAAGTTAGGGTATCTGCAAGTCGAGCACTTGTTGATATTAAATGCACACTATTTGGCATTATAGTTAGCTGCGGCCATTTTGGTTTGTTGGACAGCTTTTGGTCTCTTGCAGCTCAAATCGTGGCATGATTGACGTCGCTCGATCGATATCGATTCCACAGTTGTAGGGGTAGGGGGGCAGTAGGGGGGGGAGGCGAAGCGATCCAATCAGCCGCTGCTGTAGGTCGCTTTGGGGCATTAAGTCGACGCCGCTGCGCCATAATTTAAGCGAATTATCTATGAAATAAAATCAACGTTCGTTTTGTTTGGCCACGCCGAGAAATCTGGAGAATCCGAATGGAGGGTGGGGGGGGGGGAATGACGCAGCAGTTGCGGAGAGAGGGGGCCGGGGCGGGGGACGGGGCAAGCACACGTTTCAGTTGAAACTATTTGTAATTAGAAAAGAAATGGAATATTGGAATAGAGTTTGGTTCGTTATGATTGAACGTGGACACACCTCTCCTCCTCTCTCCCCCCCGCTCTCTCTCCCGCTCTTATGCGCTCTTCGGGTCGCCGTTTATAATGTCTCAATATTTCTCAATTACGCGCAACGCATATAATTTGTTTGTCGGACAGGGAGCCAGCAGATCGCCAGCAGATCGGCAAATTGGCGAACCGGCAGCTGGTTCAAACCGGCAGCCAGCCTCGGCCTTTGCAATCGTACAAATAACTCCATCGTTGACTCCAATCAACTTTGGTGCAGGCGAAGCACACACAGAGAGAGGGAAGGTCTCCAACTGGGAGGTCTCCGCCAGAGGCTCGAATGCGATCTGCATCCACAGCGGCGCGGATCGTGCGCCGAATGCTTCACATTATTAGATGCGGATTACCACTTTGGTGCAAAGATCAAATCACTTTGCTCCAGCTCTGCTGTAGGTAGACAGACAGACAGAGAGAGAGAGACAGACAGAGAGACAGAGAGAGAGAGGAAGAGAGAGATCAGTTGAGGTGGCTCCAATCACGTTTTTTCGCGCGCCGTTTGCCTTTTACGATTTGTTTGATCTGCCCCAAATGAATTGCGCAGTTTCAATTTGAATTATGCCGCAGCCACATTGCAAGCAGGTGAGGGAGAGGGAAAAATACAGGTGAGGGCGCGAAAGAGGAAGGGAGAGGGGGAGAGGCTGGCCACATGCTGTGTGAACAATTGCAATTGAAATGTCATTTGTCAAAATAAAATTGAACAACCTTTCAAGCAGCCGCTGCCATGTGCCCTGCACCCACACACACACACACACACACACACACACACACACACACACACACACACACACACACACACGTACACCTTGTGCTGTGCGTGTTCAACACGTGTGCTAATCTCATGAAAACAACCGACAGATCGGCCGACTAAACGCAACAAATCAACCTTCAATCAAGCCCGGCCCTCCTGCCCCTCCTCCTGCTCGTCGTCCGCCTGCTCTGCTGATCCTGTTGCGCGGCATCATCAAACTGGCATAAATCTTTAATGGAATTCATTCATTATGGACAGCAGGCGGTGGTCGCTCGATTTGACCGCAAAGCAACAACTAAAAAAAAAAAAAACCCCGCTGGAATTGGCAATGCCAACAATGGGCCTAGAGGGCCAGATCTGGCCTTTATGCTGCCTCTGCTCTTGGCCATTGTAAATTTCGCTTTATGCGGCTCGGCATGGGCCCAAGACCGGGCTCGGTTTGGTGTGCTGGCTGCAATTAGGGTCTGCCGCTTGGCTGCCGATTTCTGTGTGCCTCACAAAGCGCAAAAGGCGCTAAAGGATAACACCCTCTTAACGCCTTCCTCGGGCACATTGTTTGCGCTGCGGCACGCACAAAGCGAAAGAGAGAGAGAGAGAGTGAGATTCGGCAAGAGTATTCATTGATGCAATGCAAACAAATATTGGCTTACAGTCGAGCGGAGAAAAGAGAAAATCCTTTGTTTACAGATACACAATTATTTTTAGACAAAAGATGCGTTCCAAGCAAGACTAAGGCCAATGCAAGAGTACGAGAGCTCCAAGCACATCAAGTATATACATATATAACTGACAAATCAGCCAAAGATACAATATGTTGATTAAAAAAATATCAAATTGGCAAAGCCATGTCTGCCCGCCTCGCTCAGCTCATAAAGATACAATTTATTGATAGACTTATAGATAGACTTATAGATAGATAGACTTATAGATAGATAGACTTATAGATAGATAGACTTATAGATAGATAGACTTATAGATAGATAGACTTATAGATAGATAGACTTATAGATAGATAGACTTATAGATAGATAGACTTATAGATAGATAGACTTATAGATAGATAGACTTATAGATAGATAGACTTATAGATAGATAGACTTATAGATAGATAGACTTATAGATAGATAGACTTATAGATAGATAGAATTACAGATAGATAGACTTATAGATGGATAGACTTATAGATGGTCTGATATCATCAAATCAGCTGAAACTATTATTTGAAAACAGAGTTTTGCTTAATAACAACTTGCTTTTATTTCTTAATATCCTAACCAAAAACTGAACAATTACGAATTTCCTTAAGTTATATATAATATAACTCCCATATGGGAATAACAAGGTGATCACACAAGAGCCTTTATCTTTTATGATCAACTTTTTATGCGCTGAACTTATTGAATATTGGTTTTAGCCAAAGGCGGAAGATAAAGTAAATATTCTGTAATATATTCTGGTTCAGGATGACGAGCTGAGTCGTCCTGGCTAGACTTTTTTAATAGATAAAATATATTTTATCGCACCACCAAATCAGCTGAAACTATTATTTGAAAATAGAGCTTTTAATAATAATTAATTATTATTTATTGATTATTAATTAAACTTTTAACAATTAAGAATTTCATAGAGTTTCTAAGCCTGGAGCAATATATTATAATAATCGGATATTATATCATATAACTCCCATGATTATATTATATGATTTTTTTTTTATACCCTGAACTCATTAAATAGGTTTTCGCTAAAGGCATAAGATACAATAAATATATTCAGGATCAATCTAGCCAGTTCCATTTGTCCAAGTCTATAATTGTTCTGCTGATATCTTTGCTTTTATTTTCATAATATAACTAAGAATCTGGTCTTTATCTATCTATCTATCTACCTAACTATCTTTCTATCTACCTATCTATCTATCTATCTATCTATGTTCTAAGCGTAATTTGAAATTCGTCCGAGCTAGATATACCAAACTTAGTAACTAGCTTCTCGTATAGCATACACAGATAATAAGTATTTCACTTTTTGGTTACGTTCCCCCCATTCCCGGAAGATAATCGATTTTGTATTCCTGTGCTCACTATGAAAAGATTCTGCTCATCTGTTAGATATCGGCAAATGTTATTTCATGCCATGGCCAACCGTTTCTTGTTTCTTTTGTTAATATTTGAAAAGGACAACTCACTTTTATGTTCTACTAACTATCATTAGTCCTTAGTTAGCGCTTCGGTATCTTTCAGATACATTCGCCGCATCATCATCAAATGCCGCGACTATAATTAAGCCGTTGCCTGGCTCAGTCTCTCCCTCTCCCTCTCCCACTCTCTCTCACTCTCCCTCTCTCTCACTTGGCTGTGATTTTGAGGCGTGAAATAAATTGATAATTTTGGCTTTATTGGATTCTCCAGCCTCGCATTCCTACACACAGCGTACGCTGCGCAGCTGCCGCTCTGTGCCTCATGCCTCGCTGCGCTGCTGTAGGTCCCCAGACCCAGAGCCAGACCCACACCCTGGTCCAGAGCCAGAGCCGGAGCCAGAGCCAGCTCCAGTCCTCGCCGTCTGGCGTCTGGGCAATTAATCTGTGCGCGAGCGTGCGGCTGGGCGGGCGCTGGGCGCTCCAACAATGCAGCCAAGGATTAAATCGGGTTTTGTTCCTCATTTTTGCGTTAGTTTCAAATTCAAAATGATGAACTCGTGTGGCCCGTTTTTAGTTTGTGTTCATGAGTTCTGACGAAAATTACAGCGCTCGCGGCTGCAGTTTGCCCGCCAAACGGTAGCCAATATTAAACCCCCCCCCCCCCCCTCAACCCCCTCCATTCCCCCTCCAGACAGACAGCAGTTTAGCGCTTTTGTTGTTGTTTTATTATAGCTCTCAAATGTTGTTTATGGCTGGGCACAAAATCCCACACAAAGGCGAGAGTATCTGCATAAATTGGCTTTGAGCTGCCGCGCGGGCGAGAGAGAGAGAGAGAGACTCTTAAAAATCAATAAATTTCCACTCAAATATTTCTCTCGGACTCACGTTCCCCAAAATGAATGTCGTAAACAACTTTGTCATAATTTTGGTAATTAAATTTTGGCCGCCCGCAAGCCAGATTCATATATGTACATATACATACATACATATATAGCCAGATCGGTCAGATCTTTGGCTGATTTATCGCGCGCCGCTTTTGAGGTGTGACTTTGTTGTTCAGTTTTTATGATGCCGACGATGGGCTGCTTACTTCTGTGTGACCCCCCAAACACCCTCCCTCCCCCCTCCTTCACCCCCCACCACTGCCTGCCTGACCTGGGTACATTATGAGAACTTAATGACGGCTTTAACAGTTAATTGAATTACGAGTATACGACTTCTTGAAAGCCTTCCGATGAGTAAGATCAGCTCAGACGTTGATTTGCTCATTTTTATTACCATGTAAAAACTATATATATGCATGTGTACAGTAAAAACTCTATAGAGCGGAATGTTGGGTAATTTTTGGAAACTAAAATATATATAATTATATATAACACTTTAATAAACTATTAAGATAATTTATCGACGCTTTTAAAAGGACATTTCGTAAGCCCGGAATTTCCGCTTTGCTATTCCTACAATTCGGTCGTCGCGTTCATCATCAGTCAATCAATCAGTCAATCAATTAATAATGACGGCTTTAACAGTTAAGTATACGAGTTCGTGAAAGCCTTCTGATGAGTAAGATCAACTCAGCTGTTGCCTTGTTCATCTTTATAACCATTTAAAAACTATATATGTATGTACAGTAAAAACTCTATAGAGCGGACTGTCGGGCTATATTTAGAGGAACAAAATATATATAAATCTTTAATACAATATTTCCATAAATTATCCACGTTTGCAAAAGGAGTTTTCGTAAGCCCCGAATTGTCGCTTCACAGTTCCTTTCCGTTCGGGCGTCGCGTTCATCGTCAGTCAATCGATCAGTCCGTCAATCATATATAGACATATATGGACAGTATAACAACTTAATGACGGCTTTAACGACTTCTTGAAAGCCTTCTGATGTGTAAGATCAACTCAGCTGTTGCCTTCTTCATCTTTATAACCATTTAAAAACTATATATGTATGTACAGTAAAAACTCTATAGAGCGGACTGTCGGGCTATATTTGGAGGAACAAAATATATATATAAAACTTTAATACAATATTTCCATAATTTATCCATGCTTTTAAAAGGATATTTCGTAAGCCCCGAATTGTCGCTTCACAGTTACTTTCCGTTCGTGCGTCGCGTTCATGGTCAGTCAATCAATCAGTCCGTCAATCAGATATGGACATATACGGACAATATGAGAACTTAATGACGGCTTTAACGACTTCTTGAAAGCCTTCCGATGTGTAAGATCAACTCAGCTGTTGCCTTATTCATATTTATAACCATTTAAAAACTATATATGTATGTACAGTAAAAACTCTATAGAGCGGACTGTCGGGCTATTTTTTGAGGCAAAAAAGTACCCAAAACTTTAAAAAAATATTTCAATAAATTATCCACATTTGTAAAAGCAGATTTCGTAAGCCGCTTTACAGTTCCTACAATTCACGATCAGTCAATCAATCAGTTCGTCAATCAGCCATTGGAATATATGGCTACTAAATTTAGTTGCGCGGTATTTCACACATAGGCTTTAACCAGGTTCCCGAAAATATTGTTTAGCATCTAACGGCGAACAGTTTTTTGTTTAAAGCTGTGCGAATAAGTTAAGCATCGTCTTCAATTAGCAGATCCTTCAACTGGTACCAGTTGATTTAATTGCCGTCAATCCGAAATGCCGCAAAACACTAATTAATGCCAATCAATGACACGATCGAGCGAAAATCCACAACAACAGTTGCCCGACACTTTTGGCCTGAAATCGCTAAACGTTCGGTGCAAGCCGCAGGCCAAGAGACAGACAGAGAGACAAAGAGACAGACAGAGAGAGAGGGAGAGAGATTATTTCGACTTGCGGCAGTTGGCCAGGCGAATCGTAGAAAGCGTTTAGAAACGGTTGCCGGCTGACGAGTGTAAACAAAAACAATTTAAAAACCATTTGGCAAAACAATTTTCTAATGACGCTCATATGTTGTGCATTTTCGTTGCGGTTTTCGGGCGGTAAATTACCAAAAAAACATAAAATAAAATAAAATACCATCAGGCAGCGGCAATTAGATGACCCGAAAATCCTTTATCAAAACAATAGATGCCCCCTCCCTCTCGCTCTCTCTCTCCCTCTCGCCCTTTCTCCTTCTCTCTGGGAAAGGGAGCTCGCTAATAGATACATTTTAGAGGGCCGCGTGCTCGGCGGCCATCAAATACATTTTCGAGTCTTGACTTGAGGCTTTTGTTGCTGCCATCAAACAAACAATAAAAAATTTATTAAAGAAAGGCAAGACGAAAATTAGTGAAAAAACATAGACAGACAATGGGCCAAGGAAAGTGGCCATGTCATATGGCCAATGTGAAGATATATAACATACACATACATATATATATGTATATATAGGGAATAGGGAACACCCAGAAGCAAGAGCGGAGCCCACAAATTGAAATATCGCACGGACCGAGGCGAGCTGCGGGGTAATGTATCAATTTAGTTCAGCCTCAAATTTTGGACTTGTGTTTTGTTTTCATACGCTCAACCCATTGAAAATGTTTATTAGAGGTATGTTGGTTTGATTAAATGGTTTGTAACAGGCAGCAGAAACCGTCTTCCCAAGCTGAGGCAGCCTAGACGTGTGTTTTTCATAATATCGATAAATATCGATTTTGAAAACAGGTTCTTTAAGCATAACTCGAGAATTACAAGAGCTATATGCATTAAACTTGGCATGTAGGTGCGGATATAATATACACATTTTATTAATATTTCACTTTCTGTATTTTCCTTCGAAATTGAAAAAAAATGTATTACTAAAGATAGAGCCTTGGGCTTTGGTATGTGCTCGCTTTAGCTCGATATATTTAAGCTCTGAAAATTTCAGAGCGATCGGATTATAGGAACCGAAGTTAGGCAAGGTTACATTTCTCAAGCATGATATGAGTTAAAGGCAAGAAGAAGCAGGACCAGAGCTGTCGCCGTGCGTGTGACTATGTATGTGTGTGTGTTTGTGAGTTTGTACGCATAGAAGGAAGTTTTTCGTGGAATATTTTCAACAGCAGCTCAGCTCGCTGTTTTACAGGGTATCTGCCAGTCGGGCACGCCCTACTCGAGCACTCCTATTTGTTTCATTTTGTTGGCTCTGTTAGGGCATTGATAGGGCCTTCAGTTAGAAATATAGCCGTAGCTGCAGAAGCGCACCGCACGCTAACAACGATTATAAACAAATTTCCGCTTTTGACGCGCGCCGCGACTTGGGTGACGCCGAGGGGGGAACGAAGGGCTGGAGGGGATCCGGGGGGGGGGGCAAGCATTGTTGTTTAAGTAATTCCAAAATGAACTGCTCAGAAACGTATTTGTGCAATTAACGCCCGGCAACAAAAGCAACTTAAATAATGGGCATACAAATTTATTAATTATACGCCATGTTGTGCCGCAAAGCCAACGCCCAAAGAAGGGGCCCAGGGAGAGGGGGGAGTGTGGAGGGAGAGGTGGGGTGGGTTAGCCTAGCTCTAATACCAAAATTGTTTTATGTAAATGCTAATTGCAATTGCTGCCAGAAAATGCCTTGACTTTAATTCGATTTTAATGCGCGTCATCAAATTATGCCGATTTAATCAGACTATATACATTACATCAGATCATTAGGCGTAATTACTAGCAAAATGTGATATGTAATATGTGAAATGTGAAATGTGTGTGCGAGCAGCACATGTGAAAGTCGTACGTAGAGACGTAGGGTATTCGCATGTAACATAAGACACGCCCACACTCCGCGACGGGCACGTGCCGCGCCCGGCGGAAATTGAAGACGCGGCATGTGGCAGCCACAAATTGCGGCGCTTTTTTAATTGCAAATCAAACAAATTGAAACAATTTCAATAACATAAATTGAGCCAATTCATAGGCAGCAAATCCACATTCTACAAAAAAGTTGGCAACAAAAACAACAACTTTTGTTTTTGGCCCGCTTTAAAGCCGAGCTGAGGCCGAGGGCGTGAAAGTGGAAACCAACCACCAGGAGGAAGTTATTGTTGTTGTTGTTCTCCTCCTGGGGCTGGTCGAGTTTTTCGATTAGTGTCCAGTGAGGCGCGTGATGCCCGTTAACCCTCCCCTCTGTGAGGCGGGGGCAACGCCTGCGCGCCATTATGTACAACATTCTGTTGACAAAAACCTGACTTGCATATAAATAAGCCACGAAACAAACGAAAATAACCAAACCGCTTTCGCTTCAGATAAACCCCATTTCACTGCCAGAATAAGCCTCGGCTATCTTTCGGGTAAACAACCACAATGGCAGATAAACTTTAACTGATTTTACAGTGTGCGAAATTGTAAATATTTATGCTGCACAGTGGTTGCGATTGGGCTAAAAATGCCAAACGTTGCGGATTAAAATTATAAAAAGTGCAGTTTTTGGAAAGTAGACGTAAGTCAGAATGATAAAGAAACTGGATAGAAACTCTTTATTATTTAATAGATATTTATTCGTAAAGAAATTAAAGTCAAGACCTTTACATGCTCAAGTTTATTTAATCTCTTTATAAAGTATTTTCTATTAAATCTACTAAACAACAATTTTATTTTTAATAACTTTTGCGCTAAGAAATACCTAAACAATTATGATCTCTCTTAAGCATATTTTGTATTTTATTTTTCAACACTGGTTTTGCATTTTTACCACAATTCAAATTTAGGTTAGGTTAGCAGAGTTCAGTTTACCCAACACTTACTTAGACCATTATTAATTCCTTGTGGACTATTCTTACATTTATATTTTTACTACATTTTGCGCTTAAAAATTTGCCTTTAATTTGCCTTTAAAACTATGATCTCTCTTAAGTATATTTTATGTGCTACTTTTCAACACTGGTTTTGCAATTATTATTGATTCCTTAAGGATTACGGGATCTTCCGTTCGTCCTAAAAAACAAAAGATTGAGAAACAGAGTTTTTTTCTGAGGCATGATTAAAATCTAAACTAAAGTTTGACAGAGTTATGATCCAATCGAAGAAGAAAGAGGCTTCAAGAATCTAAATGTAATTTCTGTATGTTAGAAGAGTTGGGATACTGTCTCTCGCATCTCCTTAAATTCGAACAGAATTTAGCACATATTTTTGAGAAAAAAATGGAGAGAACATTGCGTCCAATTACAATCTGAACTATGGCATAATTAACAAGTCAGAGGTTCTAGTCGGGAGCTCCCGACTAGGGGATACCCTGAACCCTCTACTTCCGACAGGCGATAGCTATAAAATAAAAAATACTTGATACTTATATAAATATACTATTCTAGAAGCTACATGTCAAGTTTGGTGACTCTAGCTCGTATTATTTGCCGAAATTGCTCAAAAACAGAATTTCGATATCGATTTGTATCGATTACTTGGAAACGGGGCAAGTTATCGAATATCGGAAACAAACTCGATCTGCGCGGATTAGGAGGACCTACAGCCAAAATTTCAAGTCTCTAGCTCCTATAGGTTCTGAGATCCTGGCGTTCGTACAAACGGACAGACGGACAGACGGACGGACATGGCTTAATCGACTCGGCTATTGATGCTGATCAAGAATATAGTATATACCTTATAGTATATACCTTATGCCTGTTACATACATTTGCACAAATACATTATACCCTCTTTATCCATTTTTAATGGGTTCAGGGTATAATAAAAGCTAGCTTTAACTAAATTCCCATTCTCATATGTTGCTTTATTAGTTACAGTTCCTATGCCAACGATATCAAATTTAAAGAATTTGAGCGCAGTTTCTCGTATTTGTTCCACTGTCCTAACCCCCCCCCCCGTCCCCTCGTCCCCTTGTCAAGCAATGTTGACGCCATATTTGTTTGTGGCTGTTATTGTTGTCATTGTCGCTGTTCTTGTTGTTATTGTTGTTGTTATCCTTACGCATCGAAGGACTTAATGCGGATAAATGGTCTGACAATTACGTTTATGTCAACAATAAAAATTAAATTAAATCGTTTTTAAGAATGCCGCACCGAAGCGCGCCTTGCATTTCCACCCCGACAGATGTTGCAAATAGATCCGAGGTGAATCCCACCAATTGCAGAGGGGCAAGCAGCGGAGTGGGGGAGGGGCAGCAGGGGAGGGGAAATATAAGAGAATATGTTGGCGGAGTGTGTGTCATGCCGCGATGCACACTGTCAAACGGGATGTCAAGCAAGTGTCAGGCGCAGAACCGACTTCAAAGTGCGCGCAGACTCTGCTGCTGCTGCTGGGATTGCAGAACTGATCGGGTGTGCGTGTGTGCGTGTGCGTGTGTGTGGGGGGACAACATGCGTGACAATTTAATGAGCAGTCGCCGGGTTGGGGCCGCGCAATGCCAATGTTTTAATCAAAATTACGCGTAATGGATTTTGATTTTATTAAATGCGACTTAAATGAGTTGCGACATATGTATGCCCAGTCGCCATATAACCACACACATATAAACATATATATATAGATATAGATATATGTGTACAGATCGGGAGGCAGACTAATTAAGCAGACGGCACTTTGCTCGCGGCTACGCAACATCTACAACAGCGCCGGGCGCGTTTATGCAGCTCTCCCCCTCCCCCCAAGGGGGAACGGGGGCTGGGAAGTGTATTAGCCGGGTGCGGGAGTGCCTTTGCGTTGACGATTTGCTTGAGATCCGCTCGGCGCTAATTGCGTTTATATCCTTCAGTTAATGGCACTTAATTAACAACTGTGCCGCAGCATTGAGGCGTGCATAAAACGCTTTTCGCAGTCTCGAAAACCTGACTAGATGAGAATTTATATGTATATGTATATGAAGCATTTTAAATCTATTTATTTATTGCCCCATACCCTGCACTGGGCACATCGGGCACACGCAGGTAATTTGACAAATTTGCCAGCTACAAGTCGGACAAAATAAATTGTCATACACTCAGAGAAAAGTCGCTGGCAAGTGAAAACTTGCTAAAATTGTTTGCAAATTAGAAAGCGAAAAGTAATTTAATATTATTATTATTTTGAGCATTTAAATATTGTTTAATATTAAAATATATGTGTGCCCAAAAAGCAGATTTTCTCATTATTAGTTATTAAATTTGTGTAACATAATTAATTATTTTTCATTAATATTTACATAGTCTATAGAAAATTGTGGTCTATAATTAGTCCATATATTGCCCAATATTTTAGACAAAAGTTATTCATTTTTAGGCTGTATTTTGGCCTATTTTTTGCCTTCAATTAATTGTATTAATTATTTATTTTAAAATTTGATTTTTATTATGATGTTTTAAAAAAAAATTATCTATATATAGGTGCATTATATTGCCAAATATTAAATACAAAATGTTTTAAATTCAAGGCTGCATTTTCTCTAATATGCATTGACTATATTTTGGACTATTTATTGCCTTATATTAATTATGTTAATTGTTAATTTTTAAATTTGTGTCTTATGCAAAAATATAGTCTATATTTGAGTCCTTAAATTGCCAAATAATAAGGCAAAAATGTTTTCATTTTTCGGCTGTATTTTCCTTAGTATTAATTGACTATATTTTGGCCTATTTGTTGCCTTCTAATAATTTTATAAATTATTAATTTTTAAATTCGTGTCATAGAAAAGTGTAGTTGAGCTCATTGTTGTCCAATAATAATTAAATACAAAATGTTTTTAATTCAAGGTTGCATTTTCTCTAATATGCATTGACTATATTTTGGACTATTTATTGCCTTATATTAATTATGTTAATTGTTAATTTTTAAATTTGTGTCTTATACAAAAATATAGTCTATATTTAAGTGCTTATATTGCCAAATAATAAGGCAAAAATGTTTTCATTTTTCGGCTGTATTTTCCTTAGTATTAATTGACTACATTTTGGCCTATTTGTTGCCTTCTAATAATTTTATAAATTAATAATTTTTAAATTCGTGTCATAAAAAAGTGTAGTTGAGTTCATTGTTGTCCAATAATTAAGAAAAAATGTTTGTAGTTTTTATGCTACATTTTCGCTAATATTCAGTTGGAAATTGACTGTATTTTGGCCTATGTATTGCCTTACATTGAGGCAGCAAAAGGATAACTTGGGGTTCCTAGAGGATCCCTCACATATTTAGTCAATGTAGCTCTTTTTGTTGAATGCCAATTTATTGCCTTAGTTTGGGGTAACAATGGACTTATTCGAAGATCAAATATTGCCTAATAAATTTACTCAATGTAGCTCCCAAAAACCAAGTCTAACTTTTCCTGAATGTAAATTTATTGGCTTTTGTTGAGGTAGACTTATTGCGGACAGATTCTAAGTTCAAATCAAAAAGCTTGTCTAACTTTCCATGATTGTGAATTTAGGGAATATTACTTATACAATATATTATTTGATATTCCTATTACCTATTTCGCCCAGTGTAGATGTCTGGTTTCGGTGAAACAGAGATTCAGACGAGATTTAGTTTAAATAAATAAATCCCAATAATAATATTATTAATAACAACAAGCTGCTTTTAAGTGTCAAGTTAAACGGTTGCGATAAACCTATAAAAACTTGCATATTATGCATATAATTATTATTTAAAAAAAAAAATAAGTATTTATTTATGTTAATAGAGCAGATTCGTATGAAAAGTGGGCGTTTCCGGCTGTGAAGTGAAATTGATGCCAGTCGAATTCGGCAAACAAAAGACGCTCAACACTCGCATTCAAAGCTGACAGTCCAATTAGCAGAAATAACAAAACACACCATTTCTGTGCCGGATGTCATGAAAACAAAGGCCAAAAATATACAGATATATATGCATATATATAACGATCTCCAGTCCCGATTCCGATTCCCAGGCATTTAGCCAAGCATAAAGCCTGTGTCGCCCGTTTTGGGTCTTGTCATTTGGCACGGATCGCTGCCAATTCGTCGGAATTATGCGAAACGTTAAGTTTTATTAAGCAGACATCAATTGCTGTGCTGTATAAAAACTCTCAACTAATAAAATCAAGTCAAACACGACACACACATTTTTTGGGGTACAGTTGGCGCCAATTTCGTTCGAGCTATAACTTCTAGTTACCTCAAATGCGTCTGTGTCTTGATCGATATTAATGTTAATTGACTCTGTCTGACTGTCGATTTGCTGGTATTCTCAACTGTTTTCGATCGGTTTTCATCTGTTGCCATGACTAAATTATGACAATTGCTGGCTTTGATTGTTTAGCTTAATTAGGGCCGCATTGCCAATGAAACTCATGCTCAGGCCGGATTGCTAACTAATTGATTTGTGCTTATAATGAATGTTGCCAGGCAGACCCCAAATTAACGGCAACTCCGGGAATCACATATTAAATATACATTTAGAAATTACTCTATTGCCACTTCAATGACAATCAAAAATCGGATCTATTTGCTGCATAGATTTTAAAGAATATGCAACTCGTATCAATAATAACTTTAGGAGCATTTTTTTATTGAATATATTCTCTTGAGATTTCCAAACCTTGTTAAACTTTTGAAAACTGAGCCATCATTCCTTCAAAATAACAATGCGCACATGAATCATATGTATTGAAAATATTATTTTTGCCCAATTTATTGGGACAAATTTAATTTAGTCATTTTTGGCAACATTTAACACTATTTCTACCAAAGGTGACAAAAGACACCATTTCAATTTTTAAACTGAAATTATTTTCTAAGTTGAATAATTTTTTCTAAATTTACTTTTTGATAATTCATTAATTGTCTGTTAAATCAATTTAGTGGTAGAATAATCCTCGACAAAATAAATATAAAAATAAAATAAATATAAATTAAAAACTTTTTCATCTCTTATTAGCTAAGGTGTCAAAAGACACCTGTTGCTCGAAATAGGTATAAACGAAACCTTGGAAGAAATAGAATTCCAAATTTATGTTTATAATTGATAATGGGTGTGCAAATAAGTACAAATAAGAAATATGCTCAGAGGTGTTTTTGGCCAAAATCAAACCAATTTTCATGCTTGATGGCATTTTGGACATGGTTTGCCTTTTAGATTTTGTGGAGTTGCCAATGTTTTTGAGCAATTAATAAAACAAAGCCTCAGATAATTACATTTATGTGTTAAAATCAAGTCTTAACTGACAGAAATTCTGCCAAGTAAAGTTAGCAAAACCTTTCCAAATGCCGATGCTGGATTCCAAGCTACTTTATCCTTATCAAAATGCAGTCGTAATAATCAATATTGAGCAAAAAATAATAGATAAATGTAGAAAATAACTATTTGATTATCGATTTCTTTAAAATATCTCTCAGCAAGTCGTGCTTGGCATATTCAATCGGCTGATCAGTTTGAGCACATGGACTCCAATTGGCTTAGTTCGTTTTCTTGTGACAGTTTAGTTGAGTTTTGAGCTTCCTATTTATTTGCTATTTCTACCAATTAATCGGATTGTTTGATGAGTTGATCACGTTCCGAAAGCTGGGTACGGGCCCGGCGACAGCTACTAATTGATTTGTTTTTTTTTTTTTTATCGTTAGAGGAATGCTGTCAGGCCCCGTTCCAAGTCTGGGCTCGATTTGGACGTGATTTGCGCAATACTAAAATGGGGGTTCAAGTGGGTTTTAACTAATTTCAATTAGCGGCTTTTTGTGGACGCTGCTTTTGCGTGATACTTTTGTGCAAAGTGCAAATTAAAGTCATATACAAAGTGGAAGATCTTATATAAAGCCATAAAACTGTTTTGGCTGGCATTAAAATCAACGAAAACATGGCTTTTTTTCTATGCTTTATCATTTGCGCTATGAAATTACCATAATCAAAACCAAATGTGTTAATTGGTGAAACCTAAAACGAATTAATTGACAACGCCACAAAAATAGTCGCAGACTAATTAGTCTAGTCAGACATTAGGAGCCGGAGAGGAGAGAGGAGAGAGGAGAGGAACAGAGCAGAGACTCATCCAGCTAATTGATTTATTTTTGTGCCTTTTGGTTAGCAAGTCAAATGGCTGGCCGATCGCCATTATATCGGGCCCGATGATAGCCCAAATCCGGCCTCTGACTCAACATCATCTTTCAGCTTTCCAAGCCCAAGTCCAAGTCCAAATCGAAGTCCAAGTCCCATGAACAGCAACCAGTCACATGTGTGCATCAAGCCATATCCGAGGAGTTGGGGGCTAAAACACACTTCAGACTTTGGCCAGACTTGGCCCACTTGATAATTATGCTGTGTGTGTGTGTGTGTGTGATACAAAATTAACACTTCAACTTTACACATCTCGCAACAACAACAACAACAAAACGCAATTAAGGCAATTAGGCGGATGCTGCCGCAACTGATGAAGATCTGGACAAGGATGAGGACGGAGCACGGAGCACGAAGTATTGAGCGACCGATGCACTCAGAAAAAAAATGCATCTAATATGAATCGAATCATTTATAAAGTTTTAAGTGTAATTCGCGCTAACTTCAACTAAAACTAACTTCAGATAAAATGCCGCTCGAATTTTCATTTCATATTTTTTAATTGTTTTTTTGTTTTTAAGTAGTTATACATTCAATAAACAAAGATGAAAATTGTTGCTGGATTCGAACCGGCGACCTACTGTTGGTTAGGTCGTGGACTACATTTTCATTTTTTAAGTTTTTTCTTTTCTTTTAGCATTAACAAATGTAATAAACAAAGATGAAAATTGTTGCTGGATTTGAACCGGCGACCTACTGTTGGTTAGGTCGAGGACTACATTTTCATTTTTTAAGTTTTTTCTTTTCTTTTAGTATTAACAAATGTAATAAACATATGAGAAATATTGCTGGATTCGAACCGGCGACCTACTGTTGGTTAGGTCGTGGACTACATTTTCATTTTCAAGTTTTTTTTTTCTTTTAGTATTAACAAATGTAATAAACAAAGATAAAAATTGTTGCTGGATTCGAACCGGCGACCTACTGTTGGTTAGGTCGTGGACTACATTTTCAATTTTTAAGTTTTTTCTTTTCTTTTGGTATTAACAAATGTAATAAACATATGAAAGATATTGCTGGATTCGAACCGGCGACCTACCGTTAAATCTAGTCTAATCCTCAGACATCGAAGCCACGCCGTTTCAAGCTGCGTTGTTTTTGAAGGTTTTTTAAAAAGATAAATTTAAAGTTATAAAGCCTAAATTCACGCTATTTTATTATCTTTTTTTTGTGCTTACAATTCTGTCATTTAAAACTGATATGCTCTTACTAAAGCTTAGCAACTTTTATTAGCGTGAGGTAAGGTAAGGTAGCTTAGTTTAGATATTTACATTTTGTAGGAGTTTTATGTGGCCAGGTCTATAGAGAAGGTCTTTTTAAGCCTCCAGCTAATCCTTGCCGGAACTTTAGCGTCCTATTTTATAAGTTACGTTGAATATAACATTAGAAAGAAAAAAGATCTTGGAGTGAGTGCAAAATGCCTATTACAAAAATTTGCCAACATAAAATGAGTGTAAAAATTGATTCATACTGCTTTAGAGAAATTTTTGGTATAAGTTAAAAGGTTTCTAAATAAAGTCAGCTTAAGAAATGAAATAAAATAAGTGTAAAAACTCATTAGTACTGCTTCAGAGAAATTTTGGAGTTACGTTTAAAAGTTCTTCTTAAGAAATTGTAGTTGTTGTTTTTTTGCCGAGTGTAAACGAATAGGGCCAAGACGAGTGCAGCGCGGCCTAAAAGCTAATGAGCCACAATATGGCGGGCGAGCTGGCTGGGCCATAAACAAAACTCCAACAAAGCCGCCTCCTAGGCCACGCTTCATTCGGCCTAATGGCAATGGCGGACTGGCCGAACCCCGCGCTGGCCAATCAAAGCGGCCCAGTTTCCAGTTTACGACTCGAAACTTGGCCAGGACCTGGGCCTGTGTCCAAATGCAATTGCGATTGCAGTGACTGTTGCCAATTATAAGCCGCAGAAATGCCCGATTTGCATAAACACAATGTGCCTGACAATGTGAATGTGAATGTCGATGAGAATGTGAATGTGATTGTGGAGCTGGAGCTGGAGCTGGAGCAGGAGCAGGAGCAGCTGGTGAATCGCCTGACACATTATGTCATTATATTGTTGCAACGTGTAATTGGAGGAAAACTTTTGCCGCCAAATGACAAATGCATGAGCCAAAAACAAAGTAAGAGCATTAAGAACAAATGTAAACGACTACGGAATACCCTGTATACTTAGCTTAGTGTAAGAGCCTCAAGTATAAGCACAAAGGCAAGATTTATCATATTTTTGTGCTTAGTTCGTGCATCTTGTTTTCCAGATTTATATTTCTGCCCTGATTTGTCAGATGTATATACATATATATATATATAAACAACTGCAGACAGTAATCAATAAAAGCAACTCTATGGACACAACGGGAAATTTTCCAACCTGGAATTAAAAGAGGGTCAGATTCTTTAAAGATTAGTTATTAAATTAAATATTAAATATACTTTTTTAAGCACGATCCTCAAAGAAGAAGTGTATATAAGTATAAAGAGTTTTGAGTTCTTTCATATCAAAAAAATAATTATCAAAATCAATATACTCTCTTTTGACCCTGTAAACAGAGCATAAAAAACATCAAAAAGCCGCCGTCAAGCTTATGAATTACAAATAAGGCTGTAGTTGGGGCTGGAACTGTGGCTGGGGCGTGGCCATTGCATCTGCATACATAGACATGGGGTTGCCCGGTCTGCAGAGGGGACGTCAGACGTGGGGGGAGGGGGGGAGCAGTTGGCAATGGCAAACCGTGACGGGGCGTCCGTCTCGTTGCGGCTCTGAGCCCGGCCAGAAACACATTTAGCCAACTAATGCGCCAATTTGAATGCGGCAATAACAACAAAAGACAAAATATTTAACTTAAATGCCAGTTGGAGCTGAATTCAAATTGGAATTGCAATTGGAATTGGAGCTGGAATCGGACTCCGAGCTGGAGTCGGAGCTGGCGTCGAGTGCAATTTGTAAAATGAGATACTTTTGCAACTATAATTATAATTAATACGAATGCAACAAATGACAGCGACAACAACTGAAAAAAACACAAACACAATCGCATTTTGCTGGCAAAATTTAAAAAAAAAAAAAAAAAATGGCGGCAACGTTGTCATTAAAGTTTATCTTTTTTATACCCTGAACCCATTGAAAATGGGTAAAAAGGGTATAATGTATTTGTGCAAATGTATGTAACAGGCAGAAGAAAGCATCTCCGACCTCATAAAGTATATGTATTCTTGATCAGCATAAATAGTCGAGTCGATCTAGCCATGTCCGTCTGTCCGTCCGTCTATCTGTCTGTCCATCCGTCTGTCCGTTTGTATGAACGCAAGGATCTCGTAGCCTATAAGATCTAGAGACTTGAAATTTTAGCTGTAGGTCCTCCTAGTCCACGCGCAGATCGAGTTTGTTTCCGATATTCGATAACTTGCCCCGTTTCAAAGTAATCGATAAAAATCGAAATCCTGTTTCGCTCCCAGAATAGTATATACATATATATTAAGTATCTTTCATTTTATACCTTCGCCTGTTGGAAGAAGAGTGCGCAGGGTATCCCCTAGTCGGGAGCTCCCGACTAGAACCTCTTAGTTGTTTTGTATTGTTATTGTTGTTGGGCTCCGACTGGGTCGGTTGGGTGGTTGTCGTTTTTATGGCACTTGAATTAATTGCATTTCACATGCATTTTTCATGCGACAATTTTGTGTGTTGTGTTTTACATGAAAATTAATTGCGGTTATTATTTATGTGTGTCTTTCAAAATGGCAATGCAATGCCGAAAAATAACAACAATTCCAAGCAATATATATAGTATTATATATTAGCCCGATTGCGATCTGCATTAAATGTCTGCTGTCTGCTTGCCTTTGTTGAGTGCAATTAATTATATAATTATTAATAGGAAAATCATGTGCGCAACAAATGTGCAAATTATTATTCGTTTCTACATTGGGCGTTGTTTGTTTGTCACGAAAATGCAACCTGTCAGAAGACATCTTCTACCCCATGTGAATATTTTGTATCAGTATCAAGAGCCCGTGCGATATTCGGCCATGTTGATACTCTTTCAATTATCGAGCCATCATCCTGTAACTTTGTCCGAACCAGCCGAATCTGATGACTATAACATATAGCTGCCATAGGAATAATTGGTCCGAAAATTAAAGTCATTTATGAACCATTTTCTTTTTTTTTTTGGATTTTCATTATTTTTTAACCACACTTGAAATTTAGAGAATTACCATACCTTACAAATATGAGTAAAATGTTATTAACATCGCACTCCCATATCATATGGCTCTTTAAGAAGAATTTTTTTTTTTTATAAATGTTTATTGTATTGAATCAAAAAAATATTTAAGAAAAATTGAAAATTCGTTTCTGTATAGACAAATTGTCTGTTTTTCAAAATACTTTCACCAAATCCTCCTCACATATTTGCAAAGTTATCAGACATATGTCTAGCAGAGTATCTAATCTTCGGCTTGTAAAAGATACCTCCTCTTTATTGTTAAATTTTCCTTCCATCAATTCAATATTTATTTTGGCAAAATATATATTCAGTTAACCTTAAAAAAAAAGTAATTCCAATAAAATAAGTAAATATAAATAAATAAATAAATATAAATAAAAAAATAAAAATAAAAACATATAATTATATTTATATAATAAATATATATATATATATATATATATATATATATATATATATATATATATATATATATATATATATATATATATATATATAATAAATAAATAAAAATAATAAAATAAACATAAATACAAATAAATATTAAAAAATTAATAAATTTAAATGAATATAAATGGAAATAAAGAAATATAAATATAAATAAATATAAATAAATATGAATAAATACGAATAAATATAAATAAATATAAACAAAAATAAAAAAAGATAAATAAATATAAATAAATATAAATAAATATAAACAAATATAAAAAAAGACAAATAAATATATTCCAAGTCAATTATTTGTCAGCAAAAGTGTTGACTCTTTGGCATTTCGAAGCTCGCCTCGCTATATCTTTTTAATTAAGCAATATTATTATGAAAATTCAATTTTAAATGTATGTACAAATCGTTCTGTCAATACATTGAATGTGCCTAATTGTTAAATTATAATATGTGAGGTCCAATTATGGCACACCTCCTTAAGCGTGCCTCTTGACCCTTGATTACACACTAAGCCGCAACTAATAAAAACCAAAAAAAAAATGAAGAAAAATTGGAAACACGCTAAACTAACACGCAACTTGCACTCAATGGCTGCGTTACAAGCTGCTTAGTGCAACTAATAAGCGGCTATGCGGGACATATTGCCACAAAATATTTAGAAAAAAGAGTCGAGTCACAATTACGTGACAGAGGCGACACGGAGAGGCAGCGATAGTTTAATGACCAACAAACGCCTTCTCATTAAACGCCAAATTACACAGGCGCATGACACGAATTTCAGAGAGAATTTCAACAACAACAACAACAACAACGACAGCAACAGCAACAATCTATAAATTTACTAAATATTGTTTTACAAGAACAACAACAACTATCGCGGCAAGTGCAACGGTTGCATGCAACACTCGTCTACGGCATTTGCATGTAGAAAATGTTAACGAACAAACAAACTCGAAGCTGGGCCCAGACTTTGTTAGCTGATTTCAAATGGCGCAGGGCATGCAAATGTCTGAGCGTGCTCGACTAGCTGATGCCCTGTAATCAGCGCCTGAAATACTTACATATATGAATACCTATAAAGGAAGATACGCGACTGTGCTTCTTTTAACCCTTAGCCCTTTATCATAGCAAAATGTAGTCTTAAATAACTGCGCTGTTTGTCGTCCGATTGCTATTTAATTTTCTAGGCTATCAGATGGCATTCAAATGTGTGAGCATCCCAAAGATCAGGGCGCTAACTCTACGAATCCTCGAGTTGTATTCAAAACTTAAAGGCGTGTCATATTTATAAAAAAAAAAAATATGAAATATGTGTATACTAAAAAAGAAACTGGACACCACATTTGGCGTCTGTAACTCTTGTGAAATTCGAGAGAGGTTAATCCAGCTATCGATTTTTATCGGCTATCGAAAAATATAAAGAAAATATGTGTCTACATTCTCTAGCTGCTAAAGTCTCAGAGATCTCAGACAAAGAAATTAATAAAATATGTGTATGCTAAGCAAGAACCTAGACATTAAATTTGGCGTCTGTAACTTTTATATTATTCGAGATAAGTTAATCGAGTTATCGATTTTTATCGGTTATCGAATAAATAAAAAGCTTCTAAAGTCGCAGAGATCTCAGACAAAGAAATTAATAAAATATGTGTATGCGAAGCAAGAATCTGTACATTAAATTTGGCGTAACTCTTATAAAATTCGATATAATTGAAGTTTCACATAGATTTTTATCGGTTATCGAAAAAGAAAAAAATACAAATAAAATATGTACCTACATTCTCTAGCTTCTAAAGTCTCAGAGATCTCAGACAGGCAAACATATCAGGATTATTTTTGATCAGGAGTAGATTTTAGGCTTTACCCTTAACACTAGATTATATTTTATATATAGTATATATTATATATAGTATATATTCATTAGAACTGGAAAAAAAAACAGCGATTCTTCCAAACAAAAAATCATCGATAGTTTTTAAAAAGCACCAAATACATCGATATAATCGATAGGCCTATCGATTGTTTTTCACTTCGACTTAACACACATTCCCCATTTGTGCGCCATTTTCCTAGGGTACAGGGCATTCCAAAAGCATAAAGAGGACCAGGACAAGGCGTTGAATCCAGACAAACGACAACGACGCATGCCATAAAATATATAAATATACATATATATTTATATGTGTGTAAACAGAATCGGGCTAATAGATGCTTGACGTTTTGACGTTTTGCTGCGCCAAGCGGCAGGCTCTGTCATTAGGCGCCCCAGGTGCTGTTAGGGGGGCGGGGCTAGGGGCATGGTCTGTGGCGGTGGGAAGGAGGGTTGGGGGGGTTGAACATGCAATATGCTGATTTTTGTTTTGCATGTCCGCCTGTCTCGGGCCCGTCTCGGGCCTGTCCCGGGCTCCGTCTGATGTTGCAGTTGCAGGTAATTGCCAGCAGCAAGTGCAGCAACTGGCGTAGTTAGCCGTAGTCGTATGCTAAATTAATTGGACAATATGAAGTGCGTGATATTGACTGCTAATTAGGCGAGTTATGGCCGCGTTTGCTCTACACAAAGCACGCGCGCGTTTTGTGCGCGATTTAAAACGCAGCCAAGCAGCTGCAGCTGCAGCTCGCACGCCCACTCAGACACATCAGTGCAGCATTCGTTCACAATTTGACCCTTGACCCGGCCCGGACAGGTAACACGGTAGCCGTTTCCTGGAACAAGGACCAGGCTGGACGGGCTCAGCGTGCATATAAATTGCATATAATTACGCAAGGGCCAACACTTTGCGGCAAAACACTTGGAGCTGCAACAGCGAACTTCACACCTACTCCGCCGTGCCGCCGTGCCGCAGTGCAGGCAGGCAGGAGCTGTGGCAAAGCACTTAACATGCAGCCCGGTTGCCGTGTCCAATTCAAACAGCTCGCGGCATTAATGGCCAGGGACGCCATTAGAGAGCGATATCCATCGCAGGAGAGAGACGAATGCGATCGTGCGATCTGCGGCTGTCGATTAACCATGACAACAGGTGCGGCACGTATGCAAAAGGATTGGCCCCGAAAAGGATAATCGAGACACGGCGCCAGCAGCTGCCAGCCTAATGTGATGATGATTCCACGAGTTGTTCTTGTTGTTGTTGTTGTTGTTGTTCCTCGAGTTGTTCTTGTTGTTGTCGTTGCTATTGCTTTTATAATGAAAATTATGTTGACCAATTTGTTTTAATTTGTTTGCCTTTTGGGCGCATCCTTCGGCTTTGACTTCGACATCGCCTTTTGCCTGTGAACGTGCGAACTGCTCGCTGGGCTGGGAGGGGGGCGTGGCACAGCTAACTGCCAACAGACACGACCAAAGAAAACCTAAAACAAACAAACAACAATTTTTGGAGAATCAATGAAACTTGCAGTCGTATTACGAATGCGGCAAATGCGCAACTTTGGGCCCGGGCCGCGCCTTAAGCTAATAAATGAAATGTTTTATTGCCCGGCAACAGACAAACAAAGAAACATGGCAGCCAAAGATAATTGGACGCCATTTTGAGGCGCATTTCGCTTCAGTTTCTGTTTCTGTGTCTGTTTCTGTTACTCTGTTTGCCTTTTTCATGCAAACAGCGACACGCGCCACTGCACACTTGCAACAACAACAACAAACAACAACAACAACAAACAACAAACAGCAACAACAACAAACAACTAGCATATCAACCACAACAACTGCAACTGTAACTGACAATTGCTGAAATGTTGATTACAACTGACGCAGCTGCTGTCGACGTCGACTGCGACTGCGACTGCAACTGCGACTGCAACTGCGACTGCACTTAGGGCGAGGGCCTAGCCCGCAACTCACAAATCTAGGCCCATCATTTCCGCCAGCTACTAAAATACACGCAGCGAAAAGATTTAGAATCAAATTAAGAAATCTAAAAATGAATTTTAATTAATTTATAGTGCAAAGCTTTTAATTCATTCATACTTTTTTGCGGTAATTGACAATGTATTAGTTGGATAAAGAACAGTCGAACTTTTAAGTCTGATGCCAATCATATAATAATAATAATGATAATAATAATAATAGGAATAATAATCATCATCAAGCCAAGAATTATATATTTTCCATATGTTTTCTTGTGTTTATAATTGCAAGATTCTCTAGCTTTTCTAGTATCAACCATTTCCATAAATTTTATATAATATATATAGTTTATTATTTGCAAAATTACATATATTAAAATAAATTCATTATTTGATAACTCTACTGAAAAGTATCAAAACATGTCTAGAACCAAAAGGTAGCTTTATAAATTTGCGAAATCAATTTCTTGAAACGAACTTTAAGGCGAGAAATTGGTGAAAACAGAAAACTGAAAACCGAATCAACGATAGCTTAAGTTGAGTTTGAATTAAAGAAACTCTAAGAAATGTTGTTGCATGTAAATTGTTATTATAATTCAGTTTTTCTATCTAACGCAATTTTTTTAAAGCATAACAATTCTCAGTCTAAGCCCTTATTATTCTTTTTAAATTCTTATTATAAGAAATATTTTATAATTATTTTAAGCATTTTTTATACATGTAAATGCCAATTATATCATGTTATGCATTTTTTAGGCACGTAAATTCCAATAGGAATTGTGGATATTTTTTATTTTATGTGTATTATTTATATAATATATATGTTTCTCATTACCATGTAAATATTTAACACAAATTTGAATTTTTTTTTATTATTTTACACTTTGTTTAAGCATGTAAATTCTTATTACAAGCGCTTACTATTTTTTAATTGTCTAGCATTCAATTTATATATCGACGACTTAAATGAAGACCGAATTGTTTTTGGTAATTTGGGGAAAGAAAATCGTCATGAATTTTAATGCAGATTGCCTTATAATTATTTTTCGCTGAGTGTAGCTGGGGTCTGCCCAGCGCAGCCCTTTGACTGCACTTAATTTTAATAAGTGCTAATGAGTTGCACAATGAGCGCAGAGCAGAGGCGCAGAGGCGCAGAGGAGCTGAGGACCAGCATTAAATGCTTGAGCACTTTGCATAAATGGCTCTTTGCGGTGTCTGCTTCCGCTGGCGTTGGCAACATTGTAGGCCAAAACGCTCGTTACGGACGCAAAACCGCATCCAGCGATGCCAATTGGCGACGAGGCGACGAGGCGACGAGTCTCTCCAGAAAATAAATATGAATATATATCGATGGGCTCTGGATGATGTGACCCGAAAACCACAAGACGTCATAACTCAAGACATTTATGTCGCCAGTCAGTCAGTCAGTTAGTCAGTCAGTCAATCGGTTAGTCAGTCATTCAATCGGTTAGTCAATCGGTTAGTCAGTCAGTCAATCGGTTAATCAATTATTCAATCGGTTAGTCAATCATTCAATCGGTGAGTCAATCATTCAATCGGTTTAACAATCATTCAATCGATTAATCAATCATTCAATCGGTTTATCAATCATTCAATCGGTTACTCAATCATTCAATCGGGGTTTCAGTCAATCAGTCAGTCAGTCTGTTAGTCAGTCAGTCAATCGGTTATTCAATCGGTTAGTCAATCGGTTAGTCAATCAGTCAATCGGTTAGTCAATCGGTTAGTTAGTCAGTCAATCGGTTAATCAATCATTCAATCGGTTAGTCAATCATTCAATCGATTAATCAATCATTCAATCGGCTTATCAATCATTCAATCGGTTAGTCAATCATTCAATCGGTTTTTCAATCGGTCAATCAGCCAGTCAGTAAGCCAGCCAGTCAGTCAGTCAGTCAGTCAGTCAATCGGTTAGTCAGTCAGACAGTCAGTCAATCGGTTAGTCAATCAGTCAGTCAAAAGCTGACTCATCGCAACGCATCTCAATTGCGAATGCATTGGGGCTCATTAGTGAGGCAGCCAATTAATAAATAAAAATAAATAATTGCACAATTCATTTGGTAATTAGACATGGCTCATAAACTTGAATTAGCTAGCCAAAAGCCAAAAGCCCAAAGCCAAAAGCACACAAAAAGCCGATGGCCAAAAGATACGACCATGCCAAGTTCTAATGCGAGGCACGCATTCAAATCAAATCAAATTGGCTAGAAAGCAAAATAAGCAAATTGACTGTAACCACAAACACACACACACACATGCAGCTATATATATATGTGCATGTGTGTGTGTGTGTGCGTATACGCGCATATAAACAATTCATTTGTCACACTAAATTTGTTTCAATTCATTTGCTCGAAATGACAAATAATGCGATATAATTACATTTTGTTGGACTGTGTGGAGTACGGGTGGGGAGGGGTGAGTGGGGAGAGGGGGCAGTGCGTGGTTAAAGCCGGGGGGGGGGGGGGTGCTCTTTGCTGTAAGCGCTCATTAGAGCCCTTGCTGTAGATTTTTTAATGAGATTCTTGCTATTTACGTACGTTTTTCAACAAAAATTGCGCCTGTCTGTGTGCGTGTGTGTGTGTGAGTGTGTGTGTGTGTGTGTGTGTAATTATCATTTCCCTTCATCAGCAGCAACGGTGCGTATGAGTGTTCTGCTGCCCGCGTCGCTGTCGCTGTCGGCGTCGACGCCAACCGCATTTACCGTTACACTTCAATTACCGCACAATTTGCCAGAGAATGAGCTATGGGCAAGGGGGGGGGGGGGGGGCGTGGCAGCAGCCTTCATTGACATCGCCTAATTTCAGACAATCACATGAAAAGTCGAAGGCAAATCTGGAGCAGCAGCAGGAGGAGAAGCTGGAGCGGGAGGAGGAACTGCAGCGGGAGGAGGAACTGCAGCGGGCGCTTCAGCCGAGCGGGCGGTCCATGTTCAACTGGCGGCTATTAATGAGGCTTGACTGTAGCGTATTTGCGTTTATTTCGCAACTGTGGAGCTGCACACAAGTACGAAGAGTTTAAATGCGAGTCTGTCTATATACACTATAAATTTAAAGGCGTGGTTGGTTATGGGAATAGCTTTAAGACATCGACAGTCGAATCTCGTTTGGAACTAACCTGCACTGCCCGGAAATGTGCAATTGGAGATTTTGATTGTTAATACAGGGCATTGTAATTTTGTCATGCTATTTGTAACGCATAGCAGAAGAAGACACAATTAATTATTTTCCTTATGTGTTTCTCGAGTATTATTCACTTAACCCAACAATTATGAGCTTCTCACATATCTCAACCCGTCAACCAATTGTCTGTAAGCGTATGTGATCTTCGGTGTGCTGAAAATAGCTCTTCGCTCTTGCCTTTGCTTGCATTTCTATGTTTTTTTCAACACAATAAAAAATACGTGCAAATTCTCATGACTATATTTAAGTTTTTTTTGAATATTTCCATCTGAGAACTGGTAATGATAGTGTATTTATTGAGCCGCCTATAAATCTGCGTAATGTGATTTAATTTTAACTTTTTCTATATTCAACAGGCCCGTTTTTTCACCATGTCCTCCTTAAATAACTTCGGATCACAAAGAGCGCACTCTAGCGTCCAGCATACAAAGCTTACGAAAACATCGATTCACGTAATGTGGTTGACTGCGATGAAAAGTTCGTTAAGTGTGGACTCAAACGGCACAGTCGAGACGCAAACCAAAATGTTGCGCCACCTGTTGCTTAATGAGTGAACTGATATGGCATATGGACTGCTTGGAAAACTACTTTGTTTTGCACTGCTTGTGCACAAGGCGGCAGTTACGTTAATTTTTGAATTCCGAAATATGCAAATAAACAAAGGTAAGCAAATCTATACCCTATGCTAAAGGTATTATAATTTTGTAATGAAGTGTGTAACATAGAGAATAATTTAAGCTATAATTTTGGAAATGACAATCTAGAATTAATTTCAAAATTAATCGATTTTATTTAACGTAAACTCTCCAATTGAAATATTTTCTGAATGTTTTGAGCTTAGCTTGGTTAAAGTTTAATTACCCAGCTTTGGCTCTATTAAAAACATGTCTTGCGCTTTTTTGCGAACATTTTGCAGCTGGTGTCAGCTGCATAATCAATAATTTTTTAATTTAACATCAATCGCACAATCGTTTCTGTTTCGGCGTAATGGGCATTATTATATTTTCAACATTAACAGGCAATATGCCAAAAAAAACAACAACAAAAAGTCAATTCAATTTTTAATGGAGTAGCAATAAAACAGAAAAAAGCGCAAAAAATTGTTATAGCCATGCGGCTTGGCCGCAAATGGAAGTCGATCCGAGTCGGGGCAATAATATCATTTTCGCAATTGATATAAAAATAATTTAAAATCGTTTTCATCAACAACGACGACACAAAAGAGTTTTATTTCTTTTTCTTCGCTCTTTGTTGCCAGACAATCAACCAGCAATGGCTTCTTCTTCTTGATGATGATCATGATAATGATCATTGTATTGATGATGATGATGATGAAGTGGAGTTGGATGGCCATTTGCAATTGATTCGCGGCGAATGCAAATGCAACTGCAAACGTCTCATTTGCCATCCATTTTTATAGCCAATTGCATGCATTTGACCGCTGCGCTCTCCCTCTCTCCCTCCCTCTCTCTCTCTCTCTATCTGTCTCTCTCTCGCTCTGGGTCTGGCTGATTTTGTTAATACGAAACGTGCCTGCCTGATGCGGCGTGTCCAATTATATAGTTCGTCTCCATTGTAGGGTATGCTAAATCGTACACAAAAGTTTAACATTTGCTCGAATTAATCTTTTCCTTTATTTATACCCTTGCAGAGGGTATTATAATTTTGTCGTGACATGTGTAACGCATAGAAGGAGACATCTCCGACCCAATAAAGTGTATATTTTATTGAGTCGATATAGTCACGTCCGTCCGTCCGTCTGTCTGTTTCTATGCGAACTTGTCTCTCAGCTTTAAAGCTATCGTCATGAAACTTTGCAAAAGTTCCTCTTTCAGCTGCACGCAGAACATATATCGAAACCAGCTGGATCGGACTACTATATCATATAGCTGCCCTAAGAACGAACGGTCGAAAATTAGGTTTTATATGAAAAACTTTTTTGTCTATCAAGATATCTTGACCAAACTCGGTATTTATTAGTTGTAATATGTTCCCTACAATTATGCAAAATCTTATTTACATTCGACTAATATATCATATAGCTGCCATAGGAACGATCGATCGAAAAACAGGTTCTTATATGAAAAACTTTTTTGTTTATCAAGTTATTCTGACCAAACTCGGCATTTATGAGTTTTACTAGGCTCCTCATATATTTTCAAAATCCGAACAATATCGGACCACTATATTATATAGCTGCCATAGAAACGATCGGTGGAAAGTTAAGTTTTTGTATGGAAAACTTTTTTGTTTATCAAAATATCTTGACCAAACTCGCCAATTATAAGTTTCACTATGTTCCCTACATTTAAGCAATATCTTATTTACATCGGACTAATATATCATATAGCTGCCATAGGAACGACCGATCGAAAAACAGGTTCTCATATGAAAAACTTTTTTGTTTATCAAGTTATTTTGTCCTAACTCGGCATTTATGAGTTTTACTATGCTCCTCATACATTTGCGAAATCCTAACAACATCGGACCACTATTTTATATAGCTGCCATAGGAACGATCGGTCGAAAATAAAGTTGTTGTATGGAAAACTTTTTTGTTTATCAAAATATCTTGACCAAACTCGCCATTTATAAGTTTCACTATGTTCCCTACATTTAAGCAAAATCTTTTTTACATCGGACCACTATATCATATATCTGGCATAGGGACGATCGGACGAAAATTAAGTTAAGTATGGAAAAATTTTTTTGTTTTTCTAAATATCTTAACCAAGCTCGACATTAACTATTTTCCCAGTGCTTCTTAGTTACGGGCAAAGCACTGTGACCATTATGGAAGGGTACTATATATTCGGCGTGCCGAAGATAGCTCTTCTTTCTCCTTTTTCTTGTTGCTCGCGAGTTCTCAGAGTCTCAGGCTGGGGCTGGGCCTATCGTTTTGCGCGTTTTACTCGATTTGCGGTTAAATTGTCTGGCAAGAGGAGAAAACCAATTTCAATTTCAAACAAAACGTTTTCGTGCAAATTACGCAAAGGTTTTGCTTCACGTACGTGTTGCATCAGCTCAAAGATGGCAGTTGAAAGCGGCTCGTTGGGCCATCGGAAGTCTTTTTGCTGATTGCCTGCCGCTCAATTGCCCTCTCTCTCTCACACACACTCTCTCTCCCTCTCTCTCACTAACTGTCGTTGGATTCAGGGAAACGATCAGCGAGAATGATTTATGCTCGTTCTAATGAGTCGATGCCAGCAAGAACTAATACACGTCCGGCCATATGCTCCGATCCTCGCTCTCTCTTCCTCTCCCTCTCTCTCTCCCTCTCTCTCGCTCTCTCCCTCCCTCTCTCTGACAAATCGATTTCAAATTGTTACAAACCATCTCTTGGCTTGTTATTAGCCCTATAAACAATGCCGCCCACCAATTGGCTCTGCCTCCATCTCCATCTGCCCCTCCCCCCTGCCCCTTCCCCACACCACTCTCTCATATCTTTTGATAAATTAACCAAACTCTCTGCGATATGTTTTTTATATGCTTTGTTCACAATTTGCCGCATTATCAATTGATAATTTTCCCTTTTGTCAACACTCGCGTCAACCTAAACGTCGACTTGGCCTGCCGCCAGCCAGGCGCATCCGAGCTAGAGATGGGCGTCTCTTCTTCTTTCCAGCACGACATGACACGAACACGAAGAGAATTAACTTAACCAGATCTTCCGTTGAGAATTTGCGCGACGTTTTCTTCAGAGTTTCGTAAATAATTCGTATAATTAAAGCCTTTTGGAGTGGAAATGTGTAACGAAATGTTTGCAGAAGGAGACATATCCGACCCAATAGAGTATATACACTCTTGAACATTAAAGGAAACTGACTACTATACAATATAGCTGCCATAGGAGGGATTAAGTTCAAGTATGGCAAACTTTATCTTGATCAAACGCAGCATCAATTACGAGTTGTTCCATGCTTCACACATCTGGGCCATATCTTATCAATATCGAACTACTATATCATACAGATCCGCAACTATATCATATAGCTCTGCAACAATTATCTGATCTTCCAAATATTGCCATCAAACTCGGCAATTACGAGCAGCCGACTGCTTCTCACATATTTGCAAATTTTATTAATTTTTTTAACAATATTTTATTTATATTAATCCGATGTTTCCTAATTTATGAAAAATGTGTGTTGAACAGTGTAAAAAATACTTAATACAATTTAATATAGCTTTCAATTTTTATGGTGTATTCCCTCTCTATTATCTAACAAATTTCTTTGCTCCTTTTAATCAAGTTTTGTTTTTCTTCTCAATAATTATTCTTAATGTAATAAAGCTTACAAGATTATTTTCAAATTTTTATCTGAGATAAGTTACTTCTCTACTGAATAATCGGCTGAGTAATCGTTTCTCCCCCATTAATTTTAATTTTAATTTTAATGTAATTAATTTAATTTTAATTTCCAAATATATCTAATCTAATCTTCTTTTACTAAATATATGCATACAATATTTATTTTATTTTATTTTTATTATTTTATTTATTATATTATTATTTTTTATTTATTTTATGCATTCTTCTGCTCACGTTATATAAATTTTCGTGTCACGAGCGCAAAAGAAGACACGCGCTCAACTTCAAGCCATATTCCCATCCTCCCATTCTCCCATCGGGCATATCCGGTGTCTCATGCCCTTCTTCCAGCTGTTTGTTGTTGTTGTCTTTGAAATGTTCTTGACTTGTCTGTCATATTATCGTGTTGGCATGTCAAATGCGCCGGGCAATTATTATGGCCAGGTCGTGAGTGTTTGCCTATTGTGTGTGTGTGGGCCGCCGTCGCGGCCGTCTTGGCCAGCGATGGGATTTTGGATTTCGATTTGGATTTGGCTTGGGATTTGGCTTTGGTTATTTATGGGATGCTGTTGATTAATGTGCGCGACAGTCGGACAGGCGGACAAAAGCCGTATGAATATTAAAAACTTTGCGTGGCCATTTAAAAGCGACATAAATTAGTCGACGGCTAAGACCGAAATCTAAGCACATTAACACAAATCGCTCGTTGGCTGCATTTCGAGCTCGGACATTGATTTCCCCTCCCCCTTCCCTAAGGGTAGGGGAGGGGGAAGGAGGGGATTGACCCAGGTGCCGCGGCTGCGGCGCTTATCGATGCTTGTAAATGTCTCAACTATTTGTTAAATGCTAAAGCGACATGGTCATAATGGAAATGACAACTTAACAGGCGACGACGACCAAGCGTAGGGGCAAGGGGAAGGGTGAGGGGAAGGGGAAGGGGAAAGGGAAGGGAGACGGAGAAGGGAACTGAATGTGACTCCAATGACAACGGCCAGAAAAGAAAACAAGAAAGAACTGCAATGTGCACGCAGCCGAAGTGCAAATACCCTTGCCGAGAATATATAGAAAAAACAAAAAAAAAATACGATACTTTTCTTTTTATTATTTATTTATTTTAGATATGAGAGGAGCTTAGTAAATCTCGTTATTGTTAAGTTTACTTATTTATTTACTTATTTATTTGTTAATGCTCGACAAACGCGAGCGTCAGCCTAATTATTTAATACATACGATTTTGAAAATTAAATGCTAAAAGCCTAATTGGAATACGCAATTTTCTAATGATAACATGGAGGTGTTTTACTTGCCCGTCCTGGCCGGAAAATGCAATAAATAGGAATATAGAAAGAAATAACTTAAGAAATTTATACTAGATATATAGACTGTTAAGTATATAAGTATAGTATAGTAAGTATAGGATATATTTGAGTTGAGATATCTTGAAAAACAAAACAGTTTTTCCTAAATTAATTCCTTTTTTGACAAACTAATTGTTATAGTATATAGTCATACGATCCGACTGAACTCGACTTACAGTTGCGAAAAAAATAAAAGCACCACTACAACACATTTTGTACTTGATGAAAAAAAATGCGATTACTGTTGCGATTTTTTTAAATCTTTATTTATTTTTATATTGTTTAGTATTCCCCATAAACAAAAAAAGTGTTACCGTTCTTCAAATTTCGGTCTATATATTTTTTTGGGGGATTTTAAGAAAAAAGCCCCCAAAACAGCGAAAAAAAATATAGCACCATTAGCATTTTTTTTTAGTGTATCTATACAATGACCTAGTCGTATCGACAAGCTGAACTGAAGTATATAGTATACCTATACACTCTATGGAGTCCAAAATGTCAGCTCCTTCTGCCACACTTTGTCCCCTGCATAAGTTCTCTCAGATTTTCAAAAGAGCTCAGCATGTTTAAGTACCCGCTGGCAGGGTATATACATACATCAAAAAAAAAAAACTGAAATTATCTCGACTATTGTGATTGATCATGTATGAATATATATCTGAAGGAGCCGGATCAGCACCTATATCTTTTTTAAATTTTATCCGATGAAAAAAGAAATATGCTCCGCAAACGACATCCGAAATGTTAATGTGCCCACTGGCAGGGTATGCAGGCAAAAGCTATGACAGCAATGTTAAAAGGCTCGGTCAAGTGGCCAACAGTGTCCCCCCTCCCCCTCCCCCCTCCCCTTTACGACTTCAACGAAACTGACGCTGTTGTGATAACTGTATTGAGAGTGTCATTAACATTTTGATTGGTTCGCCAGACACGAGACGCCGCGGCGCAGCCCCAGCTCCAGCTCCAGCTCCAACTCGAGCTG